>CM059281.1:27495954-27505954 GCA_030347295.1 Setipinna tenuifilis | reverse complement strand
TCCAACATCTCAGGGCTATGGGACATTATTTTAGCGCAGTCATCTGAGTACACTGATATGCAGTGACCTCTGTAACATCATAAACACCAGTTTAGACCTGCCATATCACTGTGTCTTTCTTTTTATCTGGTTGCCACTAGCAACACCTCTCTGGACATGAATAGATAAAGCAGTGTCAGCAGAAATCTTTACACATATTTATATTCCAATGTTCTACAAGTATTAAACACCAGACTAGAACTGACCAGGACTACACCACTGACTGACAGCACAACCAGCCAATGGCAAGAGCACAGGCCCAAATGGAGGAGCTGTGCTTCAGTTCAGCTGAACAGGAGGTGTGTGCTGAAACTTGGGGGTCACATGTGGGTGCTGCTCTACTCATTGCACATGTGTGTGTTTCATTTGCTCTCTTAAGGGTGGCTAACCAATCAAATCTTCCTGTGAATGGAGACAAATATGTCTCTGAACAAGAGGCCTTTCACAGGCCACAGATGGGAGGGTGACTGTTAATCTATAACCTGTAGTCATAAATGTTGGGGTGATAACACTATCCATGTATGCTACATTATGGAGGTTAGTTGGGAGAGGGGCTGGGAGACTCGGTTCTGCTGACACACCCACTTACGAAGCAGGTCAGGAGACGACCTTGGGGCTCGGACTTGTGCCAGAACAGCAGGTTAATCATTAAGAGACAGACAACATTCAGACGTCTCATACAGTCTCTCAACCGATCCTGAAGAAAGCAGCTGCTTGATATTGTCCTACAGGTAAGACATAATTCACTTCCAAACACTGAAATGTTAGATCCATGTGAAACACCCCACTATTTAAATGTTTGGGGTCACAGAGAAATGTTCTTGTTTTTCCTGGAATTTTCCTGAGATGAGTTCTAAAATGGTGACAGCGGCTCAGGAGGTACAGGATTCGCCCAGCAATCACAGCGTTGCTGATTTAAGTCAACCATTTATCATTTACACGAGGATATAGAAACAGTCATATTTCTATTATTCAAAATGTATAGATAAAGGTTTTGAAGTGACATAACAATGTGTGTTTTCCAGTAAAGAATCCTCCATTTGCTCCATTTACCAAAAACACAGGCATTTTTATGTGGCATCTAAACAGCTCACATCTAAACAGAACATAACATACAAGAGTACAAGGATACAATGGTGGTTTATTGTCACATGCGGACACATTTATTGTTTATTGTCACATACTGGGTAGAGTAGGACATGCCGTGAAATTGGTGATTGCTAGTGTAAAACTATGCCGGGGGAGGGGGCAGTAAAGTGTGTAGAATGCAGTTTGGGGATGGCTATCTGATGAAGGGCAGAGTTAGAATGGGTGATAGGTGGGGGGGGGGGGGGGGGGGGGGGGGGGGTCATAAAGTGCACAGTGCATAGAGTGCAGTTGGGGTTGGGAGGGAGGATTGGCTTTGGTGGCCGATGATGGGCTGTGTGTGTGGGAGGGAGTATTGGTTTTGGTGGCCGATGATGGGCTGTGTGTGTGTGTGGGAGGGAGGATTGGCTTTGGTGGCTGATGATGGGCTGTGTGTGTGGGAGGGAGGATTGGCTTTGGTGGCTGATGATGGGCTGTGTGTGTGGGAGGGAGTATTGGCTTTGGTGGCTGATGATGGGCTGTGTGTGTGTGGGAGGGAGGATTGGCTTTGGTGGCCGATGATGGGCTGTGTGTGTGGGAGGGGAGGGAGGATTGGCTTTGGTGGCTGATGATGGGCTGTGTGTGTGGGAGGGAGGATTGGCTTTGGTGGCCGATGATGGGCTGTGTGTGTGGGAGGGAGTATTGGTTTTGGTGGCTGATGATGGGCTGTGTGTGTGGGAGGGAGGATTGGCTTTGGTGGCCGATGATGGGCTGTGTGTGTGTGTGGGAGGGAGGATTGGCTTTGGTGGCCAATGATGGGCTGTGTGTGTGGGAGGGAGGATTGGCTTTGGTGGCTGATGATGGGCTGTGTGTGTGGGAGGGAGGATTGGCTTTGGTGGCCGATGATGGGCTGTGTGTGTGTGTGGGAGGGGAGGAGCGCTGCATGTGCAGCTGGCATCGCTGAGGTGGGGATGGGGCAATGTGTGTGGGGTGTGAGGTGGCTTACTGGGGTGGGGGGGGCCTCCAGTGACATCCAGTGGCGTATGTGTGTCTGTGTGGGCGGGGGGCAGATGAGAACTGTGTCCTGCATGCTGTATGTGTGTGTGTTTGGGGGTGGGGGCTGTGTCCTGCATGCTGTGTGTGTACTGGGGGCAGAACTCTGTTCTGTTTGTTAGCCGCTTGTTCTGTAGGCTACAATGCTAACCAGCAGGCTACCTAGACAGATGGCAGAGGGGATGCTCGCCCCGGGCAACAAACAGGCTAGGACCACCCCTAGGACCACCCCTGTTGATTATAGATACTATACTTTAAATGTATTAAAATTATAAGACATCTTTGAGGAAACGTTGAGTATTATTTAAATATCTCATTGCCAGGCAGAATGTCCTGATTTTCAGTAATCAAAATATGGTCATCCTAGTTATAGGCTTACACCACTTTTTTGTGTATTATAAAAGACCTATGGGTAGGCTATAAATCCTATAGTTGTTGTAACCACAGACAGTTCCAGCGGCTGGCGTGGTACCAGTCAGCTGAATGCGTTGGTCTAAGCCAGTGCTACCCAAATGTTAAACTTCCACGTACCCCCTAAGAAAGTCTATGTTTTACCGAGTAAGGAGGGTAGTTTAAATGTAAGATATTTTTCCATCCATTAATGACTACACCTTATCAATGTCTTTATGCTGATAAAAGCTAAGCTTTATTTTGTGCCCTCTTATTTCGTATCCCTAGTTTGACAAACGGTACCCTAAGCAATCGTCTTTCCGGTCCACTTCAAATCCGTGACTTCAACATTAGCGACATTACCCTGGCTAACGCGACTTATCATTGATATTATCAATGCTCTGCGAACATTGGTCTGGCCAAGCTGTGTTGTAAACCCATTTCTCAGAGGGCGGGCTTAACTCACGTGTGTGAAATGCCTGTGTTTGCTACTGGACGAAGCTTTGACCAATCACATTATTGTCCATGTATAAGACAGAGAATAGTAACGTGCATATGAGTAAACAAAAACGTAAAAAGCTCGAAATTCCATATGCTATGGGTGACAATGTAACGTGCAGCTATTTTGTCAATGAAATAGCTCCACAACTTTGCAAGATATTACTGTGTTGTTCTGCTATTTACATACTGTAAACTGGGTTGACTTGGCAACACTTACCATTTATAAGTCAGATGAACCTCGTCGACAACAATGCCAAGGAGATTTTCTTTGTAGACTTCGTTGGCTAACATGTTCACCCATCTTCCAAAACAGCAGCTACAGCTGCATTGAAATCTTGCCGTTGCTCCATGTTCGCCATGTTGACAGTGACTGAGGTAGATTTCTGGTCGCTAAACTACCGTGTCATTGCCTTTTTGAAATGCTAGATTTTCATTGGTCCCAGTTTCTCTGTTAATGTAGAAACGGTGTAGAATGGGAGCTTGGCCAGACTGACTTTGCAAGCGAAATTCAAGCGGCACAGGAAGTATGGGCGTGCCCAGGCTATAGCGACATGGCCCAGTCAACCAAATATCGAGGCTTAGGTAATCATACTCAAAAAGTAACTACAAATCTATGTTGCTACAATGTTTTAGCCATCAACATAAATAAACATCAGGTTTCATTTATTTCATCCTTCTGGGGGAGCAACGTAACGCCATTGACATAAATAAATGTCCAATCAGAGATGACTAGTTCTTTTAAGGCTAGACCTACCCTTTTCTTAATAGTTAATGTAGTTGTGTTTCCTTTAATGTTGTTGTAAGGGGGCGAGCGGTGTTGTGTTTCGGATTTGACGTTGTGATTTCTGATTCGCCATTTTGTTTTTTTATTTGTCGTTGTGTTTTATGCTTTGCCTTTGTGGTTCATTTGCAGTTCTGACTTGATCTGTTTTGGTGTTTTTCATTTGTTTTTGTGTTCTGCAGCTGTGGACGCATAATGGAACCTCCAGTGGATGCAGCCCTGAAGGAAGTGCTGAGGAACACTCTCGACAACCTCACTGGAGCTGACTTCAAGAGGTTCAAGCACTATCTGAATGACCAGGGCAGAATCACATGGGGAAAGCTGGAGAAGGCCGACACAGATGACACTGTGGACTTGATGGTGCAGGTGTACACCTCAGGAGCTGGAGGCATCATGCTGTCCATCCTGCGGACGATGAACCAAAACCAGTTGGCCAAGTGTTTGGAGAGAGATCTGGGAAGATGTAAGTATATTTGTTATACTAACATCAGCTAGGGTTAGGGTTAGGGTTAGGGCACTTGTTTGTTAATGTAATCTGTATACATTCATTGTTTCTCATACATCCATCGTTTCTGATCTTATGCTCTTCACTTTCTTTCTGCTGACTGTCTTTTGAACTGACCCATTTAATCTCCTATCTGCTCTCTCTCTCGCTCTCTCTCTATCTCAGTGGGTGTCCATCAGGAATGCCAAGGTCGTGCCAGAGAGGGTGAGGGCATCAATATCATCAATATCATCACTGTTGACTCTGAGATGGCAGTGAATGATCCAGCCAGAAGTGAGAGAGGAGTGGCTGCACCTCAGAAAGGGTTGTACAAAAATATCAGAAATGTCAGACCTACAAACCTTTGGATAGATCACAGAATTTTAGAAAAATGTCTTGTGAAATAAAATGCAACTAAATTATGATAAACTTATCACTGTTACTTCACTGGGAAAGACCACATATTTAGGTGCAGTTATCTAAGTGTTCAGCCCTGCAATAGTAGTGCATTACTCTTTAAACTGAGGAGGTTGAGGCGCAGGCGCAGTGGTGCAGGTGCAGTGGTGGTGAACTCAGTAGCTTGACCTTAATGTGTAGCTCTTATGACTGGCTTTGTCCAGTCAATTTCAAGACAAACGTATATGTCAGCTTTCTTAGTACTTAGGCTATGCAAAGTGCAAATTAGTTAGCCATCCACAGCTCTGCTACCACAGCAACACTGTCCTGTTCTCCATTTGACGCATGGCTGATGGGGAAAAAAAACAAAGGGATACTTACACAAACATATACTTTTAAGTATGTGAAGACCCAAGCTCTTTGACAACAAAGTCCACATGAGCATAATGAATGCTACAAATGGACAGAGAGCTCAATCTGTATTTGTAATGAAATACAAAGAGATGATGCAAATACCAAATTAAAAGTCTATAAACATATTAGTCAGGCAAGAGAGGAAACAGTTCATGGAACTTCCCTTTTGAAGACTGTCCTCATGTTATCTCATTGATAATTCCATCCCATTGTCCACACCCCCTCTCAGATAGTCAAACATAGTTTTGAATCATAGACAGTTATAAAGGTTACTGAAAACATTTATTTTAACAAAGGATTTACCCTTTAATTATTTTTATTGTTTATCTTTTCAGCTTCTCCTCTCTAAATCACTGTTTTTCTAAACTGTGTAGACACTTTGGTATCAGAAGAATGCAAAGTAAAATACAAACAAAAAATATTATTATTATTTATTTATTTTTATGATGTTTTTTTCCCCAACATCTTTAGAGTCAACCTCTAAAACACCAGAGACCCCAGATCAAGGTAAAGTCACTGAATTCCTCTGATATCCTCTGCAACCTCTATATAAAGACTACTTTTGGTTTGTCTTCTCATCATGTACTCCAGGTTTGGTGGTTTGAAATGCAATATAATATTTAGTGTTTAAATAAAGGCCTAACAGCTTTATTTTGTAAACTGTTAAGACATTGCAGCAATGTTGTACTTGGAGATAATTTTCTTGTACAAGAAGTATTCATTTATTTTTATACAATCTGCTTAAAACAAAAATGGATAAAACAGTTTTATTTTCCTTCCAGTCATCCGGGATGTTTGCAAGCGTTTGAAATCTAGGCTAAAGCAACATTTTACAAACATTTCGGAATCCACAGCAAAACCGGGACAGTGCGTTCTGCTCAACAGGGTCTTCACGGAGCTCTACATCACTGAAGGGGAAGGGCAAGGTGTGAACAAGGAACATGAGGTCTGGCAGATAGAGACAACCTCCAGAGATAACACTTTCAAGCACACCACCATCCATGGCAAAGACATATTCAAACCCTTAGGAAACCAGGAGAAAGCCGTCAAATCTGTTCTGACCAAAGGAATCGCTGGCATTGGCAAATCAGTGTTGGTGCAGAAGTTTGCCCTCGACTGGGCTGAGGACAAACACAACAGTGACATAGACCTTCTTGTCGTCCTTCCATTCCGGAATTTGAACGGTTACCAGAAACAACCCTACAGCCTTTATAGCTTGCTGAGTCGTTGTTATTCTGAGCTGAAAGAGCTCAACAGTGATAAGATGTTCGAGAAGGCCAACATCGTCTTCATCTTTGATGGTCTGGATGAGAGCAAGCTGCAACTCTTTGAAGACACTGACATCAGCAGCGTCATGGACGAGGCATCAGTGGACGTGTTAGTCTCAAGCCTCATCAGAAAGACGATGCTTCCCTCTGCCCTGATATGGATAACCTCACGGCCAGCGGCAGCAAATCAAATCCCTCATGACTTGATAGACCAGGTGACGGAGGTGCGGGGTTTCAAAGATCCACAGAAAGAGGAGTACTTCAGACAGAGGATGGGTGACGAGAAGGCCAATGAACTCATCTCTCAGGTGAAGAAATCCAGGAGCCTCCACATCATGTGTCACATCCCCGTCTTCTGCTCTATGTTAGTGACCATCTTTGAACAAGTGGCAGCAAAAGGTGGAAAGAAGATGGAAGTGGGGACACGCCATGAGGCAGGAGAGGAACGTGACGGAGTGGAGAAAGTCCCAGCCACTCTGACGGAAGTGTTTGCACGATTTTTGAACTGTCAGACAAACCGCAACAAAACAAAGTCTCCGCAGAAATCGATGAAGGCTGATGAGAGGCAAATCATGCAGAACTTAGCCAGGCTGGCTTTCAATCAGCTCATGAAGGGGAACTTGGATTTTGAAGCCGAAGATCTGCAGAAGGTTGGCATTGACATTAGCAGTGACTCTGTGTTCTCCACCATGTGCACTGAGATGGTGAAGGAGGACAAGATGTTGTGGAGCGACAGTCAGACTTTCACCTTCATCCATCTGAGCATGCAGGAGTTTCTCGCCGCCCTGCACGTGTTCCAGGCCCACTTAGACCAGGACAGGGAGACTCTGGGCTTTTTCTGTGATGTCGGCTCCAACCCGGCAGAGACGACCTTGGAGGCCTTGTTGTGCGCAGCGGTGGACAAGGCCCTGGAGAGCAAGGGGGGTCAGCTGGACCTGTTCCTCAGGTTCCTCCTGGGCATCTCCCTCCAGTCCAACCAGCAGCTTCTGAAAAACGTCCTGACGCACCGCGTGGAGAGCGCCGACAGCATCGCGAGGGCCGTCACCCACATCAAGACGTGGAGGAAGAGAAACCCGTCACCCGAGCGCTGCATGAACCTCTTCCTGTGCCTGCTGGAGCTGAAGGACAGCTCTCTGCACGAGGACATCAAGGACTACCTGAGGGTGGGGCAGGGCGGTAGAAACAGCCCAGGGAAGGCTCTGACACCCGCCCACTGCTCTGCGCTGGCGTACACTCTGCTGATGTCGGGGGAAGTGTGGGACGAGTTTGACCTGAAGAAGTACAGGACGTCTGTGGAAGGACGGAGGAGGCTCATACCAGCAGTGAAGTGCTACAGGAAAGCCATGTATGTGTGTATGTACTGTTTGCCTGTATGTATGTATGTATGTATGTAAGTATGTATGTATGTGTGCATGTATGTATGTACGGTATGTATGTATCTATGTGTGTATGTACGTATGTAAGTGTGCATGTATGCATGATTGTACAGTATGTGCTGTATGTATGTGTATGTATGTCTGAATGCATGCATGTATACTATGTAGAAAAAGATATGCTAAAAGAAAAAAAAAACAAGTATGGTTATAATCACTGAAAAATAATCCATCATCAGAAAATGAAAAAAAATGAATCAAATAGATTAAAAAAGGCACACTGACTCATTTTAAATTCATGGTCCCTTCATTAGGTTGTGCTGATCAGTCTTTACCATGTGAGTGGCTGTTAAGTTGGTCTGAATGAAATCAGTAAAACAAACAATACATAAATTGTGTGTGTGTGTGTCTGTGTCTGTGTCTGCGGTAGGTTCGCCAGCTGTGAGCTGTCTGAGGTGTCCTGTGAGAGCATCCAAATGGTTCTCCAGGCCCCAAACTCACACCTAAAGGTTCTGGATCTCAGCTGCAACCCACTCATTGATGCTGGGGTGAATCAGCTGGCAGATGGACTCAAAAGTCCCCAATGTAAACTGGAAGAGCTAAGGTGAGTGGAATCATCATTATCAGTGACTTTAAATCACACTCCAACATCCCAACCTGAACACTGTGCGTGTGTGTGTGTGTGTGGGCGGGGGGGGGGGGGTCTGTGTCAGGTGTGCTGTGTGTACATGAGGGGTAGGAGACTCCAAAAACATCTAGTGATCATTTGTGGAAGAGATGTTGTGGCCCTACTTCCCATGGGGTTTGGGAAAAGTTTAATCTTTCAGCTTGCACCGTTAGTTGGTATTCGATTACTTCCTGAAATAGCTTTGTAACTTCCTTCACAACCCGGTGTACTGCATACATCACAATTAGACGCTAATGACACCTCAAGGAGGAAAAACATTTCTCAATACAGCACAGCCAGACCCTCTGTACAAAACAAAGTATTGTTAAATTCTGTAATAACAAGGGGGACATTTTTATTTACTCAAAACTTACTTAATGACGTCATTTTAAATGAAAGTAGTTCACTCTATGTCTCTTTGTCTCTCTCTCTCTTTCAACTCCCAAGTTTTAAATGTAATAGTAATTTATGAAATGGCTTACTGTCTCAGGTTAACCTGCTGTGGAATGACAGAGGCATCATGTAAGAGCTTGTCCTTGGCTCTCAAATGTAAAAGCTCGTGTCTGAAGATCCTGGACCTCAGCGGGAACGAGCTGAAGGATGTAAGCATGGACTTCCTCTCTGCCTCCCTCAAGGCCAGCAGAGTTGAGAGAATCATGTAAGCATTGTTAAATTATTCCACTAACACAGATTTGAGGGAATCATGTAAGCATTTTTAGATTATTCCACTAAAACAGATTTGAGGAAAATACAGTTGTGCTCATACAGTACATACGTAAACTGTACGTTTACATACCCTGGAAGAATGAATGATTTCTTAACCCTTTTTCAGAGGGTCTATTGGGTGGGTTCTGTTGTCATTATGACTTAAATAAAGTAAACACAGGTGTTTGACAATAAAAGGCTTCAGCCAACACTAACCATTAGTGAAAGAAAACTCTTCGTGTTATCATTCATATTCTTTTAAAAATGGTTAAGAAATCATCAATTCTGCCAGGGTGTGTAAACTTATGAGCACAACTGTATGTAAGCATTGTTAGATTATTCCACTAAAACAAAGCATTGATAGATTAAGATCCATTGTTAGATCCATTAAAATAAATAACTTGTCCTGTCAGGGTCGATAAGACCTTGCATTACCTTGACTGGGTAGATCAGCTGACCACTGAGAACCCTGACCTGATTGTATTAGTTATATATTTCATGCAGGCTCCTGAAAGTGGGAAATACACTGTAAAACTGGATAAGTTAACACAACTCAAAACTTTTGATGTAGCTGATTACGTCAATAGTTTTGAGTACATTAACTATATATTGTAATTAAAGTTAACTTTAAAAGTTTAAGTACAAGGAACTGTACTTAAAGAATATAGTTCATGTACTTAAACTTTTAAAGTTAATTTTAATTAAAATATATAGTTAATGTACTCAAAACTATTGACATAATCAGTTACATCAAAAGTTGTATTAAGTTGTATTAACTAATCCGGTTTTACAGTGCTGATTGTATTAGTTATATATTTCATGCAGGCTCCTGAAAGTGCGAACTACAGCTAAAAGGGTCACAGT
>CM059281.1:27458454-27490954 GCA_030347295.1 Setipinna tenuifilis | reverse complement strand
GGTGATCAGGGATTTGGTCTGAGTAGGTGGTTTAGTGACTGAATCAGATAAGTTACCTGCAAGTAAGTTGTAAACCTTTTAAAAGAAGAGCCATATGGCTTTCTTGTACTAGGAGAATGAAGCCATGAGTCTCTTCTATAAGGAGGTTTACCACTTGTTCAGAGTTAAAACTGCCAGCTAAGTGGGAGGTGGGGGTAGGGGGGTCATAATGTATAGGCATAAGGCCCTTGCTTCCATTTGTTGTGAGTCTGAGTCGAACTATTGTAAGTTGATTATTATCATTTCGTTGCAGAAAAGCATTGATGTATAAAACACGTATGTCCTGATTGTCCTGATTGAAAATAGCCCAATTTGTATTTCGAATCTACAATGTATAAGAAATGTTTTGTTCATGCACGGCACCATGTTTAAAGGCACACCAGGTAACATTTTTAAGGTTAATTAATCATCTCCATTGGTTGGTAGATGGTTAAATGACTCATTGCAGGGTGGATGAAGGTTCTCTTGGCTGCCCCAGTGGTCTGTAGGGGAAAAGGCACACTTGCTAGTTCAGCCCCTCAGCCTTAGCAAACAGTATGGAAGTTGCCAACAGTGAGCATTTATTTCTGGCCTGTAGGGGGAGCCTCGTAAGAAAGCCAAAATGTTGGCTAGTGGGCCTTAGACAGTGTTTCCTGCAGCTGCACTGTAATAAATTAATGTAGATAACACATATCTCCTGTGTGTTCTTGTCAGAAAATACCATGAGTCTGTATTTCAAATCTATAATCTATAATACATGTTTTGTTTAATGCACTACATTTAATGAGCAATGTCTCCTGCAGTCTCACTGTAATGGCTGACCATTAAAGGTTCTGTACGCAGTGGCCAAAGCTGGTACTGCAACCAACATCAGAATACTGTCAGGTGCTAATACGCCCCCTGGAGGCAAGAAGCGGAACAATATAAAACAAACACAAAAAAATTAAATCATTTTTTCCTCACACTGATAAAAGGGCAGCGTTGTGTTGAGAAAAACTTCTCTCTCCTTTGGTTTTTGAAGGTTACATAGAATAGTAAATAAATAAATAAATAAATAGACCAATAAAACCCTGAAAGAGGCAAATGGTTGAGTGATGTGTACGTGTGAAGCAGGCCACACTGTCTTTCCAAGCTCTTCCTCATCCCTTCCCCCCTATTTTTGGGTGAACGATGTGAGGAACGTGAACGAAAATAGAAACAGGACGAGCGACAAAATTGTTTTTAAGACAGCGCATCACTTTGTGTTGAATGTGCATTACATTGCATTCAGCTGACACTCTTATCCAGAGAGAGTTCCAGTGAAGTAGGAACAGGGACAGTCCCTGGAGCAACGTGGGGTTAGATGCCTTGCTGAAGGGCACTTCAGCCACAGGTGAGGGTGCAGGAGAACCCTGCTTATTCACTCCCCCACCCTCCCACACTCTTCCTACTGGTACAGAAATCAGACATACGACCTTAGCACATTGAATATAAATTAAATAAAGTCACACACACACACACACAACACACACACACACACACACACACACACACACACACACACAGAAAATATTGTTGTATTGTTGTATGTATGGCTGTTTGTTAGAGCTGAATCAGTAAACTGTATTTTTCGATGCAACAAAACATATCTTTTTCTATAGCTGTATCTGACGTGTGTTTAATAATATGATCGTTTGTTTTTGAAAATGATGATGTTGCTCCTTTGACATTAAAAGATTTTTATAAATTCTTGCCTGATATTGTTTTCCCCTACACAAAGAAGCCTAAAAAAAAAACAATGAAGGCAAACCTCACAATTCAGGGTAAATAACATACATTCGATCACAAGTGCACAACATTCATTTGATGAAACTGGTCTTTCTATCCATCCTTCCTTCCTTCCTTTACTGACTTATTCACTTCACTTCATGAATGTACTTCTTCTCCTTCCTGCCTGAGGTTGGCTGCTGTGTTATCCTAGTGCTCCCCCTGCTGGTCAGCTGCCCCCCCCCCCCAACACACACACACACACACACACACTTTGGCTGGCCTGTACTGACCTTTCCACCAATGGGCACACTCTTAAGCAGGTGTACAGAAGCAGTGGAAGCAGCACAGTGGACACAGAGCTCTTTCTAAAAGTGGCCTTTTCCCCGCTGCTTTGGCTGAGCTCTAGAGGGCATGTGGAGAAGCAGTGCTAATACTAACCCTAGCAGAGCTGCTGTGCTGGGGCTAAGCACTTGCTCACGTATAGACGTTCAGTCCTGCAGATATGAGGGCAGACACTTTGATGGAGTGTTTGGATAATAGCCCACTGTATGTAGTGCACTGTGAGTGACCCACAGCTCAACATTAAGCATGCCATTTAAATACTGCATACATACATAGCCTATATAAGCAGCTGTTGAAATTGTGTTTTTATGATTGCTTACATTTGGAAGTTTTTTTTCCTTATTTGACCTCATTTGGATTGCTTTGGTGGAACTTGTGGCTTAACATGGTTTTTATTTTGTTTTGGCAGAGCAACTTTTATGCCCATATTATGTGTTTGTATTTGTTGTTTAACTTCTAAACTGACTCTAGGCGCAGGGCTAAAGCTCTGGGTCTAGAATGAGTGTAGTGTCACTGTTACTTGCAGTACCTTTTATAGTCTCATGAGGACAGTGTTGGTCTTTGTATGAACTCTGATGTGCAGGATTTGTAATATATTCACTTTGAATTGGAGTGTTTTTTTAAGCAGTAATTTATGTAGTGATTTACCCCACCTACACACGTTGTAGAAATGCTGAGGCCTCTCTCAATTGGCAGACTACACATGTGAAACTGTTTTGCCATCACGCCTACTGTACATTCACTTCTGTCTTCATATTCATGTCATTTCCATGGCGCATTTCTCTCTCTCTCTCTCTCTGACACCTCTCATGATGAGGATAATGTGGTTATGTCTTCATTTCAATGCATTTCTGTTTAAGGTTTACAATCAATTCTATACATTAAAGACTCCCTTGTGTTAGGCTATAATCCTCTTAAGGCAATGCATAATAATATGATTTAATTATTGTGCAAACAGACTGTTTGTTCCTGTGGCTGACCACAACACAAACACAGCAGGCATAATGATCACAGACACACACACACACACACACAATGGCACAGTAATGTGCATAAACACACCAGAGCGTCCTTTTAACCGATCCAAACAATCAACAGATTTAAGGAAACTTAGTTAGACTGGACTAGGGACCTGCGCAGACGATTACAAAATTCTATCTGTGGGATTTCACACAGATTACATAGACAGTAATATAAGGATCTTTCATAAATGCACCGCTCCCCCGGAGGCTGAGAAATAGCCACCTTTCGTGACTACAGGTGACGTCACAACGCGGAACAGGTGAAATCGAAAGGAACTTGATTTGGACTGACGCAGCTGCTGCTGCCTTCGTTGTTTTTTTATGTTGGTAAGTAAATCGAATAAATAACATTTCCAGCAAAAACTGACCCTACTATGGTAATTAATCTCACTTGCATGGACGTCAAACTTTTGAAGTTTGGCTGTGACGCTTCGGTCAGAGAGAAGACGAGTATCTATGTAGTCTGAAGTTGATAAATGCCTCGCTGTACTTTTTAGGCCCACCTACTGCGCTGTTCAATCCTTAATTTAAATTTGCCTAGATATAATGTATGTGTACCTGTAGGCCAGTAGTAATTTCATTATGTATTAAATGCACTGATTGTTAACATGGATCGGCTGTAATTGTGACAGACATGAATAGAAATAGAGGGAAAAGCCTATCGGCCTATCTAGACGATGGCGTACAACTTCCTGAAATGTAGCTTATAATGCCATTAAGTGGTGTTATACTTTGTTCCTGTAACTACCCGACAGATTAATAAACACCAGTAGACGATGACATTTAATAAGAAATGTCAAACTTGACCACATAGGCTGCTTTATTAAGTAATCGACGCCATGTTTGTGATTAGTTGAATACATCGCGATCCAATTAGTAGAATATAATGCTAAAAGTAGCTGCTGATCAATATATTTGTCAGTAGACTAAGAGTTTAGAGAGACTCTGATTAGTTAAAAACCTCCGCAGTAAAAGCTACCGAAACATAGCCTATCGTTTGGCCTTCGAAGTTCTATCTGTGAGCTTTCATCGTGCTCCCCCTGCTGCCCACGTGTTAGTAAGACGTAGGACTTCCGCTCCGTGGGGAGCACGAATCCAAATCACAGACAGTGTTGTTTTTACCTCTGTTTGCACTGCAGCTACATTCTGGTAGGCTGTATTCAATTCTGACTGGATAAATTTATATTCAGAGTATTACAGCAACTGCAGGTTGTGCTGGCTTATTGAGGTTCAACTGGAACCATTATATAATTGTCACATGTGTTAAGGACAGATGAAGCCAAAACGTATTAATCACCTGTCATACAAATGTTAGTTGCATTACAGGGGGGATTAATATCTGTGTTGATTTTCTTTCTTTCTTTCTTTCTTTCTTTCTTTCTTTCTGTCTTTGTGGTGTTCAGTATTAGGATGGATGCCCCTCCAGAGGGTGGGGGTGCTGTGGGTAATAATCAGACAGGCAGATCATCATCTGCTGTGTCCATGAATGAGGAGCCCCTTACTGAGGGACAGCAAGGCTTCAGCAAAGGACAAGTGCTGTTTCATGCAGAGTGAGTTCAAGTACACACACACACACATACACACACACACACACACACACACACACACACACACACACACACACACACACCTCTGGAGACAAGAAAAATGAATAAATAAATAAATGAACAGCAAGTAGAAGGCCTAGTGGCCCATCACACAGCAGTGCTTTAGCAAAGGACCAGTGCTGTTCTGTGTGGGGTGAGTTTAGGGTTTCAAACACATGGACAAAATTCCCAGTAAATCTCTGGTAAATTTCCAAAGCCTTTCCATGGAAATTAAGTAGATTTTGGAAATATTCATAATGTTTGTGTAGAAGTGTATGCCTAATTAGCTGTTGAGTTAAATATTCCATACAGCCTTCAGCGTTACATTTGGAGTAGCATTACATTTTCGCACCACAACTAGATGTACTGCATAGCGATACATGGTATGACCGCCGCATGGTATTGATTTTTGGCTACCCTACATAACAAGCTATTTTTGTTATTGAATGTTCAATGCTTTACAGCACTGGTGGGTGTCACGTTCTCAAATCCTGGTTATAAGTGGTTACGCTGTGTTGGTCTTAACTGGTGGCCCTTGGTCACTAGAGGAGCTCCTAAATTAGTAATTGTGGTGTGAGCTGCTGGTGCTATGGCGTTCTGTGCCGATATTTCCCCCATCAAGCAGGTTTGAATCCTGTTTGTGCTGTTTTTATCACTTTAAGTTGATTTTGTTTTTATACTTTGACATTTCCATTGTTGGAATTGGGCAGGGAGCTGTGATTGTTATGCAAAAGTTTCCACTGAATAAAAGGAGAAATAATTTTGGTTTTAAACCATAGTGTTCTACAGATGATAGCCAAAATGTGATATTGTGAAATTACAGTGCCTGCTATGCATTAAATTTCACAGTACTTGGCATGCTTTGAGAGGTTGTTTTGCTGGGTGATTTTGTTTGAAATGTTATTTTGTTGAGTGAAATGCGTACATGAGGGCTGTCCTCCTGCTGTTGGAGGGGGGGAGCGAATGTATGTGTCAAGAGAGGATATAAGGGGGACATGAGGCTGAGAAGAACAGGAAGTGAGCAGCAAGTCGTGTTGGTGGGAGTGGCAGAAGTGAGGGCTCTTATGCAGACAAATAGGCCTGCTCTTAAAGTGTCAATGTGTGTGTGTGTGCGCGTGTGTATGTGTACGTGCGTGCGTGTGGGCTGTTTACTTTTAATTAAGTAGTATTTTAGCTGGTGACTTGAAGTTCTACCATAATGTATTTTAGTAGGATTTCTGTACTTAAACTCAAGTATGAGGATATCAACATAAGACACATCAACATTGACTGATACAAAATGCATTTGTGTGTGTGTGTGTCTGTGTATGTGTGTCTATGTTTGTTTTTTTTAAACTGGCTTTTTAAAATATAGTTGGCATGTACCATCTGCATACTTACCCTATGCATACCTCATGTCTTTGTTTTGTCTCCTTGTGTAGCAGAGCACAGACTCCCAGAGCAGTGTCTCCAGTGCCCAGCTGTGTGTCCATGAAGAGTGATGTGTCCATGAATGAGCCCCCAGCCTTCAGCACTGGACCTCTGCAGTTTGACCCAAAGTGAGATATTAACATTTCACACATCAAGATGGACTGACACAACATGCAGCTGTGTGTGTGTGTGTTGGTGCGTGTGTGTATGTGTGCGTGCGTGCACTCCTGTGTGTGTATGCGCGTGGGTCTGTGCGTGCATGCGTGTGTATGTGTACGTGCGTGTATGTGAGCTGTTTACTTTTAATTGAGTAGCATTTTAGCTGGTGACTTGAAGTTCTACCATAATGTATTTTAGTAGGATTTCTGTACTTAACCTCAAGTATGAGGATATCAACATAAGACACATCAACATGGACTGATACAAAATGCATGCATGTATGTGTGTGTGTGTGTGTGTGTGTGTGTGTGTGTGTCTGTGTGTATGTGTGTCTATGTTTGTGTTTTTAGACTGGCTTTTTAAAATATAGTTGGCATGTACCATCTGAATACTTACCCTATGCATACCTCATGTCTTTGTTTTGTCTCCTTGTGTAGCAGAGCACAGACTCCCAGAGCAGTGTCTCCAGTGCCCAGCTGTGTGTCCATGAAGAGTGATGTGTCCATGAATGAGCCCCCAGCCTTCAGCACTGGACCTCTGCAGTCTGATCCAAAGTAAGATATTAACATTTCACACATCAAGATGGACTGACACAACATGCAGCTGTGTGTGTGTGTGTGTGTGTGTGTGTGTGTGTGTGTGTGTGTGTGTGTGTGTGTGTGTGTGTGTGCGCGCGCGTGCGTCCGTGCCTGTGTGCGTAACTGCGTGTGCGTGCCTGTGTGTGCCTGCACACATGTGTATGTGTAGGTGCGTGTATGAGATGTTTACTTTTAATTAAGTAGCATTTTAGCAGGTGACTTAAATTTCTGCTGAAGTAATTTTTTAGAAGTATATCTGCACTTAGACTCAAGTATAAATTTTGACACATCAGAATGCACTGACACTATGCAGCTGTGTGTATGTGTCGTTGTGTTTGAAGATTTGTCATGTGCGTGAATTCACATGGTTATTTATTTGTATTTTAAGTGGCATTTTATTTTTATTTTAAGTGGCATTAATTGTATGGCGTAAACATTTACCATCTGCATACTTACCTTATGCATACCTCATGTCTTTGTTTTATCTCCTTGTGTAGCAGAGCACAGACTCCCAGAGCAGTGTCTCCAGTGCCCAGCTGTGTGTCCATGAAGAGTGATGTGTCCATGAATGAGCCCCCAGCCTTCAGCACTGGACCTCTGCAGTCTGATCCAAAGTAAGATATTAACATTTCACACATCAAGATGGATTGACACAACATGCCCGTGTGTGTGTGTGTGTTCCCCTGTGTGTCTGTAAGAGATATAGGGAGACAGCATGACAAAATAATGCTGCTTTTGAGTGTTTTAATGACTGTGTGTGCAGGTCTTACTGTCAGCTTGTCTTTGATGGTAGGATGCTGAAAATGATGTGTGACTTAGTGTGATTGTCTCTGCTGTGGTTTAAGGAACAGTCTGACCCAGGATCAGTCCAGGTGCGGTGTGTGTGAGCAGCTACTGAGGGACCCAGTCATCACCACCTGTGGACACAGTTTCTGCAGGCAGTGCATCAGCAGCTACTGGAGCCAGTCTGGTCCATCAGGAGACTACTGCTGTCCCCAGTGCAGGAAGAGATGCAGAACACAACCCGTTATCAACCCTGAGCACACAGTAGGCAGCAACCATTTCCAAACTGAGCATACTCCAGTCAAAAGGGCCAAACTAACAGGTAAGATATTTAATTCAGGATATTTTAGATATTTAGAATATTTTCATCTAAAATATTGCTTCCTTGATCAGACACCAAGCAAAAATGACAAAAAATAAATACGCAGTTAAATTTAAAGGCCCTTTTGGTCCATGATGTCCTGCTTAAGATATATTTTAAACACAATGACCAGCTAAACTATGTAGCTGATGTTTTTGTTTGTCTGATGGCATAAGGCAACTATGTCCTGAAATGTGTGCAGATGAGCCATAAAGACAGTATGAAGAGCAGGTTTGAGAACATATCTGAGGGCATCATAAGGCCAGCCGCTCAAACACTCGGAATCAGTGGTCTGACTGATCATAGCTCTAGTAGTCCGGTAGTATACAGAGGCATTTGATAGATGCCTGTTGGTCCTGCCTCTGAGAACTTCCTGTGTATGGTAGGTTTGCCAGACCAAGCTCCATCTACGATCCAGACTGGGACTTAGACAAAAATATTCAGATAGCAAAATGAACTTTAAATTGTTGTCTTATTTTATTTTTATAGTACTACTGTACTATTTTTCACTGTTTAAAATAGTAACATGTTAACTATATTTGAAACATGTTTCTGTGTTTGCTAACAGACAACCATAACCTGAATGTAGTGCTGGTGAATCACAAAGCCAGCATGAAGAGAAGATTTGAGAGCATCTGTGAAGGCATCATAAGGCCAGGGGCTCAAACACTCCTGAACAAGATCTACACAGAGCTCTACATCACAGAGGGAGAGAATGAAGGAGTGAATAATGAACATGAAGTTTGGCAGGTAGAGTCTGCATCCAGATCACAAACTACAGAGGACACAGCCATCAACTGCAATGACATCTTCAAGCCCTTACCAGGACAGGAGAGACGCATCAGAACTGTCATGACCAAGGGGATTGCTGGCATCGGAAAAACCGTCTCAGTGCAGAAGTTCATTCTTGACTGGGGAGATCAGATAGCTAATCAGGATGTGGATTTCATGTTTGTGCTTCCATTCCGTGAACTGAATTTAGTCAAACATGTTGAGTACAGTCTTCACAGGCTCCTGCTGGACTTCCACCCAGAGCTTAGGGAGCTAGAGTGTGGTGAGTACAAAGACTTTCAGATTGTGTTCATCTTTGATGGTCTGGATGAGAGTCGCCTTCCACTGAATTTCCAAGAGAACCAGAAGTTGTCTGAAGTCACACAAATGTCACCAGTGGATGTGCTGATGACGAGCCTCATTCAGGGCACCCTGCTACCCTCTGCTCTCATCTGGATAACCTCCAGACCAGCTGCAGCCAGTCAGATCCCTTCCAAGTGTGTTAATCTGGTGACGGAAGTACGAGGGTTCAGTGACCCACAGAAGGAAGAGTACTTCAGGAAGAGAATCAGTGACCAGAAACAAGCCAACAGAATCGTCACACACATTAAGGCAACCAGGAGCCTCCACATTATGTGCCACATGCCAGTCTTCTGTTGGATCTCAGCCACTGTCCTTCAGCAGATACTGGACGAAGATGATGGGAAGGAAGCCCCAAAAACTCTGACTGAGATGTTCATACACTTTCTGCTCATCCAGACCACCAGGAAGAACCAGAAGTATCAAGAGGAAACTGAGGCAGATAGACACACTCTCCTGGAGTCACACAAGGATGTCATTTTGAAACTGGCAGAGCTGGCTTTCACGCATCTGGAGAATGGCAACCTCATGTTCTATGAGGAAGACCTGAAAGAGTGTGGCATTGACATCAATGAAGCTTCAGTGTACAGTGGCATGTGCACTGAGATCTTCAGGGAGGAATGTGTCTTTGACCACAAGAAGGTCTACTGCTTTGTCCATCTGAGCATCCAAGAGTTCCTTGCAGCACTTTATGTGTTTGCTTCCTACTTGGGTGAGAACATGGAGGCCCTTCAATCACTTCTCAGTAGAAAGTTGAAGTCTTTGCCAAATGTGGCCCTGGATGAGCTGCTGAAGAGCGCAGTGAACAAAGCTTTGGAAAGCAAGAATGGACACCTTGATTTGTTTGTTCGCTTCCTTCATGGCATTTCTCTTGAGTCAAATCAGAGACTTTTGCTTGGCCTTCTGACACACACACACAGCAGCCCAGAGAGTGTGAAGAAAACGATCAAGAACCTAAAGGTGATGCAGAGACCAAACATCTCCCCTGAGAGGTGCATCAATCTCTTCCACTGCCTGGTTGAAATGCACGACTCCTCTGTTCATGATGAAATCCAAGCTTTTCTCAAGGCAGAGAAGGGTTCAGTGAAACAGCTTTCACTAGCTCACTGTTCTGCCTTGGCCCATGTGCTTCTGATGTCTGACGAAGTGCTGGATGAGTTTGATCTGAACAAATACAAAACCTCTCCAGAAGGTCGCAGGCGACTGGTTCCAGTGGTGAGATGCTGCAGAAAGGCTCTGTGAGTTCACCTCTACAATCATGTTGATGATGAATTCTGAAGTCCAAACCTGTAGTCCTATACATGACCATGTGTAGAATATTGACTGTGTGTGCATTGACTATACCTGCAATGTACTATTGCTTCACTATTGCTGTGTGATTGAGTTGTGACAATAGTTTGTGTAACTGTTTTTTGTGGATTTGTTTAAAGACAGTTTTTACAATAGCACAGCTCAAAAGTGTCTTTGAGGAGAGTTGGAGGTCATGATTATTCCTAATATGATACTATGTTTATGTTTCATGATGTTACACCCAGCCTCAGAATAAATCATCATTCACTTCGTGGAAAAAAAGGGAACATATTATATATTCCACTCTCCATTTCCTCTGACAGACTTGCTGGCTGTAAACTAACAGAGATGTCCTGTGAGACTGTGGCCTCAGCTTTGCAGTCTGCAAACTGTCCCTTAAGAGAGCTCGACCTGAGTCACAATGACCTGCAGAAGTCAGGAGAAAAGCTGCTGTCTGCCCTTCAGAGCCCAAACTGCAAACTGGAGACACTGAGGTCAGTAATTCTGTCAAGAGAGTTGATTGGCAAATGTAATGCTGTGTGTAGACATCTGTAAGGATATTTACTAGTTGTCTTACTATAACATCAGTGGGATCATTGCAGGATCTATTAGTTTTTACTAGTTCTCCTGTCTTACCCCTTGTTGTGGCCCATGCCGAACACAAAATGTGACCCAAGTGAAAAAGGACCTAACACCATACATATAGCATTTTGTTCTCCAGTCAGTTCCAAAATAAAGTTCCTGCACTTTAAGTCTTACGTACTTTACTTCTCAACTGATGGTTTGTTTAAAATCATACTGTTGTGGGGCACAGAATAAATCAGTATTTAGTGTTTTACATCAGATGTGATGACCATAGAGACCAAGCTGTTTGAGTTCATTAATAAGAAAATAATGATTACATTAAGTAAATAATAATCAACTAATTGTATTGTTTCACTTTACAGTGTTTTTTTTTTACATTACATTGCATTTGGCAGACGCTTTTATCCAAAGCGACTTACAAAAAAGGAGGACATAAGCAAACAAGGAGGACATAAGCAAACATATTTTGCATGGTGAAATGACATGTTCCCTATCTTTTCCACTGTGTAGACTAGTCGGCTGTAACCTGATGGATGAATCCTACAAAGTGCTAGCCTCTGCTGTGCCGTTTTTGGTCTCCCTGAAAGAGCTGGATGTGGGTGATAATCGCATGAGCGTGCATGCAGTTCAGCTTCTGAAGACAGCATTGCATCACACCAACTGTAAACTGCAGACGTTAAGGTTTGGTGTTTGAGTTTTCTTACATTTGGCAGGCTTCTAAACAGAGTATTTTAGGACTAGTTTAAATGTCACACATCATGTCAGTCACAGAGCAGGTTTGAGTTGGTTTGGTAAATTTCTGTTGTCTCTGGATATTTATGCTGAAAACCCCACTGTTGTATTCTACACCCCATGTGACTTTCTGATGGTGCAGAAGAGAGAAGCTTAAAAAAAAACAACACATAATGGCCCTCATTCATCAAAACGTCAGAAAATGGGTGTAAAATGGTCACATGTTTTTTATGCAAAGTGTGGCATTTGATCAAGATCAAAGTCTGTGCTGAAATCCCACGTGATGTCTAAGTCTGTGTAAAGTTATAAATCCTATATCATGAAGTATAGTATTGGACAGAACGTTCCCTGCACATTTACATGATTCCTGAATGTAGCGTGTGTTTTCGACAGGATTAGTGTGTTCACTAATCAGTATGGCAAATATAAGTCCAACATTGTGTGCTCTCTACATTTTCTGGGACATTTGTAAAGGGTGTGCTGTGGGATTTTGTAATGATACCATTTGATGATGTTGGTCTATATTAGCCAATGTTTTGTTTTTGGTAAAACAAAGTCTAATTTTTATATTTCAACCTTTCAAATATTTAGTCAACCAAAATAGCACTGCCCTGATGTAAATTTGCACTGTGTTTTGTTCATTTGACACACATTAGGGACAATAGCTGCATGGCTTTAGTTGTTAGGTTATATTAAAGACTAGCAGGATGGCATTAAATTGCACACTGCATGAACACGGAGAAGAGAAAAACGGCCAGAGTGGACATGAGTCAAAGTACCTGTTTCTGAAATGTTGTTTCTTTCAGGCTCTCCCCTAATTATATCTCAGGTGATGGTGGTGTTTGGCTGGCTTTCACTCTGAAGCTAGACCCCTCCTGTGCAACAAGGCAACAGTCCAGCTAAAGGACCAGCTTTTTGAAATGAACCTTTTTTTGTCTTGTCTTTAAAAGAGAAAGAATGGCAGATAACAAGGACCAGATAATTAAGGGAGGGGAACCAACTATTTTTTTTATATGTTTATGCTCTGGAGGAGCAAAGTGATGTAATTAAGGGAGGGTGAACCAACAATAATTCTTTATTTGTTTACGCTGTGTAGAAGCAGAATAATTTGTGGTGTTCTGTTCCTGACTGACAGTATTTTATATTGTCTTACAGACTAGCTGGTTATAAACTTGCTGATCAATCCTGTGAGGTTGTGGCCGATGCTCTGCAATCAGCAAACCCCCTGCTGAAGCTGGACCTGAGTGACAATGACCTGGGAGATTCCGGAGTTGAGTTTCTCTCTAAGGGATTTTCTAGTCCTCACTGTAAACTGCAGATATTAAGGTAGGTAATCTTCCTACAGGATTCATTATGCTTCTCTCACTCTGTGCCTGGGTGGCCACGCAGTGGGCTTGTCGGAGACAAAAAAAAACATTCAGTTTTCTGATGGGTCTGACACAAAATTTATGCCTAGAACGTGTGCACATCCCAGCATCAGCGGGAGGGAGAGAAGTCAGCTTTGCAATCATTTGCTTTAATCATGTTACAGTATATGTTAATTTTAGAAGTGTATGTTGTTATTTAGGGTTCAGGGGGCAGTTGATCTTTTTTTTTTAAATAAGGATAATGATAGCCTACGAGAAGTCTTTGCGATACGATATGAACTATAAAAATACCTAATTTTAATGTATAATATTAAATATATAATATTAAATATAACCTCAGAATTTCTGCATAAACTCTGAGCAATATGTCTGTGAACTTCACTATGATAAAAAAAAGCTGCAATATGTTAAAAAAAAAAATCTGACGTTTTTTATTAAAAGTAATAAATGACATTAAGTATGACCAGGATTTCTGCATTACCCTCTGAGAAATCTGTCTGTGAATATTGTTAACAACATATCTGTACTTGTATGTAGCATTATATGAAAATAATGTGTTTATGTTAATCTCGCTGACTATTCACAGAATGCCTTGTGCACTCTTAATGCATTTCCCTTCTGTAATATTAAAGGAAATCTGATCTCTTGTTTCAGACTGTCTGGTTGTCAGATCTCACACAAGGGCTGTTCTCTCCTGGCCTCTGCCCTCAAATCAAACCCCTCCTACCTAAAAGAGCTGGATCTGACCCACAATTACTCAGAATATTCAGGTGTCAGAGAGCTCACAGACAGACTGAATGATCCCAACTGTAAACTAGAGACTCTCAGGTGAGTGCTGAGTGTATACATGTTAGATGAGATTGTGGTGTAGCTTTTTATGCACTGCCATCATCAAATTGAGGTTTTCCTGTTAGCTTTGGATTTGTCATCATAAACACATAGACTTTGTGAACTCAATGCGACCTGCCATGTTGTGTCATCACTTTGAGACCAATGGGCCACAACAGGGGACAGCACCATGGAAATACCCCCTAACCTTTTCCATTTCTGCTCAGCTAACAGAATACCCTTTTAATCTTTAGAAGTTGCGTTGAGTTATATCTTGTTCATATATCAGGGCTACAGTAGAGGGAAATGCACATTAAGGAGTACCTTTCAGTACCATGTTTAGATTTATGTCATTGAACAGCATCATGTAGGCTACAGTTGTTCTGTGCTGGATTGTCAGCAAGGCTGCAATTGCAGTGTTTTTGCAAGTAACTCTCTTGCTGTATGTGTCTCTTTTAGGCTCTCCCCTAGTCATATCTCAGTTAATGGTTGTGTTTGGCTGGCTGTCACTCTGAAGTTAAACCCCTCCTGTGCAACAAAGCTGGATTTGAGCAACAGTCCAGCTGAAGGACCAGCACAGAAACTATTACTTACTACATGGAGGAGTCCTGACCATGAGGTTGAAAGCCTTCGGTATGTAGCTTTTTCAAATGAACCTAATTTTTTTGTCTTGTCTTTAAAGAGAAAGAATGGCAGATAACACAGACAAGATAATTAAGGGAGGGCGAACCAACAATAATTCTTTATTTGTTTACGCTGTGTAGAAGCAGAATAATTTGTGGTGTTCTGTTCCTGACTGACAGTATCTTATATTATCTTACAGACTAGCTGGTTGTAAACTCACTGATGAATCCTGTGAGGTTGTGGCCGATGCTCTGCAATCAGCAAACCCCCTGCTGGAGCTGGACCTGAGTGATAATGACCTGGGAGATTCTGGAGTTGGGTTTCTCTCCAAGGGACTGTCTAGTCCTCACTGTAAATTGCAGATATTAAGGTAGGTAATCTTCCTACAGGATTCATTATGCTTCTCTCACTCTGTGCCTGGGTGGCCACGCAGTGGGCTTGTCGGAGACAAAAAAAAAACATTCAGTTTTCTGATGGGTCTGACACAAAATTTATGCCTAGAACGTGTGCACATCCCAGCTTCAGCGGGAGGGAGAGAAGTCAGCTTTGCAATCATTTGCTTTAATCATGTTACAGTATATGTTAATTTTAGAAGTGTATGTTGTTATTTAGGGTTCAGGGGGCAGTTGATCTTTTTTTTTAAAATAAGGATAATGATAGCCTACGAGAAGTCTTTGCGATACGATATGAACTATAAAAATACCTAATTTTAATGTATAATATTAAATATATAATATTAAATATAACCTCAGAATTTCTGAAAAAAAAACTGAGCAATATGTCTGTGAACTTCACTATGATAAAAAAAAGCTGCAATATGATCAAAAAAAAAATCTGACGTTTTTTATTAAAAGTAATAAATGACATTAAGTATGACCAGGATTTCTGCATTACCCTCTGAGAAATCTGTCTGTGAATATTGTTAACAACATATCTGTACTTGTATGTAGCATTATATGAAAATAATGTGTTTATGTTAATCTCGCTGACTATTCACAGAATGCCTTGTGCACTCTTAATGCATTTCCCTTCTGTAATATTAAAGGAAATCTGATCTCTTGTTTCAGACTGTCTGGTTGTCAGATCTCACAGAAGGGCTGTTCTCTCCTGGCCTCTGCCCTCAAATCAAACCCCTCCTACCTAAAAGAGCTGGATCTGACCCACAATTACCCAGAATATTCAGGTGTCAGAGAGCTCACAGACAGACTGAATGATCCCAACTGTAAACTAGAGACTCTCAGGTGAGTGCTGAGTGTATACATGTTAGATGAGATTGTGGTGTAGCTTTTTATGCACTGCCATCATCAAATTGAGGTTTTCCTGTTAGCTTTGGATTTGTCATCATAAACACATAGACTTACAGTAGGTCATTGAACAGCGTCACATAGGCTACAGTTGTTCTGTGCTGGATTGTCAGCAAGGCTGGGATCTCTAGCAATTGCAGTGTTTTGCTAATAACTCTCTTGCTGTATGTGTCTCTTTTAGGCTCTCCCCTAGTCATATCTCAGTTAATGGTTGTGTTTGGCTGGCTGTCACTCTGAAGTTAAACCCCTCCTGTGCAACAAAGCTGGATTTGAGCAACAGTCCAGCTGAAGGACCAGCACAGAAACTATTACTTACTACATGGAGGAGTCCTGACCATGAGGTTGAAAGCCTTCGGTATGTAGCTTTTTCAAATGAACCTAATTTTTTTGTCTTGTCTTTAAAGAGAAAGAATGGCAGATAACACAGACAAGATAATTAAGGGAGGGCGAACCAACAATAATTCTTTATTTGTTTACGCTGTGTAGAAGCAGAATAATTTGTGGTGTTCTGTTCCTGACTGACAGTATCTTATATTATCTTACAGACTAGCTGGTTGTAAACTCACTGATGAATCCTGTGAGGTTGTGGCCGATGCTCTGCAATCAGCAAACCCCCTGCTGGAGCTGGACCTGAGTGACAATGATCTGAGAGATTCTGGAGTTGAGTTTCTCTCCAAGGGACTGTCTAGTCCTCACTGTAAACTGCAGATATTAAGGTAGGTGATCATCCTCTAGTACATCAGTCTCTGATACATGGTGCTCCTTCAGTCACCAGAAACACATGGACAGCCATCATGTCTGCATATCCCACACAGGGCGACTTGTTTTGACCTGTTATGTACTGTAAACGCACACAATAAGCATATAGGTGAACAGGGCTGCTATCATCTATCTAAAATTAGCTTTGCAAATTCCTGCCAATTATAATTAGTTGAAAATTGATTCATTTACAAAACACACATGGACACACACAGACGCACCCATACAGACAGACAGCCACACACACACACACACACACACACACACACTCGCAAAGTAAAATAATGTAAAATGCATTATGCACAAATAATTTTGAGTAAGATCATTTGTGGGAGATAAGAGTTGAAAGATATTTTGCAGAATTCAGACATTTACTACAAAACAGTGAAACCTTTGTGACGAGAACTATTAAAGACAAAATAAAACATGAAAGTCATTGTTCAGATGGGGACTCGCCTGTGTGCACACCAGACTCTAGTACCCAGTCATTGGTTTTCAGAGACCTTTTAGTCTCACATGTGGAGGAGAAATCAGTCCTTTGGTACTTAAGATGCACACTGGTAGCCCAGACAGATCAGTCAGTGTGTAGTCTATTAGCAGTGTCACTATATGAGGATTCGAACATGAGCTCCTGTGTGCAGGTCAACATGCTGAATCATGAACATGTTCGTAAGACTGTGATTCTAAGGTGATACGTAAACACAGGCTACACATACAAATTGACCTTTGAACTCGAGAAAGGAGAAGAGTGATGTGGATTTTTATGAACATAGTTAGAGGTGCTGAAGGGCATCAAATTTGATTATCCTCACCTTTCCTTTGAAACAGGCTCAAGCAGTGTAACCTCTCCAAAGCAAGCTGTGACGTGATGGCATCAGTGCTGCGAGGGACATCTTCCAATCTGAGAGAACTGGACATGAGTGACAATGAGCTGCAGGATGAAGGAGTGGAGCTGCTCTGTGTGGGACTGAAACATCCCCAATGTAAACTGGAGACACTGAGGTCAGTTATGTGTCATGTAACATACTCAGTAAAACCAAATTGACGCTTATGGACACACACACACACACACACACACACACACACACACACAGGCAGACATATGGAAAGACACAGGCAACACACACCCACTCATGAAATAAAAAAATACAAAGTAATAATGAAACATTTATTATACAGTAATAATTTTGTGAGTAATACCATTTTTGGGAGATGAAAGGCTAAAGATATTATAGCAGAATTGGGACACAGCATTCAGTACAAAACAGTGAGACTTTTGTGACAAGAACTGTTAAAGACAAAATAAAACATGAAAGTCGTTGTTAAGATGGGGACTCGCCTGTGTGCACACCAGACTCATTGGACCTCAGATACCTTTCAGTCTCACATGTGGAGGAGAAATCAGTCCTTTGGTACATAAGATGCATACTGGTTGTCAAGGATCAGTCAGTGTTTAGTGTATTGCACTGTGTTGTGCTGTGATTTGAAAAAAAAACAGAAGGTGAGAAAAAGGTAATAAAGGACATGCAGTAACCTCAGAACTTCTGAATATACACTGAGCAATCTGTCTGTGAATATTGTTAACAACATATCTGTATTTTTATGTAGTATTGTATGAGAATTAAGTGCCAATATTTTAATGTCTGAGACTATTCACAGAATGCCTTATGTACTCTCTTGTTTCAGACTGTCTGGTTGTCAGATCTCACACAAGGGCTGTTCTCTCCTGGCCTCTGCCCTCAAATCAAACCCCTCCTACCTAACAGAGCTGGATCTGAGCTACAATTACCCAGGAGACTCAGGTGTCAGAGAACTCACAGACAGACTGAATGATCCCAACTGTAAACTAGAGACTCTCAGGTGAGTGCTGAGTGTATACATGTTAGATGAGATTGTGGTGTAGCTGTTCATTCACTGCCATCATTAAATTGAGGTGTTCTGGTAGCTTTGAATTTGTCATTACAAACACATAGACTTTGTGAACTCAATGCGAACTGCCATGTTGAGTCGTCACTGTGAGACCAATGGGCCCCAACAGGGGACAGCACCATGGAAATCCACCCTAGCCTTTTCCATTTCTGCTCAGCTAACAGATTACTCTTTTGATCTTTAGAAGTTGCATTGAATTATATCCTGTTCATATATCAGGGCTACCGTAGAGGGAAATGCACATTAAGGAGTACCTTTCAGGACCATGTTTAGATTTACATTGAACAGCATCACATAGGCCACAGTTGTTCTGTGCTGGATTGTCAGCAAGGCTGGGATCTCTAGCAATTGCAGTGTTTTGCTAATAACTCTCTTGCTGTATGTGTGTCTCTTTCAGACTCTCTCCTAATCATATCTCAGGTGATGGTTGTGTTTGGCTGGCTGTCACTCTGATGCTAAAGCCCTCCTGTGCAGCAAGGCTGGATTTGAGCAACAGTCCACCTGAAGGAGCAGCACAGGAACTATTACTTACTACATGGAGGAATCCTGACCATGAGATTGAAAGTCTTCGGTATGTAGATTTTTCAAATGAACCAAAGTATTTTGTTGTCTTGTCTTAAAAAAAAGAATGGCACATAACACAGAAAAGATCATTAAAGACGGGGAGCCGAAAAGAATTCCTTATATGTTTATGCTGTGTAGAAGCAGAATAATTCATGGTGTTCTGTCTCTGAATGACTGTACCTTATATTATCTTACAGACTAGCTGGTTGTAAACTTACTGGTAAATCATGTGAGGCTGTGGCCGATGCTCTGCAATCAGCAAACCACCTGCTGGAGCTGGACCTGAGTGACAATGATCTGAGAGATTCTGGAGTTGAGTTTCTCTCTAAGGGTCTGTCTAGTCCTCACTGTAAACTGCAGATATTAAGGTTAGTGATCTTCCTAAAGGATTCATTATGCTTCTCTGACTCTGTATCTGAGCTGCTCTGTGTGGGACTGAGACATCCCCAATGCAAACTGGAGGTCAGTTATGTGTCATGTATCCTACTCTGTAAAAACAGATTTATGCTTACATACATGCACACACACACACACACACACACACACACACACACATACGGACACACACAAGCACACGGACACAGGCAGACAGATAGACAGACACAAGCAGCACACACTCAAAAAAAATTATAATAAAACATTTATCATACATTAATAATTTTGTGAGTAAGACCATTTGTGGGAGATGAAAGGTAAAAAATATTGTAGCCGAATTGGGACACAGCATTTACTACAAAACAGTGAGGCTTTTGTGACAAGAACTGTTAAAATAAAACATGAAATTCATTGTTCAGATGGGGACTCGCCTGTGTGCACACCAGACTCATTGGTCTTCAGAGACCTTTCAGTCTCACATGAGGAGAAGAGATCAGTCCTTTGTACATAAGATTAATACTGGTTGTCAAGAGAGATCAGTCAGCGTGTAGTCTATTGCACTATGTTGCGGTATTATTTAAAATACACAGAAGGTGTTAAAAAGGTAATTAAGGGCATTAAGTAACCTCAGTATTTCTGAAAATATGCTGAGCAATCTGTGTGAGTATTGTTAACAACATATCTGTATTCAAATGTAGTATTGTATGAAAATAAAGTGTTGATATTTTAATTTCACAGACTATTCACACAATGCCTTTTGTACTCTTAAAGCATTTCCCTTCTCTAATAATGAGGAAAGCTGATCTCTTGTTTCAGACTGCCTGGTTGTCAGATCTCACACAAGGGCTGCTCCTTCCTGGCCTCTGCCCTGAAGTCAAACCCCTCCTACCTGAAAGAACTGGATCTGAGCTACAATCACCCAGGAGACTCAGGTGTCAGAGAGCTCACAGACAGACTGAATGATCCCAACTGTAAACTAGAGACTCTCAGGTGAGTGCTGGATGTGTGGTACATCTTAGATGAGATAGTGGTGTAGCTGTTGATCCATTCATGTGCTGTATTTGAGACTCCTCTGTGTGGCGACTGGATATTCTCTCATGTCACTTGGTGCAGCATATGGGCTGCTAAGGGATGTGATTGATTCTGCTCTTTCTGCCCTCTAACCAAGAGGGGATTGCAGCACATGCTCACATGCTTGACCCCACACTTCTTCATGTCCACTGTATTTTCTTCTCTCATCCTTCCTCAGGTATGACCATGGAGGAGAGTGCAGGATCAAACCAGGACCCAGAAAATGTAAGTGATTTTAAGTTGTGTTTTTATTCCTGTACAATAACAGACATGATTGTGTTCATATACGTCATAACACACACACACACACGTACACACACGTACACAAATGTGGTGGGGTGCTTAGGCATCAGCTTAGTGCCACCAAAGAAGTTTTTTGGTGTGCGTGTGCGTGTGCGTGTGTGTGTGAGAGCATTAAGAAGTTGAATGAAAACCTGCTGATTAGGGCTGCCACGATTAATCGTGACTAATCGACTACGACTAATCGACTAATCGTCGTTTAGTAATTTAGTAATCGACGCATCGTTTTTTTTTTTTCTTTACTTTGCTTTTCTGTCGAATCTGCCGCTGCAGCTTCCACTGCCGCGTCTGCCTTTCTGTCACACACACACTAGGGCTGCCACAAACGACTAGTTTGATAGTCGACTAATCACCGATTATTAATCGGCAAAAATAATCGGTGATTAGTCGACTATCAAACTAGTCGTTTGTGGCAGCCCTAGTGTGTGTGTGACAGAAAGGCAGACGCGGCAGTGGAAGCTGCAGCGGCAGATTCGACAGAAAAGCAAAGTAAAGAAAAAAAAAAAAACGATGCGTCGATTACTAAATTACTAAACGACGATTAGTCGATTAGTCGTAGTCGACTAGTCACGATTAATCGTGGCAGCCCTACTGCTGATTGTTAATCCAAGATTGTTACTGCTTGGGGACCTCACCTATTGCCTGGGCAACTTCACAATGTTCAGTTCTGGCTTCATTGTATTCGGCTTTAGAACAATGGAGTGTGGTCATTTGCAGGGCAAGGCAGCCATTTTGCAAATTTCTTAGTACCTTCCACATACAAGTCTGACAAATACACATCTGTGCGTTGATCACGCTCACTTACACACAAACATACACACACACACACACACACACACACACACACACACAGTCAAACACACACACACACACCCAAACATCTGCACACAATCACATACAGAAACTCACAAATACACATCAATAACACAAACAGAAATGCACACACACTCTCTCACACACACATAGACACATGTACACACACTAATGCACACATACATACATATTCACACTGAAATACACACAAGCATATATGGAAAGGAAAACACAAACACACACATAGAAGGCAATACATACACAAACACACACACACACACCCATACACACACATCCACAAAATAACCCCCACGCACAAACACACACACATTTGCGCGTTTCCAACAATCGGGAATCGATTACTTTCCCCGGTGGCCTGTCTCTGACGTCATTTCACCACTTTTTTCTTCGTACCCATAAATCTGAATTCGTGTTCACAAGGAAGACTTCGTAGTCGTAGAAATTACAGTCGTATTCACAAGACTTTGCACTCACAGCTTTTAGATTCATACCCACATAAATACAGTACTAACCTCCACAACATCTAACAATTATGTGTATGACAGCAGAATTTTGTGTACACCTGTTTTTACTGACTTACAAATGTTTAACCTCACGAGTACGAATGGTTAGAATCATGGATACGTCATTTTGGAAGTAACCTTACTCCATAGCACACACAAACACACACACAAACCTACAAATACACACACACACACTCATAGACACACAGACAAACAAAGGAAACACACATATAACAAAACATACACAAGCAAATACACACACTCATAGTCATACACACACACACACACAAATTCTAAAATTGCCCAGTGACATCCCCAAGCAGTAACAATCTAAAACAATGAAGCAAAACAATACACACACACAAATAAACAATACTCCCCCCCCCCCCCCCCCCCCCACACACACACACCCACACACACACACACACACACACACAAATACACCCAAACAAAGACACACTCACAAAGACACATACACACACAGACACAGATAAACAAAGATATACACGCGCACACGCGCACACACACACACACACACACACACACACACATACACACATACATACGTGTGTACACACACTAATGCACACATACACACACATAGAAACATACATATTCAAACTCAAACAGACATGGAAAGAGAAACGTAACACACAGACAATGCACACACACCCATACACACACACACACACACACACACACACACACACACACACAAAATAACCCCTCCCACACACACACACACACACATATGCACAAACATGTGTACACACACACATCCCTACATGTCCATACCCAGACACACACACACACACACATACACACACACACACACACACACACACACACACAGACATAAACCTACAAATACACACATACACACACACACACGCACACACACACACACACACACACACACAAGGCAACACACACACACACACAGAAAACGAAACGACACACACACAAGATACAATACACACTCACATACAAACAGCCAATCAAAGACCCACCCATATGGAATGAATTCCCTGCCAAAACGTCTGTACTCGTAGAAATATCTTGTGCTTGTAAAAAGAATTTGTGTACACGTGGAAATATTTTGTGCTTGTGAAAAGAATTTGTGTACACGTAGAAATATTTTGTGCTTGTAAAAACAATGTGTCCTTGTGTGAAAAACTTTCATGTCTCTATAACAAAGTTTTGTGCTTGTAAAAAAAATGTGTGTCTGCGTGAAAATCTGTTTTGTCTCTGTAACAAAGTTTTGTGCTTGTAATAAAAATTTGTGCTTGTAAATATATTTTTTGTACATGTAAAAATACTTTGTATTTGAGAAAAAAAAACAAATCTCCCACAGGCACAAATCGTATCCACAAGCACAGATTTTTTTTACGAACACAGATTCGTTTTACGAACACAAAACCCAAGTGTGAAATCTCTGCCAAAACTTCTCAGCCAATCACCAAACGTCTTACTCACCGGCCAATCAAGTTGCCGCCTTTATTTAGAAACGGCGAGGAGGCATATTTTCCGGACACTGATGATCATATCTGCTGTGTTCCATGGGAGACGATGCGGGAGCAATGGTACGTGAATTCTATATGTAGCCATGTACAATAAAGTAGCCAAGTTAACGGCGAACTTGCTGCAGTTGTCTGGTGTTTTTAATCGGTTTTCAGTTTAATCAGTTTTAAGACAAGTTCTGAATTACATTATGAACAGGCGTGCTTGAAGTGGGCCGCGGTGTTCCGACACCTCTATTCATTTCAGGGGACGTGAATATGCAGCAAGTTCGCCGTTAACCTGGCTACTTTATTGTACATGGCTACATATAGAATTCACGTACCATTGCTCCCGCGTCGTCTCCCATGGAACATTTAAGCAATGGGAAAATTATAGACCATACCCTATATCACCCAATGTAACCGGTCGTATGACTCTGCGTTGTTGTGATTGATTATGTATGTACAGTGGGGAGGAGAAGAGGGACTGACGCCGACTCAGGTGATCTGATCCACGTTTTACTCAAGTGTTCTGTAACATCACAGACAATACACACGGGGCAATGGGGCTTAGAGTTGTCCTCCTTCACAGTCCTCTTCCCCAGGGTTACAGTAAACAGGGCCAAGTTATACAATTCAGTACAACTAACACAGTATACATTTTGGATATACAAGAGTTTTAAAAAGATCGCTAGATTAACATTTAACTACACATGGCAACATATGGTTTGGCTCATTACATTCAGTATGACCTGGCTAGCTAGCTTAGCCAAACTCCGCTAGCAAAACACGTAAAATTAGCTAAGTTGCCAGGGTACGGTATAGTTAGATCAGCACGTAAGACCATCTAGTTATTCGGACTGAACATCCAGGCCCTTTTCTCAGCGGCTGCACAATCAACGGCAATGTGCAATTCAAAGTCTACAAGTAGAGCAGTGGCAAAGAGCTTAGATTCCTTATCTATCTTTGCTCTTTCGCAGTGGTGCACAGTGCACTGTGCGTTGCTCAGCAACCAAGACGCCAACTGGGACTATTTTCTGGAGCGGAGGAACAATCGAATAAACAATCAACCCAAATAAAGAAAATAATATATATTTTAATCATTTTGTGTAATTATTTTTGTTACCAAAGGAACTATCGTATAAAAGCAATATAACACTCGTGATCGTGAGCCTGCGGCTTCGTGCCTGCGGCGAATCACACCCGTGAGGGTATTCCACAACAACCTTACTCCCAGATCAATGGATAAAAAAATCGACCGGATCTAACTATTGTATAATGACCAGTGAGTAAGACGTTTGGTGATTGGATGAGAAGTTTTGGCAGAGATTTCACACTTGGGTTTTGTGTTCGTAAAAAGAATCTGTGTTCGTAAAAAAAATCTGTGCTTGTGGATACGATTTGTGCCTGTGGGAGATTTGTTTTTTTTTTCTCAAATACAAAGTATTTTTACATGTACAAAAAATATATTTACAAGCACAAATTTTTATTACAAGCACAAAACTTTGTTACAGAGACAAAACAGATTTTCACGCAGACACACATTTTTTCTACAAGCACAAAACTTTGTTACATAGACAAAACAGATTTTCACGCAGACACACATTTTTTTTACAAGCACAAAATATTTCCACGTGTACACAAATTCTTTTTACAAGCACAAGATATTTCTACGAGTACAGACGTTTTGGCAGGGAATTCATTCCATACACCCACAAAAGCACGCACAAACACACTCACACACACACACACACACAAAGACCCACCCAGAAAGAGACACACACACATATACTCACATATACACACACATACACACACGCATATCTGTCTCACACACACACACACACACACACACACACAGCTAAACAAAGATATACAGTACACACAGACACGCTCACACACACACACACACACACACACACCTGTCACACACACACACAAACACTTACACACACATACATATGTGTGTACACACACTAATGCACACATACACACACATAGAAACATACATACCACACACACACACACACATACATACACATATGCACAAACATGTGTACACACACATCCCTACATGTCCATACACAGACAGTCAAACAAACACACACACACACACATAAACCTGCAAATACATACACACACACACACACACACACACACACACACACACAGAAAACGAAACAACACACACACAAGATACAATACACACTCACATACAAACAGCCAATCAAAGACCCACCCACAAAAGCACACACAAACACACTCACACACACACACACACACACACACACACAAAGACCCACCCACAAAGAGACACACACACACACACACACATATACTCACATATACACACACATACACACACGCATATCTGTCACACACACACACACACACACACACGGCTAAACAAAGATATACAGTACACACAGACACGCTCACACACACACACACACACCTGTCACACACACACACACTTATACACACATACATATGTGTGTACACACACTAATGCACACATACACACACATAGAAACATACGTACCACACACACACATACACACATGCACAAACACGTGTACACACACATCCCTACATGTCCATACACAGACAGTCAAACAAACACACACACACACACACACACATAAACCTACAAATACATACACACACACACACACACACACATAAATACACCCAAACACAGACACACACACAGACACACACACACAGCTAAACAAAGATATACAGTACACACAGACACGCTCACACACACACACACACACACTTACACACACACACATACATATGTGTGTACACACACTAATGCACACATACACACACATAGAAACATACATACCCGCCCCACACACGCACATACACACATATGCACAAACATGTGTACACACACATCCCTACATGTCCATACACAGACAGTCAAGCAAACACGCACACACATAAATCTACAAATACACACACACATAAATCTACAAATACACACACACATAAACCTACAAATATAACACACATAAACACACACACACACACACACACACACACACACACACACACACAGACACAGCTAAACAAAGGTATACACACAGACACGCACACACACACACCTGTCACACACACACATACATACATGTGTACACACACACACTGTTACGAGTGCATGGCTCAAAGCAACCGCAACATACAAGGGAGACCACACCGGAGCACAATAATCCAAAGTAAATTTATTAAATGAAGTAAATAAGGAATTATGGTGAGTGCGGTCAGTATAAATGAAAGCTTAGAAAATAAAGATGTAGCGCAGTCAGTGAAAATGTTCAATAAACTAAGAAAACAAAAGCACGGCTGGAGAGCTGGAGTCCACAAAAACAGGTGCCGGTGGCCAGGGCAAAAAGGAGGCCACGCCAATCCAGGAGGCCACCCCCCTTTTAAAGGAACGCCTGGACCGGGAGATAATTGGCTAGATTCCTCACACCTGCAACACTCAGGGCCTACAAGAGAGGTAACGAGAGAAAGAAGGGAAAAACCAGACCGCAGGCACCCCAACAACCTGGCAGGACCATGACACACACACACACACATACACACAGACACAGCTAAACAAAGGTATACACACAGACACGCACACACACACACACACACACATACACATGTGTACACACACACACACACACCTGTCACACACACACCCTTACAGACACACACACATACATACGTGTGTACACACACACACACACCTGTCAAACACACACACTTACACACACACACACACACCTGTCACACACACACACACACTTACACACACACACACACATACATACGTGTGTACACACACTAATGCACACATACACACACATCGAAACATGCATATTCACACTCAAGCAGACATGGAAAGAGAAACGTAACACACACACAGACCATGCCCACACACACACACACACACACACACACACACACAGACAAAATAACCCCTCCCACACACACATATGCACAAACACGTGTACACACACACATCCCTACATGTCCATACACAGACACTCACATACACACACACACACACATACACACACATAAACCTACAAATACACACACACTCACACAACACACACACAAGATACAATACACACTCACATACAAACAGCCAATCAAAGACCCACCCACAAAAGCACGCACAAACACACTCACACACACACACACACACACACACAAAGACCCACCCACAAAGACACACACACATATACTCACACACACACACACAAAGACCCACCCACAAAGAGACACACATATACTCACACATACACACACAAAGACCCACCCACAAAGATACACAAACACCTTTTCCTTTCTTTCTTTCTTGATTTCTTTTTTCTTTACCTCTTTTTCTTTCATTTTTCTTTCTTGTTTCCTTTCTTTCTTTCTGTGAGCATGTGATGTGTTAGCCCATGTTCTGATGAGGATGTTGTGTCCTGTCTCCTCTCCTCTTGTGTGCAGATGCCTGTGAGCTCACACTGGACCCAAACACAGCAGACACACTCCTCTCTCTCTCTGAGGGGAACAGAAAGGTGACATGTGTGAGACAGAAGCAGCCGTATCCTGACCACCCAGACAGATTTAACTACTGGGATCAGGTGCTGTGTAGAGAGGGTCTGTCTGGACGCTGCTACTGGGAGGCTGAGTGGAGTGGTGATGGGGCTGCTATAGCAGTGGCATATAAAAGCATCCAGAGAAAAGGGGGGGAGGATGAGAGCAGGTTTGGAGGGAATGACGAGTCCTGGAGTCTGGAGTGCTATGGTGACCGTTACTCTGCCCATCACAATAATAAGAGTACTGCCATACCCGTCCCCTTCCCCCTCTCCAGCAGAGTAGGAGTGAAGCTGGACTGGCCAGCAGGCACTCTGTCCTTCTACAGCGTCTCCTCTGACACACTGATCCACCTGCACACGTTCCACTCCACATTCACTCAGCCCCTCTATCCTGGATTTCGGCTTTATTATGGCTCCTCAGTGTCCCTGTGCCAGATCACATGAGCTCCTCATCCTACAGGAACACCACTCTCTCTCTCTCTCTCTCTCTCTCTCTCTCTCTCTTTCTTCCATTCTCTCTCTCTCCATCATCCTCATCTCCCTCTCTCTACCATCCTCGTCCACTTTTTCTTTCTTTCTTTTTCTTTTTCCCTCGCTCTTATCCAGAGAGACTTCCAGTGAACTAGGTACAGGGACAGTCCCTGGAGGCCTGATCACAGAATTTTATACAAACACACACACACACACACACACACACACACACACACACAGAGACAATATTATTGTATTCTTGTACTGTTGTAAATGGCTGTTTGTTAGGGCTGAATCAGTAAACTGTATTTTAAGATAAAGCAAAACATATATTTTTCTATAGCTGTATCTGATGCATACATGTGTGTTTAATAACATGATCTTTTGTTTTTGAAATTGATGTTGTTGCTCCTTTGACATTAAAAGATCTTTAAACATTATTTGCTGTATTGCCTGATACTGTTTTCCTCTACACACGAGCCAAAAATGTCATAATTACAATAAAGGCCAACCTCACAGTTCAGGCAAATAACATATGTTTGATCACAAGTACACAACATTCATTTGATGAAACTGATTGGTTGCCATTACAGTTAGTGTGTTGAAGAGTGTGTTAAACACAGCCTAGTCTGGTGTTTCATAATAAGAGACCATCTCCATGCAAGAAGGAAAAAAAAGTCTTTATGCCTAACATTTGTTTATGTTTAGTAGACAGTTGTGTGCCAGGTGGGTCAGACTCTTGAAAGGCTGTCTCTTAATGAGAGAGAGAGAGAGTGTGTGTGTGTGTTTAAAACCTAAGGATTAGAGTGTGTTGGTGTGCGTGTGTGTGTGTGTTTGTGTATACTTGAAAGATAAGTAATAGTGTGTGTTTGTGTATGTCTGCATATGTGTGTGAAGAAGGCCCTTATCCAGCAGCTGTAGGCAGGTGAAGCTGCTTGCAGCCCTAGTGAAGCCCCATAGTGGGGGTGACAGTAGGGCTCTGTCCCCTGAGCCTGTCAGTAGGGCTCTGGGAGCGCTGGGGCACAGAGGCTGCGTCTTGGGGGCTCATGCTGCTTGTGTTGCCCCCCACTGGCCTTGTGTTCAACACGCCATCTTGGACTAGAAATATCACAGCCTAGCTCAGTATAGTTTTAGTAAAAAAAAAAAACAGGAAAATAGGGTTAATGAAAAGGAAATAAGGGTTAACACTGTGTGTGTGTGTGGTTGTGCGTGCGTGCGTGCGTGCGTGTGTGTGTGTGTGTGTGTGTGTGTGTGTCTGTGGTTGTGCGTACATGTGTGTGTGTGTGTGTGTGTGGGTGTGTGTCTGGGGGACTGACCTGTGTGTGTGTGTGTGTGTGTGTGTGTGTGTGTGTGTGTCTGGGGGACTGACCTGTGTGTGTGTGTGTGTGTGTGTGTGTGTATAGTGACCGGACAGGTTGTTGTTCTGGGACTTTCCTTGTCATGTTTGGCTGTGTGTCTCTTTTGTGTAAACGTCCTCCGTTGGAGCGTGCAGGTTCACCCAAGTGTGCCTTCGGTGAAGGTGAGCCCTGCTGTACCCAGCAGCTGGGGTGGTGGATGGGCCTTTCACTCCTGGGTTTGGGGTTCCATGTGGATCACTGGTGTCCCTGTGCCAGATCACATGACCTCCCCATTCTGCACAGTGAGTCCTCTAGCTGTACACACTAATGAATAATCTATTTATCTGTTTATCTATCTATAATCTATTTATACACTGGTAGGGTTCAGGGACCCACAGGCACTCCTCTAGCTGTATGCATTCATGAGTAACCAACGCTTATAATGCCCTAATACCTATGGAGTACAGCCATGAGTATGTATAAACACAGTAGTTATGAACACTTTACATACTTTACGATATGCATACAAGCCTTTATGAATGTGTCTATACAGTCTTATGAACACAAACTTCATAGAAAGTGTTGCCAGCTGTACGCACTCATGAATAACGCATCTATTTATACACTGGTAGGGTTCAGGCACCCACAGGCACTCCTCTAGCTGTATGCACTCATGAATAATCTATTAATCTATCTATAATCTATTTATACACTGGTAGGGTTCAGGCACACACAGGCACTCCTCTAGCTGTATGCACTCATGAATAATCTATTAATCTATCTATAATCTATTTATACACTGGTAGGGTTCAGGCACACACAGGCACTCCCCTAGCTGTATGCACTCATGAATAATCTATTAATCTATCTATAATCTATTTATACACTGGTAGGGTTCAGGCACCCACAGGCACTCCCCTAGCTGTATGCACTCATGAATAACGCATCTATTTATACACTGGTAGGGTTCAGGCACACACAGGCACTCCCCTATCTGTAAGCACTCATGAATAACCAACGTTTGTGCCACTTCCTCTTCATAAGACCCTTTATTCCTCTTCTTTTTTCATCCACAACTCAGAGACTCAGATAAACATGCATGTTTTGCAGTAAGCACAGTCATAAATAACCTGACTTTCTGGCACTTTCGGATAATGTGATTTTTATTTATTTATTTATTTATTTATTTATTTATTTTTATTTTATTTTATTTTCAGGTACAGATGAATAACCCAGCTTTGTGGTACTTCTTGGACTTATATCATTGGAAAACAAAACACTGAAACAAACAGGAACTAGCCCCTCCTTCCACCAAGTTTTTCAGGTTTTTTCTTTTCTTTTTTTTTTCATTTTCTTTCTACCATGCGTGATCGGTTCCTAGTTCAGATAACATACTGACACTTTCGCAGACTCAGAAGAGGAGATAGGAGAAGACGCGGAGACAGAGGTATGTTAAATGATGTGTGAAGTACTGTATGAACAAGTCAATGCTTGTTTTAAAGGCACTTTTCTAGCGTCTTATCTATGTGAGCTTATGGTACTGATAAAGTAATAACCGATTAGGTTTTAGTGGTAAGAATGCATGTGCTCAGCTGTGGCACAGCACCCACACCACACCATGCCTTATGATCAGAGGTGAGAGGCGGGAGGAGAGAATGGAGCGCTGGCTGTGGTCATTGTCTCTAGCATGTCTCTGTGCCTAGCGATACTGTGCTGTCTGCTATTTAAAAAGCTAACGGGTCACAGAACACATGCACACCGAGGTGTGTCCTATGGTACAGTGTTTTAAATTTAAAAGTATACAATGAGTTTTAGCAAGTTCCTGTTGCTAAGACTTTTAATGGACGACACTTTATTTGAAGGTGTCTACATAAGAGTGACACAAGCATGTTATAAACATGACATGACACATATCATAAACATGCATGACACTTTATTCATGTTTATGACTATTGGCATTAAGTGTCACTCGGTTTTTGTGAGGTTAAATTGATATTTTTTGGGATGCAGACAATGCAGAATGGCACTTAATGACCATAGTGATAACTATGAATAAAGTGTCATTAATGTTTATGATATGTGTCATGTCATGTTTGTAAAGGCCTCATATCACTCTTATGTAAAGTGTTACACTTTCCTGTACTAAATGTGCCAGCAGTGGCGGGTCTACAGTGTTTTACTCCCTCCGCCACTCCGTAGCCCCCCACTCTCTCTCTCTCTCTCTGTCTCTCTCTCTCTCTCTCGAACACAATGCTATTATAATATTATCATAGTTTCTATACTAATGAGTGTGCACATTATAATAGGTCATAGTTTCCATACTAATGAGTGTGCACTGTGTGCTAGAAAATGATTATCCGTTATTGAAACACTGATTTTGTGTGTTCCCCTGAAACC
>CM059281.1:27430954-27453454 GCA_030347295.1 Setipinna tenuifilis | reverse complement strand
ACGTCTTTCCATTTATTATGCTGCATTAACCTTCTTTCATGTAATGAAATTAAGCAGTAAATTCACAATCAGAAAATGCCTACCTACCTTATCACGGTCTATCTGTATGTATACAGTTTAACAACTTACATATACATGCATAGACTCAGCAGGCAACAGTCCTCTAAATCTAAACCTTCAGTAACGTTGAAAAGTAGCTTGCCATTTCCTAAACATGCCAAATACTAAACAATGGTTTTATTGTACACAAAAACACATCGACACATTTCAGTTAAATGTACCTCGAGAAGCCTTACTTCTTTCAACACCTATTGTCTTAAGAAAGGCTCCAAAAACTAATGGTAAGCAAATGCAACAACCATACTGCAAAGTGTGTTTTATGGTATTTAGGCCACACTATGTATGATAAAAGCTTGCTGCTACAACAATAAACAACAGCTGAGTGAAGAACATCCAAGGCACTCTTCGGCTTACCAAAGAGCACCTTCGGATACTCAAAGAACGCCACAGCGCTCTGATCGACATTCATTTGTTTGGAATAAACAACAGCTATTGTAGCTCCACAGCACCATAGTATGCATTTCTGGATGGGTTTGGCATTCGACCTCTTAGCTTTTTAAATAGCAGACAGCACAGTATTGGTAGGCAAATACTAGAGACAATGATCACAGCCAGCGCTCCGGTGTGACACGTAGGCCACGGCAGAGACGCCTGCTGAAGAGTCTGGTTCCTCAGACTGTCAGGGCTCTGGCATCGGTACTCAGAGGGCCAACCCAGGACCACTGTCTGCGTGGAGTCACTGCAGAACCGGGCCAGCTGTGGGGTGCTGCAGTCACAGTGCAGGGGGTTCCTGCTGAAGTCCAGCTCAGTCAGGCTGAGAGACATGAAGATGGCTTCACTGACGGTGCTCATGTTGTTTCTGTCCACATGCAGCAGACGCACCGAAGAGGGGAGCAGCACGTTGGACAGGGTCATTATCTTGTTGCCTGACAGAAGGAGCTCTTGGAGAATGCTCATGCCCTGGACGTTGTAAACAACATGAATGTCATTGTAGCTCACATCCAGCATTTCGACAGTTTGGGGGAGAAACTTGAAAACTTCATCCGCCAACTGATTGCCCCTGAGATTCAGCCTCCTTAAGCTCCTGGTCCAGTTGACAGTGATGGTTTCTGGCAGCAGCCGAATTTTATTGTAGCTGGCTGTGAAGTTCTCCAGGTGTGTCATGTGGGTAGTGACGCGCCCGAGGAACCCGAGATCCTTAAAGTTGTTATGATCGATGGCAAGAGACTGGAGGGAAGGAAATGGCTTCAGGCACTGATAAAAGAGGCCCCACTCGTTTAGCTCGTTCACAGAGACATTCAGAGCTTTCAGGTTCACCAAGAAGTCTGACATTTCACACGGGAAGAACGTCTCACCGATGTGTATGGCAGAGAGCTCAAGGAAACATTCCATTAGCTTCAACAGGGTCGGCTGTGGTACAAAACGCAAGAAGTCTTTGTTGTCGATATCTTTCACGAGGAGCTTTCTCAGTCGACATCGGTCAAAAGGTCCAAGACTTAGATAACATTCTCCTTCAGCGTGGACGTTTTCAAGAATAATTTCCTCTGGGCATACTGCCAGGTACCTCGGCAATGTTTGGCAGAAGGTGCCATTGACATATACATCACGCATAATTACTTTAGAAATACTTGCTGTTTGCAGGTAAGGAGGTAAAGGAATTGTGCCTATTGACCGAACATCTGTTTTTGCTATCGTAAGAGCTTTTGTAGAATTGATTAAGTCTTCAAGCAAGAGGAAATGTTTGTCTGTGATTTGGGCATATTGTGTATCTACTGTTACCATGTCCAGGTTTTTCAAGACCGTCAGAGATCCCTGCTCATATTCACTGATGTCATGTACAAGCAGGTGAATTTCTTTTAGCCGGATCTCTCCAAGTCTCTTTACCTGATCCTTCCGAATGGAGACGACACTTGAACTTCCAAGTTTGAAAATCTGCAGGTTACCCAGTGGGTCGAAGGAATGTTCCAGAACTATTTCCTCATAGGCGTTATCGGAGATGTCCAGGTAGGTGAGAGCAGGGAGACTGGCGAAGGGCAGAGCAGAGATCTGTGGGAGACGGTTGTGTGAGATGTCCAGGTACTCCAGCACTGGGTTGTGTTGGAAAGCACCGGGGTCCACAGAGCTGATCTGGTTGAACTGAAGCAGCAGTCTCTTCAGTCTGTGGAGAGAGGGGAAGCTGCCTGCTGGGACTTTCTCCATGTTGTTGAAAGAAAGATCGAGAGTCACCGTGTCTGCAGGAGCAGAGCAAGGAACAGCTGGATAGCTGGTCGAGGAGCAGTTCACTGTGGGGTCATCGTCTGGATAACTCTTCACATTCTTCACTAGACCCACTGACAACACCAGAGCCAGGGCAGGCCCCAGAACACTCAAGGATCCCATCCTCCTGTTAACAACATAACATTTTGACAACCCAGAAATTCAGACTGTTGTCTTACTGCATGTAGTTTACATAATGAAGTTCAGTATTGGACAAAATATACTGTATATGTGATTAAAATTACAATCACTAAGATGTAAGATGTGTGTATAAATAACAGACAGGATGAAGATTACAGTACTGATCAGCAGAGGTGTCAGAAAGTAAAAACCCTGCCACAGATTTGCTCTAGCTCAGCCAGCTCTAAATCAGCTGATTGTAAGAAGCTCTCAAGACAGGTAGATGAGCTGCTCAGTGAAGTCACCTGTGTGGGAAGTAAACATGACAGGGTTTTCACAGCCCAGGCAGATGGGCTCCCCTAGGGGCGGTGGTTTCTTTATGTTTTTATTTTTCTCTGGGGAGGCACACACACACACACACACATACAAACACACACACACACACACACACGCGTGCGCGCGCACACACACACACACACACACACATACAAACACACACACACACACAGACACACACACACACACACACACACACACACACACACACACACACACACACACATCCCCCTAGGGGTCGTGGTTTCTTCCTTTTTTATTTTTATAAACCACATGCAATTCAGGGAGTTTTTCCTCACCCCTGTCCCCCTTACGGACACAAGCAGGAACTGTGGACGGCGCCTGAACGACCTTTCCCTGCGCCATCAAGACGCAACAAATGCTGCCTTGTGTTTTTTCCTCCCAAACTGTTGAAGCACTTTGAACTACATCTTGTATGAATTGTGCTATACAAATACAGTTATTATAATAATAAAAATAATTATTATTATTATTGTTGTTATTATTTTTACTTCCTGAACCCAAGAGTGACACCTGGGCTAATAAGTACATACATTTCTTAGGCTTAGACGAGGTTGAGACTGTAGGAAGCTATAAGGCCAGGGCAGTTACTGTACATAAGTACAGTATACATTACATTACATTGCATTTGGCAGACGGTTTTATCCAAAGCGACTTACAAAAAAGGAGGACATAAGCAAACAGAGGTGTAAAGGGACACTGAGTAGGGGCACAACAAACATATGTACTTCTGCATAGGGACAGAGAGAGAGAGAGTTGGTTTAGTGATTGTTAGTTATGTTAGTTTTGTTAGGAAGGGAAGCAATCTCGGAAGAGAAGGGGTTTTACAAGTTTTTTAAAGATAGGGAGGGATGTTGCTGTTCTTGTCGCAACTGGTAGGTCATTCCACCATTTGGGGACAACCACAGAGAAGAGTTTAGAGTGACCTCGCTTAGTGAGAGGCGAGGGTACAGATTAGTTATTACCCACTTAATCATTGCTGTGTGACACATTGCTAAGCAGTAGGGCAGTTTCATAAGGTGTGTTCACAAACACAACTGTGTTCTGATATGACAATCTGCGTTTACATAATACAGTGTATGAGCTCATTAAGAATGTGTTAGTTGTTAGTGTTTGTCATCTGTGATTGGCTGCTTTGTTTTCATTCTTTGTTTTTTTTCCTTTTTCACGCTACATTATGTATACAATACAATGTGATTTGCATGATAATACAAACAGCATCATCACAAGAAATAATAACACGTATGTTATCTTACAGTATCCAGTATGCAAAACAACTACACTACTAGTATTTGCTGGAATTATGCACCTTTTTACACCATGTAAATACAGTTTCCTACAATGACATACTATGCTGCATTAACCTTCTTTCCTGTTATGAAGTTAAGTAGTAAATACCTTATCCCAGTCTATCACCTGTATACAGTTCAACAACTTACATATGCATGCAAAGACTCATGCAGGCAACAGTCCACCAAATGTAAACCTACAGTAATGTTAAAAAGTAGCTTACCATTTCTTAAACATGCTAAAGTGAATACCAAAAAATGGTTTTATTGTATACAAAAACACATTGCCACATTTCAGTGAAATGTGCCTTGAGAAGCCATACTATATAGTTAATTATACACCTTTTTACACCCTGTAAATGCAGTTTCTTACAGTGACATGCTCTAAAGTAAAAAGCACAATTTCTGTGTGATTGCAGCATCGCACCATGATGTCATTCAGTGTCAGTAATGTAAATATTCTACATCCAAATGAATAAACAGTGATTTAGTTAATGGCTTATATGTTTACCTGCTGTCAGTTCTCGTTGTGTGTGAATATGATCTGGCTTTCCTTTGTTTGCAGTCTTTAAACACAGCTGTTGTCGTTCTGTCTCTGAATCTCTGCTGTTATGTCTCCTTGTTTGTCTGATTAGATTGGGTAGGTCAGAAGCTCTTAGCAGGTTTCAGATGGATGAGAATCCACCCCACACAAGCTTCACCCATTGGTTCATCGGCCATCATGTGACACGTCTCAGCCAATCGTATCGCTGATTAGATTGGGAACTGGCTAGTTATTAATAAAAAATAAAAAAAACAGAAGTGGTCACATGATAATATGCTGATAATATGCTTCATGTTGACAAATGAAAAAAAAAAGTCAACTACTCACCCCCCTCGCCTCCTGACAGAAGGGGAATATTTCCAAGAAAGGACTGGCCAAGTCAGTCTGGCCAAGCTTTCCATTTCAAATCTTTCCAAGGACAGGGAGCCAATGAAAATCTCGCATTTCTAATGGCTCGGTAGAGGCTCAGTAGAGACGTGTGTAAGGCAATGACACACTAGTTCGACGACCGAAAATCGTTTTTTCATGTTAGTCATAGTCTGCCCTGTAGAGGGCATTATTTCACCATACAGACATTTAACCAGTAGAGGACAACATGCGAACATCCACACACACCTTTAGAGAGAGAGAGAGGGAGAGAGGGAGGGAGAGTTCTTTTTTACAGTTCCTTGTCTTTTCTACAACCACACATCTGTCACTGTGTGTGTGTGTGTTTGTGTGTGTATGTGTGTAGGAGAGAGTTAGAGAGAGAGAGACAGAGAGAGAGAAGAGAGAGAGAAAGAGAAAGAGAGAGAGAGAGAGAGACAGAGAGAGATAGATCTCAACTGTGATGAGCTGGTTTCTAAAGTTATATAGTTTTATATACAGTATATATATATATATATAGATAGATAGATATAGATAGACTCTGAGCCACCGTCTGTGAATGTTATAAACAAGAGTATGTGAGAAAGTCTGTGAGGATGTGTGCTTGTAGTCACTGTTTCCTCTCTAAGTGCAGAATGAGAGAATGAGAGAAGAGGATGAGATATCTGTCTGTCAAGCAGACATATGCAAAGCACAGACATCACACACACACAGACAGACAGACAGACACACACACACACACACACACACACACACACACACACACACACACACACACACACACACACAAACACACACATGTACACAAATGCATGTGAAAAATAGGTCTATCTTAAGAATACATTAAGAGTATCTTAATATATGTATGTCCATATATCAATCTTGTTGAGAACCTACTTGACTGAGGACACCCAAATAAAGTTCAGGCAGAAAACTCAGATTATGTTTGTAAAGGTTTATGCTGCTGTTCAACACAGATGACACTAAATGAAGGTCACACTCAACTAGCACATCTCTGTCTCTCTCTGTCTCTCTCTCTCCTCACTCTCTCCAAATTAGCTTGGGGATTGTTGCGAAGTTGTAACAAAACGTACAAAACAAAAATTCCAAAAAGAAAACAAGGCGAGATTTCTATCATTACACTCGAGAGGGGGGTGGTGTCTATGTAGTTGCTGTTACTGACAGTGATTTGCAAGAACACAGGGCCCTGCAAGAGGAAACCAACAGAAACTGCTGTGTGGTTTTTCAGCCTACAGGCCTCCTGGTGTCACAGAAAGGTCACCCATTCCGCACCTCTCTGGTCTCATCTGTATAGTCTGCATATATTTTAACATCCAGATGTTTAGCAACCAGTTGTTTTTTTGCTGTGTGTGTTTTTAGCATGCTTTCAGCTGTGGTGTTTTCCTAGTAGACTAATGGGGTAAACGTTGGATCAGGAAACAAGGGCCTTCTTTTCGATTAGGTAATAGGAGTAGAGACAGAGAGAGAGAGAGAGAGAGAGAGAGAGAGAGAGAGAGAGAGAGAGTCAGATATATGAGGCAGACGAAAATTCTCTGTGACCACAACTTTGGAAACTTCTGCGGCGTTAGCTGCACAATAGGTCTGAAAGTGTCATGCCTGTGTAGGTTCATGTGAAACTTGTGTCAGTAGAGTGGTCACATGCTTACACACAGAAACACACACACACACACACATGCAAGCATACACACACACACCTTTGTACTTTATTTTGGCTTTATGAGAGAACAGCAACATAAATACACTTGACATTTCATTGATTTTATTTACAACATAACATTTTTATTCTGTAAAAATCCAAGCACCCATAGTGGAAAATATGATAAGAAATACATGTAGAAATACAAACATACAAATGTATATCAATGCATGTGACAGCTGTATGTATGTATATTGTTGTGCCTGTATGTGCTGTGTTTAGTTATTGTTAAAAAGATATTTTATGCCATACTGTATACAAAGGGTTGTAATGGTTTTCTAAGGTTTCATTTGCTTCAGTGTAAAATGGGCCTGTGAAAACCTAGTGATGGGTGTTTTACCTAGAGACAGCATTGTCAGTGCACTTGGATTGGACCTGTACATGCTGATTGATCATGATTGGACGAGAATTACCAAGGCGCAAACACGCTGTTTGGGACTGAAGAGGGAAGACGCATGTGAGGCCATTCATGAGGTGTACATTGCTTTGTTGTGGCATTGCATTGTTGTGTCACACAAGAGCCCACATCAACGGGGCATTGCGTCATTACGCCATTGCGTTGTTGTGTTCAACTGCTCCGGTGCCACTGGACTGCAAGAAATGTTGTCTTGTTGTGACCTTGCCAAACTGTAAAGCACTTTGAGCCGCATTATGTATGTATGAATTGTGCTATACAAGTAAACATTATTATTATTATTATTATTATTATTATTATTATTATTATTATTATTCACTACTACTAGCCAATCAAAGACTGTTTTTAATCAGGAAACTGAAAAGCTTTGGTGTTAGTTGTAACAGAAGACATATGTAAGCCTGATAGAGAGTGTCCTTACTTACTGTTTGGTATGGCCACCTCACCCTAATCAGCAAGAACAAGCTGTCCAGAGTGGTGAAAATGGCAGGAAAGATCATTGGACGATCCCAAAAACCACTGGATAATCTATACAGGACTGCAGTTGAAAGAAAAACTATGAAGATGACACTCACCCACTTCACCTTGAATTTGAACTCTTACCCTCAGGGAGGCGTTATAGGGCACACATTGCAAGGAGAAACATCTACAAGCATTCATTTGTACCAAATGCAATTTCCATGGTTAACAAGCAATGGAAAAGCTAGACAGGGAATGAAGGGCCTGAGTTGCATATGATGTGTATGCTGGCAGGGCTGGCTAGAGGAAGGGGAGAGATGCTATGACTGTGATTGTATGGTTGTATGTATATGCATTGTTGGGTGATGGAGTGAATGTCCATTTATTCATGCTTTGTACACAGTAAGATGTGAGACCAAAGGCAATTTTCATGCTAGCATGACAATAAAGTATATTCTATTCTATTCTATTCTACTACATGGGAGTAGCCTGTAAGACTTTAAAGTGTCAGACATTCAGAGTTATACAAGAGTGAATGTGTTATGTTGTGTTCAACTGCTCCGGTGCCACTGGACTGCAAGAAATGTTGTCTTTGTGACCTTGCCAGACTGTAAACCACTTTGAGCCGCATTATGTATGTATAAATTGTGCTATACAAGTAAAGGTTATTATTATTATTATTATTATTATTGTTATTATTATCCACTACTACTACATGGGAGTAGCCTGTAAGACTTTAAAGTGTCAGATAGACATTTAGAGTTATACAAGAGTGAAAGTAAGTTGGCAGATTCTATTAGGGGACAGCCTGTGTGTTTAAGACAGCCAACACCAGTTGACCAACTGGCATCAGGTTGGGTATTTAAGGGAAAGTTAGTGAAAACCTCTTTGAGTTGTCTTTCTGCTATGACGCTCCCACACACTGTGTGTATCTCTCTGTCTCTCCCTCTCTCTCCCATTTTCCCTCTTTTGTTTGGGATTTTGTTTGATTTCTTTTATCTGTGGTTTATTCGGTCATTACAGTGAATCTGTGTTAATTGTAACTGTTAACTTGCCTCTGGTTAATAAACTGTTCATTCATTAACCATTCATATATATCTCCTTGTGTGCCATGCCATTACTGTGCTATTAGCTCTCATGCTGTATGGTGATATTGGAGGTAATCTTATTATTTCATGGAATCTAAATACATATTGTGTTACTCCAATGTTCCCTATTCTAATGCATATGTCTATGATTATTCTATCCTGTAAGTCCAGAATATGCAAAAACCTTCATCCACACATAGTTCTGTCGTTGGTCTGAGAAAGTGGATCCTTACACGAGGCAGGGGGAAATGCTCTGTGACCACAACCTTGGTAACTTCTGCGGCCTTAGCTGCACAATAGGTCTGAAAGTGCCATGGCCTGAGCTGCACAATAGGTCTGAAAGTGCCATGGCCTTAGCTGCACAATAGGTCTGAAAGTGTCATGGCCTTAGCTGCACAATAGGTCTGAAAGTGTCATGACCTGAGGGACTCACCCTGAGTAAAGCTGTGCCTGTGTAGGTGCATGTGAATCGTGTGCTTGTGTCAGTACAGTGGTCACATGCTTACACACACACACCCACTCACCCACTCACACCCACTCTCTCTCTCTCTCACACACACACACACACACACACACACACACACACACACACACAGGCAAGCGCACATGCACACACCATCCCACCACCACTCCTCCCACTGTACTTACACAACAATCATAATAAAACACCTTTTGAATTGGAATTTGGCAGACAGACAGGCAGAGACAGAGACACAGAGATCCGCATCGTGTATGTATGAATTGTGCTATACAAGTGCTATATAAAGATTATTATTATTATTATTATTGTTATTATTATTATTATTATTATTAGTAGTAGTAGTAGTAGTAGTAGTAGTGCTTGCAGGTACAGACGGCACCGACGGCAGTCAACGTCAATTCTACAGAAACGAGGTAAAGGCGCCTTTTTTTTTGCCATCTCCGATCACAAGGTACAAACAGGCCTGCAACACAAAGACATTGATTAACAGTGCAGATTAAAGTTTGTGCTGAACTGTGAGCTGTTTGTTAAACTGCTGTTTAACTATACATATGTTACGTGTATTGAATTGAAAACATGTTTCATTTTTTGTCGTTTATAGCATAAATTTAAGATAATGTGAGTTTACCCATACTGGGGTATTATAAGTTACATGCCTGAGTTAAGTTTAGAAAACAAAAGAAAAAACAGGGTCTTTTAATTTAATCATTCTTTATTACTTTTTGTTCATTTACATCCTTTTTTCAGTAAAATACTATTGGGTTTACTATACTTTATTGTCACAGTGCTGTTCAGTGTTTATTTAGGTACATTAATCTCCAGACTGTGCATATAAAACCCAGTGACTATAATAAGCTATTCTTGGTAATTTACACATTAAGGTAAAAGGACTCAGGGCACCCCTTATAAGTTTATACTTACCAGAGATAAGGGGCCGCTACATGTGAAAATGGCGCTCCAATCATGTTGCAGTATCATGCTCTGCGGTACCACACTTGCCGTGTAGTGACGCACTACGCGTACAAAGTTCAAAATAATCAGTGAGAAAAGGGGGTTTGAAAGCTTTAGTTTGATACAAATCAGAAGACATTCTGAAGACATCCCCCCCTTTCGATCTGTAGCATCCATTCAGCTGTGGACGCATAATGGACCCTCCAGTGGATGCAGCCCTGAAGGAAGAGCTGAGGAAGACTCTAGACAACCTCACTGAAGCTGACTTCAAGAGGTTCAAGCACTATCTGAGGGACAAGGGTGAAATCGCATGGGGACAGCTGGAGAACGCCGACAGAGACAACACTGTGGACTTCATGGTGCAGGTGTACACCTCAGGAGCTGGAGACATCACGCTGTCCATCCTGCAGAAGATGAACCAAAACCAATTGGCCATGCGTTTGGAGCGATATCTGGGAAGATGTAAGTACATAACAGTAACATCTGTTTGTATCTGTGAAGTTGTGTGTCACTGTGAAGTTTTTAGAAATAGAACCATCATTTCTGACTCGTGGTATGGATGGAAAATTAACTAAAATTAACTAAGGAGTACCTGTGGGATTGTAAAACTGGTTACAGTTATTTTGACATGTGAATTTAAAGTCTGTTGCATATACCATGTTTTTTAATATTGACAGTCTTTACTGCAGGACAGTTGTGCCTCCAGGATTAGCCTGCATTACATTGTACAAACACGAACTTAGCAAGTCAGGGAGCAACAAATAGAATGATTTCAGTTGCGTGCCTGTACCCGATGAAATATAGTGCCCTAGGTGTCAACTTTGCTTCTGTTCTCCTTGGTGGATGATGGAAACTGCAGGATGGAATATGTACACTGTAGCCAGCAAAGCCAACATTCTTTGTTTATGGGATGTCACCTTATCAGCCAAAAACAATCCTAACAATTCAAATAAGAAGTGCAACGCGATACCACCCAGTCAGCTGGAAGAAGCTGAACAACCAGCTCATTAGAGCTAACATAGCGAAACGGACCATATAGAAGATAATTTGGAGGATGACGCAGCAGAGATACCAATGACTACCAAGTAGCTAGCTCAATAAAGTCAATTCAAATGTTTTTCTGTTTTTGTGCATGATTTTAAGGTATATAAAGACAATGCAATTGAACACACATACTAGTTTTAAACTCCACCATTATATTAATATATGAATTAAATGCTAAGCACGAGTCAATGAATTGACTAAAGGAAAAGTATATGTTTTCATTTTAAAGTATAAGTGTAAGTCTTAGTATAAATGTACTTAGTCTTAGACTTTGTTTAGACGTTTCAGTATAAGCCAAGTATACTTTACTATACTATTCTATAAGTATATAAAATATAGTTTATAGAAGTCAAGTTCAAGTATACTTCCTCAGTTTTCCAAGACAGTTATGCCTCCAGGATTAGCTTGAATTACATAGTAAAAACAAGAATTTGCCTAAACATAGTGCCCCAGCTGACAACTTTACTTCTGTTCTCCATGGTGGATGATGGAAACTGCAGAACAGAATGGAGCCAGCAAAGGCAACATTCTTTGTTTATGGGATGTCATCTTATCAGCAAACAACAATCCTAATAATTCAAATAATAAAATGCATAGTCACTAGTATGCATATCCAAATGGTCTTTGGCTAACCTGCTCAAGCAAATCAAAAATTACATAAGGCAGCAAAAATAGCATCCATACTTCAATGGGTGAAAGTCTTAAGGAATGTTTACAGAATATTCATTGTTTGAATATTTAGCAGAATGACTTATATTTCTGTTGCATTTAACCTCTTTCTGTCTTCTCTTTCTTGCACCTTCCTCTTCACCATTCTGACTTCCTCTTCCCTGTGTAATTTCCTCTTTCATTGTCATAATTACATTTTTGTGTGTGTGTTTGTGTGTGTGTCTCTCTCTACCCCTCTCTCTTTTTTCACTCTCTTTCTTCCCACCTATCTTTCTCTCTTTCAGGTCAGGCCAGAGAGGGTGAGGAGATCAACATCATGACTGTTGACTCTGAGATGGTGGTGAATGATCCAGCCAGAAGTGAGGGAGGAGTGGCTGCACCTCAGCAAGGAGGAGGTAATGACCTGATGGCAGTTGGTGGTTCTAAACTTATTTGACAGTGGTGGCCCTAGAGGTGAAAAAAAACCTCTAAACTGGCTTAAATATGTACCATGTGCAGCAATGTCACTGCTTTGTTGCTTTAGATTTTGGGATATTTTACCTAGTTTGTGGGCAACACTATATACAGTACTACTCCGCCATACTGATATTTTTTGAAAATACTGTAAAAACACTGCATAAACATTGTGCTTTCATGAAACAGTTCATGGCCTAGCAAACATGTAGAACAGTGTTTTTTTAACTGTGTATTGCAAGCAAACTAAACAATAGCAGCTTTAAGTGTAATTTATATGACAGGGAATCTACCAGATATGCTGTTGTAAGGTTCTGGATTTAAGGATGACAATTCTGAATCAGTGCAACAGAGGAATGTATGTTATCACAATAAAGGGTGCCTCCTCAGAGGAGCTCCCCCAATGCATGCTACTGTGTTTAGTTAGGTGTGACCCACCTACTGTGTTCTTATCTATGCCTTGCCAACAGCTTGTGCTACACAGGTCCCCTAAGGTTTCCCGGTAGTGTGGGACAGTGGGCTCTCTGCAGCCCCCAAGATAACACTTCACTGTATATTCAAGACATCCAACCATAGTTGACCAAATGGTATCAGGTTGGGTATTTAAGGGAAAGTTAGTGAAAATCTCTTTGAGTTGTCTTTCTTGTATGACGCTGCCACACGCTGTGTGTATTTCTCTCTCTCCCTCTCTCTCTTGTTTGGGGTTTTGTTTGATTTACTTTATATATCTGGTTTATTTGGTCATTACAGTGAATCTATGCTAATTGTAACTATTAACTTGCCTCTGGTTAATAAACTGTTCATTCATTTACCATTCATATATATCTCCTTGTGTGTCAAGTCTGTGTTATTAGCCCTAATGCTGTTTGGTGATATTGGAGGTAATCTTATTATTTCATGGAGTCAGATAAATATTGTGTTACTCTAATGTTCGCTATTCTAATGTATGTCTATGATTATTCTATCCTGTAAGTCCAGAACATGCGAAAACCTTCGTCCACACTCAGTTCCGTCGTTTGTCTGAGAAAGTGGATCCTTACACTGTTTGTTATTTTAAAAGACTTTAGACACACGACTATGGAGCTATGTTTGTTCCAATATCATTAAAGCAAATAAAAAAATATCCAAACAAAAACACAGCTTTGAAAACAAAAAATGAAGTTTTATATTTTTAGTCCTAAAAAAAATTATTGTGCTCCGATTTTCTTTTTGTTATTACAGAATTTATATTTGCAAGTCTAAAAGTGGTCAAATGTGTTTGCGAGTCGAAAAGTTTTGAACCTCAAAATCTTTTACGAACCAAAAACTTTTGATTGCAAGTACAAATGAATGTGATGGGTGGGGTCTCAACGAGAGAAAGGGTGGATTTCTATTGGTAGCTTGCCTCTGGCTGACAGTAGGGCTGGTGTCTGTTTTGATAACAGGATAACAGGATAACAGGATTTTATTTGTCACATGTGTTCTTGTGCTGGCACAACACACAGTGAAATGGGTGCTGTGACTACTCCCTTTGTGTAAAAATAATAAATAATAGAAAAATAAAAGAGGTGTCCTAAGTATTTAAAAAGCGTATGGCTTGAGGGAAGAAACTCCTGCGTAGTCTTTCTGTCCTGCACTTTATTGAACGTAGACGTTTCCCAGAGGGCAGCTTTTTAAACATAATGAAACTGGGATGGTGAATGTCTTTCATTATTCTTTTTGCCCTAGTCTTAGATCTTCTTGAATACATGTCATGCAGTCCTGGTAGGCTAGTCCTGGTGATTTTTTCAGCAGAATGTATAACTCTATGCAGGGCGAGCTTATCCTGAGACGTGCAGTTGCCAAACCATGTTGAGATGTTTCCAGAAATTATAGATTCAATAGTGGCAGTGTAAAATGACCTCTGCATCTCAGATGGAATTTTGAACTTCCTTAATCTCCTCAGGTGGTACAGACGCTGTCTTGCCTTTTTCACTATCGATGAGACTTGTGGTGACCAGGATAGATCCTCAGAGATATTAATTCCTAGATAGTTGAAGCAGCTCACCCTTTCCACAGGGGCACCATATATTTCTAATTTAGCGTAGTCTGGCTGTTTCCCCCTTCGGTAGTCAACCACCAGTTCTTTGGTTTTGGTGACATTGAGCTCTAGGCTGTTCTCCACACACCATGATGACAGCATCTCAACTTCATTTAGGTAGGCTGTTTCATCGTTGTTGGAGATGAGACCTACCACCACTGTATCATCAGCAAATTTCACTATACAGTTGGAACTGTGAATGGCTGAGCAGTCATAGGTATAAAGGGAGTAGAGCAGAGGACTGAGAACACATCCTTGGGGCGCGCCAGTGCTGAGGGTGATCAAACTTGAGGAAAAGCTACCAATCTTTACTGCTTGAGGTCTATTGGATAATAGGTTGAAAATCCATGCACAAAGGGAAGGACTAAGACCAATATCTTGCAGCTTGGCGACTAACTTAGAGGGCACAATGGTGTTAAATGCTGAGCTATAGTCAATAAATAGTAACCTTGCATAGTTACCCTTCCCTTTATCCAGGTGAGAGAGTGTGGAGTGAAGGACATATGAGATGGCATCATCGGTGCTCCTATTTTCACGATAGGCGAACTGAAGGGGGTCTAATGAGCCAGGGACTGATGAGCAGATTATATTTTTAACAAGCTTCTCAAAGCACTTCATTACAACAGATGTTAAAGCAATAGGACGATAGTCATTCATACAGCTTGGGTTGGCTTTCTTTGGTACAGGTATGATGGTTGATCTCTTAAAACAACTGGGAACAGTGGAACTTGCTAAGGAGAGGTTAAATATAGTTGTGAAAACAGGTGCAAGCTCATCAGCGCATGATTTTAACAGTCTTCCTGGAATACCGTCTGGCCCAGCTGCTTTTCTGCTTTTTTAAAGCGTGTCTAGAAGTGACTACAATCAGTGCCTTCATCCAAGTGTTTTTGTTGATTGATATAACTGGCAGCAGTTTATATAAGGCTTGGGCTATGTGTACAACCACACAGGGTGTGAAAAGATGACTGTGACTGTGACACAACAAAAGGGGAGAAAGAGAGAGGAAGGAGAGGAATCAAGAAGGACAGAATGTGAGAGACAATGATGCGTATTTCGTTATGTTAAAAATGTGTTTTGCTGACCTTTATGTAATGCTGGAAATCATTTCACATACATAATTTAGGTTTCTGGATTTTTTGGATTATGCTCATTATATTGGGCATCCTGATGTCCATGGCCCCCCTTTTCTTTCTTTACCCTGAAGGTACATTTAGGAGCACATTAAGTAATGCTGATGCAGTATCTGATTAATGACATACACCTGCAATTAATCACTGTTTCTCCACAGATCCTGTTGAACGTCCTGAGCTGAGGGTGATGCTGCTGGGGAAGCCTGGGGCTGGGAAGAGCGCTTCAGGAAACACCATCCTGGGCAAGGAGGCATTCAAGGTTGAGGCATCTGCTTTGCCTGTGACCAAACACTGTGAGAGTCAAAGTGGTTTTGTGGAGGAAAGATATATCACTGTTGTAGACACTCCAGGAATCACATCACAGAAGGCTACATGCCTGACAGGCAAGGATATACCAGATATACATGTATTTTTATTGGTAATTCACCTAGGGACACTCCCTGAGGTCGACAGCAGTGACCTGAAGTGGATCCAGGCCAACTTTGGTACAGAGGCTCTAAAATTTACCATCGTCTTGTTCACCGGAGGAGATTTGCTGGACAGGGAAACTGTACAAAGATTTCTGGCTGAGAGCCCAGGACTTCAGGCTGTGGTAAATAGTGTTGGGGGAGGGTATCACATGTTAAGTAACAAACATCCTAATAGGCACCAACAGGTTAAGGGTCTGCTGGCTAAAGTAGAGGCTTTACTGGAAAAGAATATGGGCTATTCCCATTTCTACGGCCTGAGGTGAATCTACCATTAGTTTGAACTTGTGGATTTAAAAACAAGATTTTTTATCCATTCAGCTTTTCCAGTTTTTTGTAATCATCGTTTTATATGCTTTTAAATGGATATTATTACTAACTGTATGGATATTACAGTGTTATTGTTTGATTTGACGTTTTTTTTCTTTTATTTGTTTTATTGTCGCTTGTTATTTGTTTATTTTTACTGTATGAATTGTAAACTGAGGGCATTGCCCATTGTTCCCAAAGAGTGTAAAAATTGTAAACCTAAAGTTGATTCTACGACAATATTTTGCAAACGGAAATGGTTCTGCTTGGCCATAGTCTTTTTCAAATACTGAGTCACTGTGTCAGCGGTAATAGGCAGCCATGAGTTGTAAAAGCAGTATTTATCCTCTGAAAATGGATTTCTTTCCAATGCCTCCTTGACATAATCCCAGCCCATATCCTTGTCGGTAATTTTGTCTCTGTTTTTTTAACTGAATTTGAATTGAACTATAAAACAAGCATGTAAAAAGAAAAAGAGCACTGTAAATCTGATGTGTAGGTTTAAATAAATAATTCAAAATGTGTCTGCGTGCAACCACCACATGTTCTTTGTGTTTTAACTGTTGCATTTAGCTTAAATGACATCACTGCAAAAACATGGTATCAATATTTGGCATTTGTAAAGTACATACTGATGCTGAATTGAACTGGATTTGAATAAATGAACACTTTTCACTTTGACAGTGTGTGATGGTTGAGAGTTGGGTATGGACCATGAAATTGTTTTTGTAGATGTCCCTTAATATATATTTCATTAATTTCACCTACTCTAGTAAGCGATGCTCACACTTACTCCACTAAGGGCAGTTCCACAAATGTTGTACCTCACAGAGTGAAAAGCATGTTAGATACAGAAATGTCAAGTATTTACTGATTTTTGGCTGAGTATAGCTTGTCTTAAAAAAAGCAAACATTTTTGGAATGTGTTCACTGACTGCATATTTTGTGAAAACAACATAAAATGTGTTTTTGGTATGGCCACAATTGACAGATGTGCTCATTTTATTCAGAGAGAGAAATCCTGACAATTGTGTTTGATCAGCCAAATGACAATAACACATTTAAAATGTGACAAAATAAAACAAAATCACAAATAATTGTATTTTCTGTTACAGGGAATGTTTTTCACATTTTATTCATTATAAATCGGACACACAATATGACCTAGATCTGGCCAAGGCTCCAGAGCCTAAATTATTGACAGCAGAAGGCACACTGAGCACTTTGGCCACTAGGGGGCGAGGAGATCACTCCACATGACTAGCAGATCACCAGCAGGGGCAGTAAAGCTCATGAGTGTGTGTGTGTGTGTGTGTGTGTGTGTGTGTGTGTGTGTGTGTGTGTGTGTGTGTGTGTGTGAATTCAGCTCCACTCCACATGACTAGCAGATCACCAGCAGGGGCAGTAAAGCTCATGAGTGTGTGTGTGTGTGTGTGTGTGTGTGTGTGTGTGTGTGTGTGTGTGTGAATTCAGCTCCACTCCACATGACTAGCAGATCACCAGCAGGGGCAGTAAAGCTCATGAGTGTGTGTGTGTGTGTGTGTGTGTCTGTGTGTGTGTGTGTGTGTGTGTGTGTGTGTGTGTGTGTGTGTGTGAATTCAGCTCCACTCCACATGACTACCAGATCACCAGCAGGGGCAGTAAAGCTCATGAGTGTGTGTGTGTGTGTGTGTGTGTGTGTGTGTGTGTGTGTGTGTGGTGACCAGTGTCTAGTGTGTCAGTGTGTAGAGCAGCAGTGAGAGTGTGAAGGCCAAGGCCGTGGTGCTGCTGGTGGTGAGGGCCTGACCACTGTTACACTGTGACCTCAGCTCCTGCAGGCTGCGCTCTCTCTCTCTCAGTGACGTCTCCAGCGCCTCCCTCTTGCCCTCCTCCTCCTGCTTCACTGCCTTCACCCACTCCAACCTCTTCTTCTCCTCCTCCGCACGGATCGCCTTCTCTCCCTCCATTCTCTTCTTCTCCTCCTCCGCGCGGATCGCTTTCTCTCTCTCCGTTCTCTTCTTCTCCTCCTCCTCCCGGATCTCTCCCTCTAGTGCTACTCTTTTCTGCTCCTCTTCTGCGCGGATCTCCTGCTCTCTCTCTATTCTCCTCTCTGACTCTGCCAGGGTGTTGTTATCTGTGGAGAAGGGAGAATGGCAATCTATGCACATACATAAACAAAAGCGCGCGCACACACACACACACACACACACACACACACACACACACGCACACACACACACACACACACACACACATACACACACACACACACACATTATCACATGCATGCACAGACACAGACACACACACACACACACACACACACACACACACACATGCATATGCACACACACATTGGAATGCAGCAACACACAAAATAAAACACAGACATTCATGTCATTCATTCAAGATCCCTCTCAACATCACTTTGAAGTCTAATGTGGACAAAGCTAGGTACAACACAACCCGAATTTGGGTCTAGACCAAAAACAAAAGTAAACATATCAAACAAAATAAACAAATAAAAAAACAAAACTCTCTCTCTCTTCCTCTCTGTCTCTCTTTTTCCTCCTTGTTCATCTGTTTTGTGAAAGTCGGCATCTCTCTCTTTCTCGCTCTTGCTCTTCCTGTCTTTCTCTCTCTCTCTCTCTCTCACACACACACACACACACACACACACACACAAACACTGTTTCTCTCTCTGGTATGTGTCCTGCTTCTTTCCCTTATTGGCCCTCATGCATATTTGTTGAAGTCACCCATTTAACATATATTGAAGGTATGTGTGCTATAGGCCTGCATTGGCATTCACATAGTGGCCGTCTCTGACTCACTGTGTCACATGAAAGCGCTCATACCAAAACAATTTACCCACAATGCCATAACAGCACAGACAGACATACTGCCACACTAACGCTGAACACTGCTTACAGGAATAGACATGCCTTTGTGAGCATTCAGCTGGCGTTCTCAAGGAAGTAAGTAAGTAAGTAAGTAAGTGGATATGTTTATATCGCACATTTTTATGCACAGGATGCATTTCAAAGCATAAAACTGGTAGTGCCACATGGGGTGTAATGAAGTGTGTAATGACAGTGTACTTAAACTACACCTTAGGGTCAGGACTAAGGTGCTACACAGTGTAAGTATATACTATTACATGTTGTTCCATTAAATATACTGTAAAGGGATCGTTAAAAATGTTTAATCAAAAAACAGTATACAAAAAAAAACTGTAAAATTGTTCATACTATTCCAAGTAAAATAAAATACAAACAAACATCATGTCTATGTATGTACGTAGTTGTGAGCTACTGACCTCTGTACCAGATGACTCCTATGCTGATAATGGTGGCCAGGAACATGGCGGTAAAAACCATGAACACAATGGCTGCCACTCTCCACTTTTTGAGATTACACCTCCATATTTGGGGGGTACTACCTTTGAAGAAATCAAGCATAGGACAGCACTCTTCAGAATTTTTACTCATTTTATTCGCCCACGAACGTTTCGGGCCAAGCCCTTCCTCAGGTTCCTCAACCTTTCACATGTTACATTAATTACATTAGTCAAGTCAAGTCAAGTTTATTTGTATAGCGCATTTCATACACAAAGGCAGTTCAATGTGCTTAACAAAAATAAAAGCAAAGAACAATATAAAAGCATAAAAGATAAAATAAGTGTAAAATAAGTATAAGATAAAAAAATATTAACATTAATATGTCGGTATGACATTAATATGTCAGTATCCTGATATTTCTCCTTGTTGACACCTTAGAGAGAGACAAGAGGCATTTCAGCACAGACACATAGAACCAAAATGTGAATTACACCTCCATAATTGGGGGTACTACCTTTCACCTTTACATTAATTAAATTAATATGGCGGTACCCCCCCATCCTGATATTTATGTCTCCTTGGGGGGGTACTGGGTCTTAATCAGAGTTTTTTTGTAACCCCAATAGCCCCTGTAATTCGAGCTAGATGTAGAGCCTATGGCTTACTGACAAGTAGGTACAGACTACCAGTGTAAGACTTGTATAACACATTTCTCATCCAGTCTGATCAGTCTGGAGCTGCTGTGACCACTAGAAGCAGAGGTGTTTATGTGTAAAGTTGCTGATTGTGCTAGCCTGTGTGCTAGCCTGTGTCGGCTAGGCCCTAACTGTCATGGAAGTTTCCCTCACACCAGTCTGCTTATATCTTTTACAGTATAACATAAGACACAAATATATGCTCACAGCCATATAATATTGTAACCTATCAGAGCACAATATGTGAGAAGCATACACCACAATATTACATCTCTAGCAGAGGTGTTTATGTGTAAAGTTGCTGATTGTGCTAGCCTGTGTGCTAGCCTGTGTCAGCTAGGCCCTAACTGTCATGGAAGTTTCCCTCACACCAGTCTTGCTGGTAGCTAGGAATGCAGTTTCAGAAAGCATGAATTGTTATTACTATTATTGTTATTGTTGCTGTATTATTATTATTATTATTATTATTATTATTATTATTATTGTTATCGTTGTTGTTGTTGTTATTGTTTTGCTTTGTTGTTGTTTTGCTTTGTTGTTGTTGTTGTTGTTGTTGTTGTTGTTGTTGTTGTTGTTGTTGTTGTTGTTCTTGTTCTTCTTCTTCTTCTTCTTCTTCTTCTTCTTCTTCTTCTTCTTCTTCTTATTATTATTATTATTATTATTATTATTATAACAAAGTTCATAGTCAACAAAACTCACAGCACCTGCTGGTCCCACAGGTCAGAAACTATAATTGTTCATAGAAAACATGAATAGAATGCCTTTTATTGTCACTATACACGTGTACAATGTACACTGTACACTTGCACAATGAGATTGAAAGACAAGATTGAAAGACAACCTGACATTTGAAATTATTGCACATTAAAATAAGCGTTTTAACAAACAAACAAAACGATGGCATTTTTTGTTTTACTGACCTGGGCCCGCGTTTTCATCGTTGTCCAGGTCATTTTGTACTCCTTCTTTATCCACTTTGTAGATGTTTTGGTAATTGGTGTTTTTGTTACTGGCAGACATGAGGTCCCAGTTGTTTGGACTGGGGGAAAGCAGATGCAGAAATGTATGAGATCCCTCAAGAAATATACCACATGACATACACGCCAAGTGTACTCTTGTAGAATTCTAGTGACTTTCTTCTGACTTGTTTTTGCATGTCAAATAAATGCTAACTGAATGTGTTTTCGTGTGCCTGTTCAGAGAAGAGTTCTGTCAGCTTGCAAGGGCTTGGGGAAAAAAAAAAAAGTACCATGTCATATCGCTGTAATTGGCACATTGGCGCCCCCTAACTGCAGGCGCCCTGTAACTGCAAGGCGCCCTTGCTTGCTGAGAAGGTGCCGGTCACAGAAGCAGTGTGTCTGTCTGCCTCGGGTCTGACAGAATGTTGTCTTGACCAGTACACTGGGTGCCATGATGAAGGTCACAGGCAGTAGCGGTTTTACAGGGGGCAGGACCCCCTCTGAGAACCCCCCCCCCCCCAAAAAAAAAGACTCTCTCACCCCCCCGGGACAGACACACACACACTTCTCCGTAACTGATAGTAAAGAAAAGAAAAAGAACACAGAAAAGAAAAGACAGAAATGCTGTTTTGTCTCAGTCAAACTTCAGGGCTGATAAAGAGGACAGCAGATGTGCCAATTCAAGGCTGGAGCCAAACGTGTGTGTGTGTGTGTGTGTGTGTGTGTGTGTGTGTGTGTGTGTGTGTGTGCGTGTGTGTGTGTGAGAGAGAGAGAGAGAGAGAGAGGGAGGCTGGAGCCAAACATGAGGCAATACAGCTTGTGCTGTGTGTGTGTGTGTGTGTGTGTGTGTGTGTGTGTGTGTGTGTGAGAGAGAGAGAGAGAGATAGAGTAAGTGTGTGTGTATGAGTGTATCTGTGTGTGTGTGTGTGTCTGTTAGAGTAAGTGTGTTTGTGAGTAAGTGTGTGTGTGGGAGAGTAAGTGTCTGTGTGTGTGTGTGTGTGTGTGTGTGTGTGTGTGTGTGTGTGTGTGTGTGTGTTTTAGCGGGGGTGGGATTCCTAATTCAAGGTTGTAGCCCGAAACCAGGATGGTCAACAGTCAGAGTGTATGTGTGTGTGTGTGCATGTGTATGTGTGTGTGTGTGTGTGTGTGTGCTACACTTCTGTTTTATTCACCACTGAGGGTATTTATGAGTAGGAACGTCTAAAAACGTCTTTCCTTGTGTATAGCAGATTAGGTCACACATGTGACACACACACATACACACACTCTCACACACACACACACACACACTC
>CM059281.1:27413454-27420954 GCA_030347295.1 Setipinna tenuifilis | reverse complement strand
AAACAGTGAATGGCTTAACCTGCTCACTGATAAATGGTCAGAGACGCCCCCCCTAGTGGTGGAAATGTAAAACTGCAAAACTGCACACTGCAGGCCAGTCAAGAAGTAATTAGGCCTTTACTATGGAAGGCCTTGTGATGTTACATTCCTAGCCTCTCTTTCTCTCTGCCTGTCTCTGTCTCTTTGCTTTTCTATCTGTCTATCTATCTATCTATCTATCTATCTATCTATCTATCTATCTATCTATCTATCTATCTATCTATCTATCTATCTATCTATCTAGTGATTCCATGGCACAGCCTGATCTACACAACAAAATTAACTCTGCATTTAACCCTTTACACACATGAGCAGGGGGCAGCCATGACAACAGCGCCCGGGGAGCAGTATGTAGGGACAGTATCATGCGTGTGTGTGTGTGTGTGTGTGTGTGTGTGTGTGTGTGTGTGTGCGCGCTTGTGTGTGTGCGTGTGTGTGTGTGTGTGCGTGTGTGTGTGTGTGCGTGTGTGTGTGTGTGCGTGTGCGTGTGTGTGTGTGTACCTCAGTGTCATTACTAGCAGTTAATAGGTTCGAATCTGCAGTCACAAGTCTGATACCTTAACCACCACAGTCACAAGCCTGATACCTTAACCACCACAGTCACAAGCCTGATACCTTAACCACCACAGTCACAAGTCTGATACCTTAACCACCACAGTCACAAGTCTGATACCTTAACCACCACAGTCACAAGTCTGATACCTTAACCACCACAGTCACAAGCCTGATACCTTAACCACCACAGTCACAAGTCTGATACCTTAACCACCACAGTCACAAGTCTGATACCTTAACCACCACAGTCACAAGTCTGATACCTTAACCACCACAGTCACAAGTCTGATACCTTAACCACCAGGCCACCACTGGCCCACATTACCCCACCTTAACCACCACAGTCACAAGTCTGATACCTTAACCACCACAGTCACAAGTCTGATACCTTAACCACCACAGTCACAAGCCTGATACCTTAACCACCAGGCCACCACTGGCCCACATTACCCCACTTCCCACCCCCACTTTTTTGAAAGCAGCTGAATTTAATTAAATGAAATAAGTAATGAAAATAAGGAAACGTTTTTAACTACAAGGAAGAACACAATTTCTGGAAATAATGCAACATAACCTCACATTGTATATATATTGTATATATATATATATATTATATATTATGTTCGACTACTGACTGAAATATGTATGTACTGCATTAGATGCCTAGTCTGTTCACAGCACATCTTCCTCTTCCATATTACCTCTTATTTGGCTATGGCTCCTTTCTCTTTTCGCCGTCATAGTTACAGCATAGGTGTACATGCTTCCTGAAACATTCAGTAGCTGCCGCTCTGCACTTCTTTGGTCAAACAGCTCCACCTACTGGTAGAGTTCAGTAGAGCATGTGTGTGGTGGATTTTATACACACGGGTAGTCCAAGGTGCTTTACAATTATATTGAGACACATAAAATGATTAAAAAAATGCTAATTACTGATTTACATTGGCCAATTTATTTAAAAAAAAAATCACAATGGACAGGATAACTTTTACAAGCTGGCCATAAAAAGTAATTCAGTATGACGACAGTTAAATCCTCCTGTACTAAGCCTGCCAACTCTAAACAGTGTTCTTTTCATGTGCATCAAATTTTGCAAGGGAATGAAGCTAGGTCTCGTCGAAGCTAGGTGTCCAAAAACAGTTTTGGGAAGGTTCGAATCCCATTCCAGTAGAAAGAGTGGGGTGGCTAAAGTCCCCTTGAGCAAGTCATCCATCCCAGAGACTGCAACTAAAACCCTGTACCTAAATAACTATAGTAAGTTTCCCTGGATGAGAGCATAAGGTAAGTGTAATGGAAAGACTGTACTAAAGGTATGGTTGTAGACATAAGCTATTAATAAAAGTCAAAGTCAAAGTCAAAATTATTTGTATAGCGCATTTCATACATAAATGCACTTCAATGCGCTTTACACAAATTTTAAAATAAAATACAATTAAAGATTTAAAAAGTAAAATACAATTTAAAATAAAGCAAAACCATTAAAATAATAATAATAATAATAATAATAATAATAATAATAATAATAATAATAATAATAATAATAAGAAGAAGAAGAAGAAGAAGAAGAAGAAGAAGAAGAATGAAAATAAAATAAAAAATAAAACATAAAAATAAAAATTAGGAAAAGGCATCAGAAAAAAGTTTCGTCTTGAGTCTGCTTTTAAAACTCTCTACAGTAGGGGCATTCTTTACATCCTCTGGAAGCTGGTTCCAGAGCTTTGCTGTATAATAGCTAAAGGCTGCCTCACCACACTTTGTTTTTACAGTAATATAAGAGATGCGTAGTAATGTGGAATATTGGAAAATCTGAGGAGAACCTAAAACCACTACATTATATTACTAACATGTCTCACAGGTTGCCTGGTATGTTTCAGGGCTGTGAAGGACCATGAACATCAGTGGTTAGTCTCAAGGTGGGATTTCAGTGGGGTGTAGCAATGATAATGCTGCAAATGTTTGACATCATTTCAAATGTGAATATCTAAGTAATTACAAGTCATTATACGTAATTACAATTACATACTACAAGTTGTAGGCAAACATAGTTAAATAGGTTTCACAAAACGTTTGTCTAGGAGCGCTTCCTGGACTCAAAAAGTGAAATGTTTGAGGTGCTCTTTGGAAGGGAAAGAACTTGGGTTGCAGCAAAGGAAAAACTCCAAGGCACTCTCACTTTTGTAAAATTAAAAAGCCTTTATTACTGTGGCTAGGTCACATTAACCCTTCTTTAAAAACCCCAACGCGTTTCGGCATACAAGCCTTCTTCAGGGGGTCAAACAGTTTCTACCAGGAAGGAGAGGTTTTTGAAGGAATGTCCACCAATCAGAAACCTCCACCTTGCAGATGTGCTGCTTAGGTGTCATATATACAATGTCCAGCAGATGTCCTCGCTATTGATCACTGGGTCATACACATCACATATATTGTCAGCTAAGGTAAACATTCAAATACACAAAGGTTAAAAACAAAACAATGTATAGATAGAGTAAAGACAAATGAGAGACAGGGAGAACAAATATTAAATCTTAAAAACCCCAACAAAACACAAAAAAAAAATAGTTAAATAGGTTTTATGTTAGTCAGTTACAGTTTTTACTTCGCTTAAGCACAGTTTTTGTACCTGGCTACTTTTGCAAAACTCTACACACAAATAAAAAAAACCTTTCATTAAATTGGCAAAACATTGTAGATACCTTGCAAAAGCTAACACATCTGGCTTAACTCTGCAAATGTTTGTAAAAATGGTGTTTGTGTACTAAACAGTTACACAAACCATCATATTAAACTGTAAGCGTTCAGAAAGAACTGCTTCCTGCCCCCTGCTGGCGCCTCTGTTGGGCACAGCTATGCTTCAGGAATACACCAAGTATCACAATGACCGCCCCAAAGACAATGACAGTGACACAGGCAAAGGCAATTGCTATACTCAGCTTCTTGCTCTCTTCCTCTCTTACCATTTTCTCTGTTTGAACACGTTTTTCTTCCTCCTCTTGCCTGATTACTCGTTCTCTCTCAACTTGTTTTTTCTCTTCTTCTTCCCTGATCAGTCGTTCTCTCTCAACTCTCTTTGCTTCCTCCTCTTGCCTGATTTCTTGTTCCATCTTAAGCCTTTTTTCGTTCTCCTCTTGCCTTATAGTGTGTTCCCTCTCTGAATGTTTTATCTCGAGCTCTTTGATGAGGTTCACTCGTTTTTTCTCTTCCTCTTGTTTAATTTCCACCTCTAGTTTCTTCCTCTCCTTTTTCTCATCCTCTCTTAGAATTACTTCTCTCTCCTGCCATTTCCTCTGCTCCACTTCTCTCACTTCCTGTATTTCAGCTTCGTTTACTTTGACATACAAGCTTTTTGCAAGACTGTAGCCTGTTTTATCTTGGAGTAAATCATCTATGTTAGCCAGCAGTGCTGACTGTTCCCTTTTGCTATTGCTCATGATGTGACACCTTACCCCAAAGCTAGTAATGTTAGCCCACGATGGAGTGTTCTCGAAGCCATTAACTGATTCAACGTCTGCCTTATCTTCACTTAAAAGCAAAACAATGGTAAACTGTAAAGCCAACTTATTTAACTTCTCTTGGATCTGTTTGGACAGGTGTATCTCATCTCTGGCTGCATTTGGTTCAGCTATCCACAGAAAGACATCGGGCTGTAAAGGGGACACCTTGGCACAACTTTCAGTTGTTTCTGAAATTGTCTCCACTTGTAAAGTGTCAATAACTGTGATATGTCTTTGGCCAAGGACTCAATTTTTTGTCTCACATTGTTGGAATCCAATACCAAGATCCACCATCATGAAGGCCTCTCTTCCCAAGACTACATTACCCACAGTCCTCCTTGATGCTGCATTGTTACCAAGCAACATCACACTCAGCTCTGTCTTTGTTTCAGCACCTGCAAAGTCAATTTACATGTCTCAATGAATGAAAAAGGAAAGAGAAGACAAATGAAAGTCAAATTGTTTAGGTAGGCTACAGTACTGCATTTTAAACATGGCACACATTACCTTTTGAATATGGAAAATAAATCATTCCAATAGTAAGCAGAAGAATGAATATACACGCAGCCAATATAGAGACTGTTTTCCAAATGAAAGTACAGTGAGAGTACTGTGATGCACCTAAAAATTTTCAGAGAGTGACCAAATGTTAGGAGGAACGTCATACAGCAATGATGTAACATTCACTATATGGTGGGATCTAAAAAAAGCATGACATAGTAACAAGTAGGCTACATGTACAGTATATTTTGCAATTTACCTGGGTGACAAATGTGCTGGTGTGAAGATGGTTGTGAATATTCACTGTCAGTCCCCAGGCATTCAATTTCTGCAAGGTATTGAGGCTCTGAATGTTGGGGAGGTAGAGCAACATTAACACAGAAAATAAAATGAAACACACAGAAATATATGTAAATATAATATATATAAGTCTAACATGCTTTAAGGTGTACCTTGAGCTGGTGAGGCAGAACGTAATAATGGCTGTTTTACAGGCGGGAACTGGTTGTTATCCTTCAAGTTTTTTGATTCTTGCCTTTCAATTTTGCTTTTCTGGTGTGATTCTGATTCTGATTCTGAATCTGATTTTGCACCTTTAGCGGATCTCCCATTGACAGAGGTGGCGGTGGTTGCCGGTTCCACACTCTCTATGATATAGCTGCACGAAAAGCAGTGCTCAAACATTTATGTCAGTGATTACTGGTACTGAAAACAATTGCTGGTTTGTTTAAAACAAAGAGAAAAAAAAGTTGTGCTGACCTTAAAACAGTAAAGTTGGGCCCCCAATTTTTAGATTGCTCACTTGTCATGGAAATGCCAGTGTCTGAATCAGAATCACCGCCTGGAACACTATGGGAGGCATAAGCCGTATGCATACACACATATGAACGCAATAATGGCTGTTTTACAGGCGGGAACTGGTTGTTATCCTTCAAGTTTTTTGATTCTTGCCTTTCAATTTTGCTTTTCTGGTGTGATTCTGATTCTGAATCTGATTTTGCGCCTTTAGCGGATCTTCCATTGACAGAGGTGGCGGTGGATGCCGGTTCCTCACTCTCTCTGATATAGCTGCACAAAAGCCGTGTATAACCATTCATGTCAGTGATTACTGTTACTGAAAACAATTGCTGGTTTGTTTAAAAGAAAGAGAAAAAAAGTTGTGCTTACCTTAAAACAGTATTATTATCCACCTCTTTAAAGTCGGGCCCAGAATGTTTAGATTGCTCACTTGTCATGGAAATGCCAGTGTCTGAATCAGAATCACCGCCTGGAACACTATGGGAGGCATAAGCCGTATGCATACACACGTATCACTTAAGGACAATGCATGCTCATACAGTAAATGGGAAACCGAATCTGTTCCTGCAAAGTCCTGCAAAACTTCTTTTTGGAAATTCATTTACTAAACTGGTTTACAGACTTAATGAAGTTAGTCAACTACACAACACTTACTAATTTGTAATTGGATTGTTGAGGTGTTGGTTGTTATCCCGCATTTGCAGTCTTGCCATTTTGTCCTAAAACATTGCACATTATTTGTAAAACGTTATAAAACATAAACATAAAACAGAAAACAGTGATTATAATAACACTATTACACATAAAAGCTTGAGCCATCATCATAAATCAGATGATCATCAATCGCACCAATAAATGAATTTAGATAGAAATAGTGAAACTGATATAATTACACTTGTCAGAGTGAGTTTATCATTAAAGCATTTTACACCTCAGGTCACAAAGGCATATATAACATTTATACTACTTACAAGTCCTTAGGGGGAAAACTAAACTTAATATCACAAGGTGTTTACAGGTGTCAAGCGGGTCAACTAGTTAGTTAAGGGAAAAAAAGCATTTTTATTGATTTTATTAATTATTGATTATCATCTTGTAAATAATCAAATTCTTACCTGGGAATTCTTTATTTAGGGGCTGCAAGCAGGAAGTTGGAGTGTAGCGTGATACTGAGGAGGGTGAACAGCGTAGGCTCTCAGAGGTTGGTTGCCTTCAGAACATGCTCAGTCTGTGCAATCAATGAGGGATGAAAGACACAGCTTTGAGTCTAACTGTGTATATAGGGATCTGCAAATAATACTCTGCTTTTACTCTTATTTTAGTTTGAATTAATTTGATTAGATTACAGATCTATAGGTCTGTCGGTACAGACCATCCTATTTTAGTGGGTGCTTGATTTTTATTTTTGTGTGTGGGTGTGTATGGGGGGATCACACAGCACAACTTGCTGTCGAAAACACTACCTACAAGCAACACTGGTCCAGCACTGATACAAGATGCCGGCCCCTTTAAGTATATAAGCAGCACCGAACCTTTCAAACCTTTCACATCATGAGCAAGTTGAGCGACAAAAACAAACAGAATTACATAACACTTTGAGGTCACACATGGTGCACTGCAGGTAGGATATCCCTGACATCTCAGCCTTCTGGAATGCAGCAAAGGTTCATTCCTCGTTTTATCTCTAAAATTACCACTCCATATATGGTATATCTAAACATCTGAGTAGTCTATATGAATAATATCGCGTGAACCATCTGGGGGAAAAGTTTACTGCGACATACACTGACAGTTTCAAGACTGTTGTGACCCAGATGAAATGAACTCAAATGAAGCTTACTGACAGCTGTATGTAAAAAGGGGACAAGACCGGAGCACTCCGTAGACAGAGGTTTTAATGGTGCAGAAAACGACTAACGTTTCGACGCGACTGCGTCTTCTTCAGAGTCAAACAGTTTGACTCTGAAGAAGACGCAGTCGCGTCGAAACGTTAGTCGTTTTCTGCACCATTAAAACCTCTGTCTACGGAGTGCTCCGGTCTTGTCCCCTTTTTACATACAGTATATTGTGTCCTGGACCGTGAGCACCTATCGAGGCTTGAAGCGCATCAGACTCC
>CM059281.1:27348454-27410954 GCA_030347295.1 Setipinna tenuifilis | reverse complement strand
AAACATGGTTGGCCTGCAGGGTGCAAGGTCAGACTTGCTTATAATGTCATTCACAAACATGAAATACCACGGTATGTTTATGGAAATATACTTGAGGAAAAGCGCGCCAGGCCTGGGCGTGGGTTTATTTAATTGCAGGCAAAGCTGTAAAAGCCTGTGCTACAAATCAAAGTTCACATTCACCTGACATTGTCAGCTTTGTCATCTGTGATAAAAGCAGGTGTTATGCGTTCATCGACAACATCTTAAAGAAAATAGTATAAGCACAGGTAAGTTGAAGTATACGTTAATTGTAACTTTTTAGAAGTTATTTATTTTAGTCATCTTTACTTAGTGGCAGCACTGTTGAAACTAAAAGGTTGTGTAAGATTTGAGTTTTACCAGTAAGGTAAGTAGGTACAGTTGATGCTGTGATGTTTAATGTTGTGCGTGGAAAGTTAAAGAAGGTTGTTTTTCTTGCACAAGTCTTGTATATTTGTTGGGTAAAGTAACAAGAATGGTATTTTGGTACCATGGTATTTTGTATTAAATTCTGTGAGTATTTTCATTGATAATGTGACCTCACAATCACGTACAAATGTTGCACTGTGATTGGCTAGCCTCAGAGGAATCAGGAATTTAGCTTGAAGGTTCTTGGAATGAAACCTGAATATATTGAACAAAACCTAAATATATGGAATGAATGTTTGAATAAATTGAATGAATGTTTGAACATATGAAATGAAACCTGAATATATTGAATGAAACTTGAATATATGAAATGAATGTTTGCATATATGGAATGAAACTTGCTCATGATGTGAAAGGTTTGAATGTTCGATTTTGCTTATCTACTCAAAGGGGCCGTCAGCTTGTATCAGTGCTGGACCAGTGTTGCTTGTAGGTAGTGCTTTGACAGCAAGTTGTGCTGTGTGATCCCCCCCATACAAACCGTGGGAATAAAATGTATATTCTTTACTAAATGTGTATAATCATCAAGGGTTTAATGAAATAAGTCGTGCTTTGTGTAACTTGTGTGTGTTCAAACTGCATAGTTGTACCATGCCTTATCTGTGTGCCTTTCATGTTTAGAACATCCTGTGGCCTTGTTGACTTAAGAGTTGTATGGACATCTGTGCTGTGTCTTGAGGTGTCGCCTGGCTCTATTAGAGACGAGCGCGTCTCCAGAGATGAAGGAGCCGGACCCAAAGGGTGCCTCTATGTAAAACACTGTAAACCCGGATAAGTCAATACAACTCAAAACTTTTGATGTAACTGATTACGTCAATAGTTTTGAGTACATTAACTATATATTTTAATTGAAGTTAACTTTAAAAATTTAAATACATGAATTTGTACTAAAACTTTTAAAAAAAACTTTAATTAAAATATATAGTTAATGTACTCAAAACTATTGACGTAATCAGTTACATCAAAAGTTTTGAGTTGTATTGACAATCCGGTTTTACAGTGTACCATATAACTAGGGGGGTCAGATTGACCCTGGGTTAATCTGGGTCAGGTCACCCTCAAGTGATAGCACAGATGTTTATTGGAATTTATGGTTCTTTGTGATATTGGGCGTGAAGCTGGGTGGACACCTCTATTGATTAATATGCCACGTGTAAGGGTGCTGTATGGAGTTCTGAGGGTATAAGAATGGTTCCATTCTGTATGTTAGTGAGACTACGCCTGTTTGCTACACGACGCGAGTCTCCAGTACCGTAATAAAGCTCTCTGGGATTTCTTGATTGCCAGCCGACTCTGCCTGAGTTTCTTTGATATCCAAACTTTGAACCACAACACATACACACACACACACACACACACACACACACACACACACACACACAAATAAATAAATAAACAAATAAAAACCAAGCACTCAAACTAAAATAAGTGCAGAGTATTATTTGCAGATCCCTATATACACAGTTAGACTCAAAGCTGTGTCTTTCCTCCCTCATTGATTGCACAGGCTGAGCATGTTCTGAAGGCAACCAACCTCTGAGAGCCTACGCTGTTCACCCTCCTCAGTATCACGCTACACTCCAACTTCCTGCTTGCAGCCCCTAAATAAAGAATTCCCAGGTAAGACTTTGATTATTTACAAGATGATAATCAATAATTAATAAAATCAATAAAAAAATGCTTTTTTTTCCTTAAGTAACTAGTTGACCCGCTTGACACCTGTAAACAACGTCTGATATATTGAGTTTAGTTTTCCCCCTAAGGGATTATAAATGGTATAAATGTTATATATGCCTTTGTAACCTGAGGTGGAAAACACTTTAATGATAAACTCACTCTGACTAGTGTAATTATATCAGTTTCACTATTTATATCTAAATTCATTTATTGGTGCAATTGATGATCATCTGATTTATGATGATGGCTAAAGCTTTTATGTGCAATGGTGTTATTATAATCAACTTTTTACACAAATAATGTGCAATGTTTTATAACGTTTTACCAATAATGTGCAATATTTTAGGACAAAATGGCAGGACACCTCAACAATCCATTTACAAAATAGTAAGTGTTTTGTAGTTGACTAACTTCATTAAGTCTGTAAACCACTTTAGTAAATCAATTTCCAAAAAGAAGCTTTGCAGGACTTTGCAGGAACAGATTTTGTTTCCCATTTGCTGTATGAGCATGCATTGTCCTTAAGTGATACGTGTGTATGCATACGGCTTATGCCTCCCATAGTGTTTCAGGCGGTGGTTCTGATTCAGACACTGGCATTTCCATGACAAGTGAGCAATCTAAACATTCCTGGCTCAACTTTAAAGAGGTGGCTAATCGTACTGTTTTAAGGTAAGCACAACTTTTTTTTGTCTTTGTTTTAAACAAACCAGCAATTGTTTTCAGTACCAGTAATCACTGACATAAATGGTTATAACAACCAGTTCCCACCTGTAAAACAGCCATTATTGCGTTCATATGTGTGTATGCATACGGCTTATGCCTCCCATAGTGTTTCAGGCGGTGATTCTGATTCAGACACTGGCATTTCCATGACAAGTGAGCAATCTAATCATTCCTGGCTCAAATTTAAAGAGGTGGCTAATCGTACTGTTTTAAGGTAAGCACAACTTTTTTTTCTCTTTGTTTTAAACAAACTAGCAAATGTTTTCAGTACCAGTAATCACTGACATAAATGTTTGAACCCTGTTTTTTGTGCAGCCATATCAGAGAGAGTGAGGAACTGGCATCCACCGTCACCTCTGTCAATGGGAGAACCGCAAAATCAGATTTAGAATCAGAATCAGAATCACACCAGAAAAGCGAAATTGAAAGGCAAGAACCAAAAAACTTGAAAAAACTTGAGACTCAATACCCTGCAGAAAGTGAATGCCTGTGGACTGATAGTAATTATTCACAACCATCTTCACATCAGCGCATCAGCATTTCTCACCCAGGTAAATTACAAAATATATACATGTAGCCTACTTATTACTATGTCATGCTTTTTTTAGATCCCATCATATAGTGAATGTTACATCATTGCTGTACGACGTTCCTCCTAACATTTGGTCACTCTCTGAAAAATGTTAGGTTCATCACGTTACTCTCAGACTTTCATTTGGAAAAGAGTCTCCATATTGGCTGCAGGTATCATTCTTCTTCTTACTATTGAAATGATTTATTTTCCATATTCAAAAGGTAATGTGTGCCATGTTTAAAATGCAGTACTGTAGCCTACAGTGACAGCCATTGTGTCCATAGTTCTCGCCGCCATGTTCCTGGTCACCGTTATCACCATGGCAATCACCTGGCACAGAGGTCAGTAGCTCACAACTACGTACAGTATGTCACAAAAGTGAGTACACCCCTCACATTTTTGTACATTTTTAAATTATATCTTTCCATGTGAGAAGTCTGAAGATATAACACTTTGATACAATGTAAAGTAGGTGTAAGCTGTACACTGCCTACTTTACATTGTAAAAGTGTTATATCTTTAGACTTCTCCCATGGAAAGATGTAATAAAAAAGTACAAAAATGTTAAGGGTGTACTCACTTTTGTGACATACTGTACATACATAGACATGATGTTTGTTTGTATTTTATTTCACTTGGAATAGTATGAACAATTGTGGTTCTTTTGTGTACTGTTTTTTTGATTAAATGTTTTTTAATGATCCCTTTAGAGTATATTTAATGGAACAACATGTAACAGTATATACGTACTATACTTAAACTGTGTAATACCTTAGTCCTGACCCTAAGGTGTAGTTTAAGTACACTGTCATTACACACTTACTTACTTACTTCCTTGAGAACGCCAGCTGAATGCTCTCAAAGGCATGTCTATTCCTGTAAGTAATGTTCAGCGTTAGTGTGGTAGTATGTCTGTCTGAGCTGTTATGGCACTCGGGGTAAATTGTTTTGGAATGAGCCCTTTCATGTGACACTGTGAGTCAGAGAAGGCCGCTGTGTGAAGGCCAATACCAGCCTATAGCACACATACCTTCAATATGCGTTAAATGGATGACTTCAACAAATATGCAGGAGGGCCAATAAGGGAAAAAAGCAGGACACATACCAGAGAGAGAAACAGTGTGTGTGTGTGTGTGTGTGTGTGTGTCTGTGTGTGTGTGTGTGAGAGAGAGAGAGGGAGAGAGAGAAAGACAGGAAGAGCAAGAGTGAGAAAGAGAGAGATGCTGACTTTCAGAAAACAGATGAACAAGGAGGAAAAAGAGAGACAGAGAGGAAGAGAGAGAGAGTTTTGTTTTTTTATTTTGTTTGACATGTTTACTTTTGTTTTTGGTCTAGACCCAAATTCTGGTTGTGTTGTACCTAGCTTTGTCCACATTAGACTTCAAAGTGGTGTTGAGAGAGAGAGATCTTGAATGAATGACATGAACGTGTGTGTTTAATGTTGTGTGTTGCTGCATTCCAATGTGTGTGTGCGTATGCATGTGAAAGCCCAGCTGGGAAACACCCAACTCCCGGTTGTCATTGTGTCACAGCACATACACTGCACACAACGAAATTACATTTATGCCTCACCCGTGCAAAGGGGCAGCTCCCAACAGTGCCCCTAAGGGAGCAGTGCGGCGGGACGGTACCATGCTCAGGGTACCTCAGTCATGGAGGAGGATGGGGAGAGCACTGGTTAATTACTCTCTCCACCAACCTGGCAGGTCAGGAGTCGAACCAGCAACCTTTGGGCTACAAGTCCAACGGCCTAACCGCTTACCCATGACTGCCTTGTGTGTGTGCGCATATGTGTGTGTGTGGATGTGTCTGTGCATGTGTGTGTTTATGTGTGTGTGTGTGTGCGCGCTTCTGTTTGTATATGTGCACAGATTGCCATTCTCCCTTCTCCACAGATAGCAACACCCTGGCAGAGTCAGAGAGGAAAACGGAGAGAGAGAAGGAGATCCGCGCAGAAGAGAAGCAGAAAAGAGTAGCACTAGAGAGAAAGATCCGGGAGGAGGAGGAGAAGAAGAGAACGGAGCGAGAGAAAGCGATTCGTGCGGAGGAGGAGAAGAAAAGAGTACCACTAGAGAGAAAGATCCGGGAGGAGGAGAGGAAGAGAATGGAGGGAGAGAAGCCGATCCGTGCAGAGGAGGAAAGGAAGAGAATGGAGGGAGAGAAGGCGATCCGTGCAGAGGAGGAGAGGAAGAGAATGGAGGGAGAGAAGGCGATCCGCGTGGAGGAGGAAAAGAAGAGAATGGAGGGAGAGAAGGTGATCCGTGCAGAGGAGGAAAGGAAGAGAATGGAGGGAGAGAAGGTGATCCGTGCAGAGGAGGAAAGGAAGAGAATGGAGGGAGAGAAGGCGATCCGCGTGGAGGAGGAAAAGAAGAGAATGGAGGGAGAAAAGCCGATCCGTGCAGAGGAGGAGAGGAAGAGAATGGAGGGAGAGAAGGCGATCCGCGTGGAGGAGGAAAAGAAGAGAATGGAGGGAGAGAAGGTGATCCGTGCAGAGGAGGAAAGGAAGAGAATGGAGGGAGAGAAGGCGATCCGCGTGGAGGAGGAAAAGAAGAGAATGGAGGGAGAGAAGGTGATCCGTGCAGAGGAGGAAAGGAAGAGAATGGAGGGAGAGAAGGCGATCCGCGTGGAGGAGGAAAAGAAGAGAATGGAGGGAGAAAAGGCGATCCGTGCAGAGGAGGAAAAGAAGAGGTTGGAGTTGGTGAAGGCAGTGAAGCAGGAGGAGGAGGGCAGGAGGGAGGCGCTGGAGACGTCACTGAGACAGAGAGAGCGCAGCCTGCAGAAGCTGAAGTCACAGTGTAACACTGGTCAGGCCCTCACCACCAGCAGCACCACGGCCTTGGCCTTCACACTCTCACTGCTGCTCTACACACTGACACGCTAGACACTGGTCACCACACACACACACACACACACACACACACACACACACTCACACACACACACACACACACACACACACACTGGTCAGGCCCTCACCACCAGCAGCACCACGGCCTTGGCCTTCACACTCTCACTGCTGCTCTACACACTGACACACTAGACACTGGCCACCACACACACACACACACACACACACACACACTGGTCAGGCCCTCACCACCACCAGCACCACGGCCTTGGCCTTCACACTCTCACTGCTGCTCTACACACTGACACACTAGACACTGGTCACCACACACACACACACACACACACACACACACACACACTGGTCACCACACACACACACACACACACACACACACACACACACACACACACACACACACACACATACACACACACTACACACTGGTCACCACGCACACACACACACATTGACCCGCTAGACACTGGTCACCACACACACACACACACACACACACATTCACACACACACAGGTCACCACACACACACACACACACACACACACACACACACACACACACACACACACACACACATACACTGACCCACTAGACACTGGTCACCACACACACACACACTGACCCACTAGACACTACTTGCCACACACACACACACACACACACACACACACACACACACACACAGGTCACCATACACACACACCCACTTAAACACTGGTCACCAAACACACTGATCACCACACACACACTGATCACCACACACACACTGACCCACTACACTGATCACCACACACACACACACACTGACCCACTAGTCACCACACACACACTGACCCACTAAAACCTGGTGACCACACACACACACACACACACACTGACCCACCACACACACACACACACACACACACTGACCCACTAGTCACCACACACACACTGATCCACTAAAACCTGGTGACCACACACACACACACACACACACACACACACACACTGACCCACTAGACACTCCATGGCCCATTTGAGAAAGAGTAATTTTCATATTTTCCTCATACTAAAAGAATGTATAATTCTGGTAGGTATAATTAATATGGGTTCCATGAAATGTATGAATCTTGTACCTGGTTTAATCTGCACCTTTCAAATATATAAATAACATGTATAATTCTTTATCATCTAAATGTCTGTTGCATTAAAACCCATTTATCAATCAAGATTACCTTAGAGATAGTGGCTGTTTTTTATTTTGCTAATTTATGACTGCAAGGTAAGACAGGGTGTGATTGGTTTGGTTTTTGAACCTGATGGGTTTGTTGATTTCTCCCTTGCTTTGCTTTTTCATCCTACAGAGACATATACTGTATATGTGGTCCTTCTTTATTAGAGTTAGATTCTGTCCTTGCATTCATACATTTCCAGTATATGTGTACCTGTATTTACAGTTAAACACTCTGTCCATGCATTCATACATTTCCAGTATATGTGTAACTGTATTTAGAGTGAAACTCTCTGTCCATGCACTCATGAGCTTTACTGCCCCTGCTGGTGATCTGCTAGTCGTGTGGAGTGGATTCCATTACGTAAACTGCCTGCTCGCCCCCTAGTGGCCAAAGGGCTCAGTGTGCCTTCTGCTGTCAATAATTTAGGCTCTTGTGCCTTGGCCAGATCTAGATCATACTGTGTGTCCGATTTATAATTAATAAAATGTGAAATACATTCCCTGTAACAGAAAATACATGTATTTTTAGTTTTGTTTTATTTTGTCACATTTTAAATGAATTGTGTTTAAATAATACTGCATTATTCAATTAGAATAAAATAAACAAAGAAATGACCTCCTGCCCATGGACGGGAATCCTTTTTTGGTTCATGTATGTATGTATGTATGTATGTAATGTATCTGACTGACTGATCTTGTCTGACTAGTTTGTTGCTGTTGAGAGGATGGAAAATAACTTGCAGTAGCATGTAAAGACAACACAGGGGAAAGGTAGGATTACAGAGAGCACACAACAAACACAAGTCAGTATTATTAGGATTAAGTGCAGCTGTTCAAAGGCAACATATGTGTTGGTTGTTAAAAGTAAATACAACTGATGAGTGTGAAATTGTTTTTGTTAATAGGTTTTTCTGTGGACAACACTGTGGCAACTGTAGGTAGTGAGGGAGAAGGGTGAAGTAAATGAGGCATTATTCCCATAAACAAGACCAGTAGCACTTGGCTCAAACCTGTTTTTCTATTATGGGTCTCATGTCACATGTTTTCTGAGCAGACAGAGTCAGGCTGATATATAACACACACATACACACACACATACACACACACACACACACACACACACACACACACACACACACACATACACACACACATACACACACACACACACACACACACACACACACACACACACACACACACACACATACACACACACACACACACATGCACACACACATACACACACGCACACACACACGCACACACACACACACACACACACACACACATGCACACACACATACACACACGCACACACACACGCACACACACACACACACACACACATGCACAGAGGGAGAGGGAGAGAGAGAGAGAGAGAGAGAGAGAGAGAGAGATCAAACTGATACCAATAGTAGTAGTACAAAACATTGCACATTATTTGTAAAACGTTATAAAACACCATTACACATAAAAGCTTGAGCCAGCGTCAGCGGAAAAAACCCAGACTGAGAATTGTGACACTCCCCCCTGGTTAATCTTTAAACATGCACACACAAGTCAAAGATAAAGATAACCTACACCTCATCGGCAGGTTTGGGGTGGAAAGGTTACACACGGTCTCCACTCAGAATATGACATCACACAACTGCTAAATGTTATATCTGCTCTATGCTTTACCACCAGCAGAATCACCATCTGAAAACATGGTTGGCCTGCAGGGTGCAAGGTCAGACTTGCTTATAATGTCATTCACAAACATGAAATACCACGGTATGTTTATGGAAATATACTTGAGGAAAAGCGCGCCAGGCCTGGGCGTGGGTTTATTTAATTGCAGGCAAAGCTGTAAAAGCCTGTGCTACAAATCAAAGTTCACATTCACCTGACATTGTCAGCTTTGTCATCTGTGATAAAAGTAGGTGTTATGCGTTCATCGACAACATCTTAAAGAAAATAGTATAAGCACAGGTAAGTTGAAGTATACGTTAATTGTAACTTTTTAGAAGTTATTTATTTTAGTCATCTTTACTTAGTGGCAGCACTGTTGAAACTAAAAGGTTGTGTAAGATTTGAGTTTTACCAGTAAGGTAAGTAGGTACAGTTGATGCTGTGATGTTTAATGTTGTGCGTGGAAAGTTAAAGAAGGTTGTTTTTCTTGCACAAGTCTTGTATATTTGTTGGGTAAAGTAACAAGAATGGTTGTATTAAATTCTGTGAGTATTTTCATTGATAATGTGACCTCACAATCACGTACAAATGTTGCACTGTGATTGGCTAGCCTCAGAGGAATCAGGAATTTAGCTTGAAGGTTCTTGGAATGAAACCTGAATATATTGAACAAAACCTGAATATATGGAATGAATGTTTGAATAAATTGAATGAATGTTTGAACATATGAAATGAAACCTGAATATATTGAATGAAACTTGAATATATGAAATGAATGTTTGCATATATGGAATGAAACTTGCTCATGATGTGAAAGGTTTGAATGTTCGATTTTGCTTATCTACTTAAAGGGGCCGTCAGCTTGTATCAGTGCTGGACCAGTGTTGCTTGTAGGTAGTGCTTCGACAGCAAGTTGTGCTGTGTGATCCCCCCCATACACACTGTGGGAATAAAATTTATATTCTTTACTAAATGTGTATAATCATCAAGGGTTTAATGAAATAAGTTGTGCTTTGTGTAACTTGTGTGTGTTCAAACTGCATAGTTGTACCATGCCTTATCTGTGTGCCTTTCATGTTTAGGACATCCTGTGGCCTTGTTGACTTAAGAGTTGTATGGACATCTGTGCTGTTTCTTGAGGTGTCGCCTGGCTCTGTTAGAGATGAGCACGTCTCCAGAGATGAAGGAGCCGGACCCAAAGGCGCCTCGTATATAATGCCATATACCTAACTAGGGGGGTCAGATTGACCCTGGGTTAATCTGGGTCAGGTCACCCTCAAGTGATAGCACAGATGTTTATTGGAATTTATGGTTCTTTGTGATGTTAGGCGTGAAGCTGGGTGAACACCTCTATTGATTAATATGCCACGTGTAAGGGTGCTGTATGGAGTTCTGAGGGTATAAGAATGGTTCCATTCTGTATGTTAGTGAGACTACGCCCGTTTGCTACACGACGTGAGTCTCCGGTGCCGTAATAAAGCTCTCTGGGATTTCTTGATTGCCAGCCGACTCTGCCTGAGTTTCTTTGATATCCAAACTTTGAACCACAACACATACACACACACACACACACACACACACACACACACACACAAATAAATAAATAAACAAATAAAAATCAAGCACTCAAACTAAAATAAGTGCAGAGTATTATTTGCAGATCCCTATATACACAGTTAGACTCAAAGCTGTGTCTTTCCTCCCTCATTGATTGCACAGACTGAGCATGTTCTGAAGGCAACCAACCTCTGAGAGCCTACGCTGTTCACCCTCCTCAGTATCACGCTACACTCCAACTTCCAGCTTGCAGCCCCTAAATAAAGAATTCCCAGGTAAGATTTTGATTATTTACAAGATGATGATAATCAATAATTAATAAAATCAATAAAAAAATGCTTTTTTTCCTTAAGTAACTAGTTGACCCGCTTGACACCTGTAAACAACGTCTGATATATTGAGTTTAGTTTTCCCCCTAAGAGATTATAAATGGTATAAATGTTATATATGCCTTTGTAACCTGAGGTGGAAAACACTTTAATGATAAACTCACTCTGACTAGTGTAATTATATCAGTTTCACTATTTATATCTAAATTCATTTATTGGTGCGATTGATGATCATCTGATTTATGATGATGGCTCAAGCTTTTATGTGCAATGGTGTTATTATAATCAACTTTTTACACAAATAATGTGCAATGTTTTATAACGTTTTACAAATAATGTGCAATATTTTAGGACAAAATGGCAGGACTGCTAATGTGGTATAACAACCAACGCCTCAGCAATCTATTTACAAAATAGTAAGTGTTTTGTAGTTGACTAACTTCATTAAGTCTGTAAACCACTTTAGTAAATCAATTTCCAAAAAGAAGCTTTGCAGGACTTTGCAGGAACAGATTTTGTTTCCCATTTGCTGTATGAGCATGCATTGTCCTTAAGTGATACGTGTGTATGCATACGGCTTATGCCTCCCATAGTGTTCCAGGCTGTGATTCTGATTCAGACACTGGCATTTCCATGTCAAGTGAGCAATCTAAACATTCTGGGCTCAACTTTAAAGAGGTGGCTAATCGTACTGTTTTAAGGTAAGCACAACTTTTTTTTCTCTTTGTATTAAACAAACCAGCAATTGTTTTCAGTACCAGTAATCACTGACATAAATGTTTGAGCACTGCTTTTTGTGCAGCCATATCAGAGAGAGTGAGGAACTGGCATCCACCGCCACCTCTGTCAATGGGAGAACCGCAAAATCAGATTTAGAATCAGAATCAGAATCACACCAGAAAAGCGAAATTGAAAGGCAAGAACCAAAAAACTTGAAAAAACCTGAGCCTCAATACCCTGCAGAAATGGAATGCCTGTGGACTGAGAGTAATTATTCACAACCATCTTCACATCAGCGCATCAGCATTTCTCACCCAGGTAAATTACAAAATATATACATGTAGCCTACTTATTACTATGTCATGCTTTTTTTAGATCCCATCATATAGTGAATGTTACATCATTGCTGTACGACGTTCCTCCTAACATTTGGTCACTCTCTGAAAAATGTTAGGTTCATCACGTTACTCTCAGACTTTCATTTGGAAAAGAGTCTCCATATTGGCTGCAGGTATCATTCTTCTTCTTACTATTGAAATGATTTATTTTCCATATTCAAAAGGTAATGTGTGCCATGTTTAAAATGCAGTACTGTAGCCTACAGTGACAGCCATTGTGTCCATAGTTCTCGCCGCCATGTTCCTGGTCACCGTTATCACCATGGCAATCACCTGGCACAGAGGTCAGTAGCTCACAACTACGTACAGTATGTCACAAAAGTGAGTAGACCCCTCACATTTTTGTACATTTTTTAATTATATCTTTCCATGTGAGAAGTCTGAAGATATAACACTTTGATACAATGTAAAGTAGGTGTAAGCTGTACACTGCCTACTTTACATTGTAAAAGTGTTATATCTTTAGACTTCTCCCATGGAAAGATGTAATAAAAAAGTACAAAAATGTTAAGGGTGTACTCACTTTTGTGACATACTGTACATACATAGACATGATGTTTGTTTGTATTTTATTTCACTTGGAATAGTATGAACAATTGTGGTTCTTTTGTGTACTGTTTTTTTGATTAAATGTTTTTTAATGATCCCTTTAGAGTATATTTAATGGAACAACATGTAACAGTATATACGTACTATACTTAAACTGTGTAATACCTTAGTCCTGACCCTAAGGTGTAGTTTAAGTACACTGTCATTACACACTTACTTACTTACTTCCTTGAGAACGCCAGCTGAATGCTCTCAAAGGCATGTCTATTCCTGTAAGTAATGTTCAGCGTTAGTGTGGTAGTATGTCTGTCTGAGCTGTTATGGCACTCGGGGTAAATTGTTTTGGAATGAGCCCTTTCATGTGACACTGTGAGTCAGAGAAGGCCGCTGTGTGAAGGCCAATACCAGCCTATAGCACACATACCTTCAATATGCGTTAAATGGATGACTTCAACAAATATGCAGGAGGGCCAATAAGGGAAAAAAGCAGGACACATATCAGAGAGAGAAACAGTGTGTGTGTGTGTGTCTGTGTGTGTCTGTGTGTGTGTGTGTGAGAGAGAGAGAGGGAGAGAGAGAAAGACAGGAAGAGCAAGAGTGAGAAAGAGAGAGATGCTGACTTTCAGAAAACAGATGAACAAGGAGGAAAAAGAGAGACAGAGAGGAAGAGAGAGAGAGTTTTGTTTTTTTATTTTGTTTGACATGTTTACTTTTGTTTTTGGTCTAGACCCAAATTCTGGTTGTGTTGTACCTAGCTTTGTCCACATTAGACTTCAAAGTGGTGTTGAGAGAGAGAGATCTTGAATGAATGACATGAACGTGTGTGTTTAATGTTGTGTGTTGCTGCATTCCAATGTGTGTGTGCGTATGCATGTGAAAGCCCAGCTGGGAAACACCCAACTCCCGGTTGTCATTGTGTCACAGCACATACACTGCACACAACGAAATTACATTTATGCCTCACCCGTGGCAGCTCCCAACAGTGCCCCTAAGGGAGCAGTGCGGCGGGACGGTACCATGCTCAGGGTACCTCAGTCATGGAGGAGGATGGGGAGAGCACTGGTTAATTACTCTCTCCACCAACCTGGAAGGTCAGGAGTCGAACCGGCAACCTTTGGGCTACAAGTCCAACGCCCTAACCGCTTACCCATGACTGCCTTGTGTGTGTGCGCATATGTGTGTGTGTGGATGTGTCTGTGCATGTGTGTGTTTATGTGTGTGTGTGTGTGTGCGCGCTTCTGTTTGTATATGTGCACAGATTGCCATTCTCCCTTCTCCACAGATAGCAACACCCTGGCAGAGTCAGAGAGGAGAACGGAGAGAGAGAAGGAGATCCGCGCAGAAGAGAAGCAGAAAAGAGTAGCACTAGAGAGAAAGATCCGGGAGGAGGAGGAAAGGAAGAGAATGGAGGGAGAGAAGGCGATCCGCGTGGAGGAGGAAAAGAAGAGAATGGAGGGAGAGAAGGTGATCCGTGCAGAGGAGGAAAGGAAGAGAATGGAGGGAGAGAAGGCGATCCACGTGGAGGAGGAAAAGAAGAGAATGGAGGGAGAAAAGCCGATCCGTGCAGAGGAGGAGAGGAAGAGAATGGAGGGAGAGAAGGCGATCCGCGTGGAGGAGGAAAAGAAGAGAATGGAGGGAGAGAAGGTGATCCGTGCAGAGGAGGAAAGGAAGAGAATGGAGGGAGAGAAGGCGATCCGCGTGGAGGAGGAAAAGAAGAGAATGGAGGGAGAAAAGGCGATCCGTGCAGAGGAGGAAAAGAAGAGGTTGGAGTTGGTGAAGGCAGTGAAGCAGGAGGAGGAGGGCAGGAGGGAGGCGCTGGAGACGTCACTGAGACAGAGAGAGCGCAGCCTGCAGAAGCTGAAGTCACAGTGTAACACTGGTCAGGCCCTCACCACCACCAGCACCACGGCCTTGGCCTTCACACTCTCACTGCTGCTCTACACACTGACACACTAGACACTGGCCACCACACACACACACACACACACACACACACTGGTCACCACACACACACACACACACACACACACACACACACACACACATACACACACACTACACACTGGTCACCACGCACACACACACACATTGACCCGCTAGACACTGGTCACCACACACACACACACACACACACACATTCACACACACACAGGTCACCACACACACACACACACACACACACACACACACACACACACACACACATACACTGACCCACTAGACACTGGTCACCACACACACACACACTGACCCACTAGACACTACTTGCCACACACACACACACACACACACACACACACACACACACACAGGTCACCATACACACACACCCACTTAAACACTGGTCACCAAACACACTGATCACCACACACACACTGATCACCACACACACACTGACCCACTACACTGATCACCACACACACACACACACTGACCCACTAGTCACCACACACACACTGACCCACTAAAACCTGGTGACCACACACACACACACACACACACTGACCCACCACACACACACACACACACACACACTGACCCACTAGTCACCACACACACACTGATCCACTAAAACCTGGTGACCACACACACACACACACACACACACACACACACACTGACCCACTAGACACTCCATGGCCCATTTGAGAAAGAGTCATTTTCATATTTTCCTCATACTAAAAGAATGTATAATTCTGATAGGTATAATTAATATGGGTTCCATGAAATGTATGAATCTTGTACCTGGTTTAATCTGCACCTTTCAAATATATAAATAACATGTATAATTCTTTATCATCTAAATGTCTGTTGCATTAAAACCCATTTATCAATCAAGATTAACTTAGAGATAGTGGCTGTTTTTTATTTTGCTAATTTATGACTGCAAGGTAAGACAGGGTGTGATTGGTTTGGTTTTTGAACCTGATGGGTTTGTTGATTTCTCCCTTGCTTTGCTTTTTCATCCCACAGAGACATATACTGTATATGTGGTCCTTCGTTATTAGAGTTAGATTCTGTCCTTGCATTCATACATTTCCAGTATATGTGTACCTGTATTTACAGTTAAACACTCTGTCCATGCATTCATACATTTCCAGTATATGTGTAACTGTATTTAGAGTGAAACTCTCTGTCCATGCACTCATGAGCTTTACTGCCCCTGCTGGTGATCTGCTAGTCGTGTGGAGTGGATTCCATTACGTAAACTGCCTGCTCGCCCCCTAGTGGCCAAAGGGCTCAGTGTGCCTTCTGCTGTCAATAATTTAGGCTCTTGTGCCTTGGCCAGATCTAGATCATACTGTGTGTCCGATTTATAATTAATAAAATGTGAAATACATTCCCTGTAACAGAAAATACATGTATTTTTAGTTTTGTTTTATTTTGTCACATTTTAAATGAATTGTGTTTAAATAATACTGCATTATTCAATTAGAATAAAATAAACAAAGAAATGACCTCCTGCCCATGGACGGGAATCCTTTTTTGGTTCATGTATGTATGTATGTATGTATGTAATGTATCTGACTGACTGATCTTGTCTGACTAGTTTGTTGCTGTTGAGAGGATGGAAAATAACTTGCAGTAGCATGTGAAGACAACACAGAAGAAAGGTAGGATGACAGAGAGCACACAACAAACACAAGTCAGTATTATTAGGATTAAGTGCAGCTGTTACAAAGGCAACATATGTGTTGGTTGTTAAAAGTAAATACAACTAATGAGTGTGAAAATGTTTTTGTTAATAGGTTTTTCTGTGGACACCACTGTGGCAACTGTAGGTAGTGAGGGAGAAGGGTGAAGTAAATGAGGCATTATTCCCATAAACAAGACCAGTAGCACTTGGCTCAAACCTGTTTTTTTTTACTATTATGGGTCTCATGTTTTCTGAGCAGGAAGTATGAGACTGATATATAACACACACATACACACACACACACACACACACACACACACATACACACACACACATGCACAGAGAGAGAGAGAGAGGGAGAAGAGAGAAAAGAAGGGAGGGAGAGAAAGATGGATAGAGGGATAGAGTGAGAGAGAGAGAGAGAGAGAGAGAGAGAGAGAGAGAGAGAGAGAGAGAGAAATAGATATCAAACTAATACCAATAGTAGTAGTTTCACAAAAAGACTTTTAAAAGGACTCTTGGCAGGCCACACCTTGTTAAAACTGTGCTTGGGATTCTGCCTAGACAAAAGGAGCTGAGTGGATGAATACTTGGCCAAAGTACGGGGGAGGCGGAGGAGAAAAGTATCCATTTCAAAAGGGGATTCTCCAGAGGCATAACCCAGCACATTAGCCTGGCCCGCTCATACTGCCTGTGACACTACAGTACATTGAATTTTAGGCAAGTCTGGCCAACCTCCCTATTCTTGGCTGTTCCTTTCCCTAAGAAATCAGGCACCAATTAAAACAAACGCTACACATTTGTGATTGGAATCGCTGGTCTGTAGCTCCGTCCAGCAGTAGGTAGACACATTTGAAAGATGGTCTAGATTCTTCACACTTTTCTATTTTTAGTATACATGGGTTTTACAGAACACTATTCAAAAATTAGACAGGTCAATGTATACATCCTGTTGGTTTCGCCTCTTTGGTGGCATTTAGGGATGTTGGTCATCAAATGAGGACTGTCACAAAATGGTAAAAAAAAAAAAGAAGTACCTGTGGAATGTGGAGGTGCTATGCCCCCTGCTGGGAAAACAGATGTCACTGCACACACTGGAAAATGGGACATGGGGGGAATGAATTAAACATCCATATATAAACATCAATATACATCAATATATATAGCTTTCATTTCATATGTGACACAGTAAATAAGTCTGGAAAATGTGGGTATATGTTTCTTGTAAAATGGAAAATGTGGGTATATGTTTCTTGTAAAATGCCACCACCAGTAGACCTGTACTATACTACTACTATACAGGGGTGCTCTGCCCCCTGCTGGGGAAACAGATGTCACTGCACATCTGCCCATGTGAGACATAAATTACGTAATACACATATTAAGACATGTTTCAATATGGTCATACGAATTGTACATTACACGTATATTATGGGATTTGGTAGTTGCAAATCTACTAATTACCCTTTGGTGGTAATTAGTGAGTGTGTGTGTGTGTGTGTGTGTGTGTGTGTGTGTTCTGTTACAATAATTTCAATCCAACTTCTGGGAAACTTCATCATCTCAACATATCACCTATGAAATGTCCTTCACCAATTAGATAACAATATTGTTGCATTGTTGTGTGAAAATATTGCAACTGTTGAGCTACTTTCATTTCCTTGCTTTGTCCTAAATTACAGTCATTTGGTTTGTAACTCTTTACTCTGTTTTACATTTGCTATACATTTGTCATCCTTTTGACACGATGTGCAGCTTCATTGACACGATTTATTTATTCCATTATTTGTTTGTTGGTTTATTTATTTATTTATTTATTCTTTGTATTTATTCAATGTCAATAAAAAACATCAATGAATCAAGTGCAGATTTATTAGGCAGTAAAATACATATGTAAAACAGAAATGTGTCCATTTGTATTTGATTAAAATATAACGAAATAACCGGTTCACATTAATGATTTTAAAGTTTGAAAGGGATGATTTAAAATGGATAAAAATACTTGAGATAACTTCACATCAGTGAACAGCTGTTGTTTTATTATTTTTCCATTTTAACACATGCATGGTCCATTTTGACATGGTTGCATGATTCAAGATGACCATTTTTTTTTTTGTTTTCCCAGGTTAATGTCCTCCACTTGAATTAGGGTTAAAGTGTTGGCACAGAGTCTATTGTACTGGAGAAAATGAAGTATTTCTCACTGTGTTTGAGCAAACTGTTTTTGTCATGTCATAGAAACCAGCATGTTTTTTTTATTATTTAATATCTGCACATAGTATGCAATAGGGGTTCATTGTCATATCATTTAGAAGCATTATGGTACAGTTTAACATAAAATCATTAAAATTATTTAAAATACAGTGATTGGTCTGATTTTATATAAATGACTAAAACTCACACACATGTTGGTAGACTGAGCGGACTGGCCTTGGACTGCTCTGCTACAAAAAGCTGATTGTATGCCCATGTAGCTTATTTAATATCTGCCTGTGGTATGTGACAGTGGTTCAGTGTCATGGCATTTAGAAGCAGTACAGTACAGTTCAACATGAAATCATTAAAATTATTTAAAATACAGTAACTGGTCTGATTACGTTTTATATAAATGACTAAAACTAAAAACTAAAAACACACACACACATGTTGGTAGATTGGGTTGGCTGGCCTTCTACAAAAAGCCCATTGTATTCCCATGTAGCCTGGACACAGTTGAGGTAACTAACGTCCTTCACTGGAGGTGGGGTTGAAGTGTTGGCAGAGAGTACATTGTCCTTGCACTGGAGAAACCAACTGTGTTTGAACAAATGGCTCATTGTTTTTGTCATTTCATAGAAGCCAGCATGTTTTTTTTTATTTAATATCTGCCTGTGGTATGTGCTAGTGGTTCAGTGTCATGACATTACAGCACAGAAGAAGCATTATGATAAAGTTCAATATAAAAATCATTAAAATGATTTAAAATACAGTGATTGGTCTGATGACATTTTATATAACTGACTAAAACTCACACACATGTTGGATTGAGTTGACTGGCCTTGGCTGCTCTGCTACAAAATGCCCATTGTATGCCCATATAGCTTATTTAATATCTGCCTGTGGTATGTGACAGTGATTCAGTGTCATGACATTTCAGCACAGAAGAAGCATTATGATACAGTTCAACATGAAATGAATAAATTATACAGTGATTGGTTTGATTACATCTTATATAACTGACTAAAACTCACACACACATGTTGGTAGATGGTGGAACGACCAGTTGCAACTAGAACAGCAACATCCCTCCCTATCTTTAAAAAGCTTGTAAAAACCCTTCTCTTCCGAGATTGCTTCCCTCCCTAACAAAACTAATATAACTAACAAACACTAATCTAAACTCTCTCTCTCTCTATCCCTATGCAGAAGTACATATGTCTATTGTGTCTCTACTCTGTGTCCTCCTCTATTGCTTATGTCCCCCTTGATTGTAAGTCGCTTTGGATAAAAGCGTCTGCCAAATGCAATGTAATGTAATGGTAGATTGGGCTGAGTGGCCTTGGACCGCTCTGCTACAATAAACCCATTGTATGCCCATGTACCCTGGACACACTGTCCCACCAGAGAGAGAGAGCAGACAGTACAGATAAGCAGGTCCGATTTGAACTGTTACAGTTGTGCTCATAAGTTTACATACCCTGGCAGAGTATGTAATGATTTCATAACCATTTTTCAGAGGGTCATCTGGGTAGTTTTTGTTGTTGTTATGATTTAAATAAAGTAAACACAGGTGTTTGACAAAAAATGACTTCAGACAAGACTAACCATGGTAAAAGAAAAGTTTATGTGTTATTATTCATATTCTCTGAAAATGGGGTTAAACCATCAAAAATCATCAATTCTGCCAGGGTATGTAAACTTTTGAGCACAACTGTACATTACATTTCATTTAGCTTACGCTCTTATCCACAGCAACTTAGAGTTATGTAGGTACAGTCCCTGGAGCAATATGGGCTTAGATGCCTGTCTCATTTACTTCCCCATCCACATTCTGTCTGTCTTAAGCACACAAGCCCGGGCCAAACAGGTAGGTGTGTGTGTGTGTGTGTGTGTGTGTGTGTGTGTGTGTGTGTGTATGTTTATCAACCCCACCAAAGCCAATCCTCCCTCCCAACCCCAATGGCACTTTAAGCCCCTGTTCACAGGACTCGCACTATATGTGTGTGTGTTATCCCAGGACTGACAAAAGGGACAAACGAGTACCTGGACATCAGTTTAAAAAGACAAATAGGTGTCCCCTTGTCACCGTCATAAAAGGACAGTACGAGGTTCTCACAGTCTAGAAGCACTCCCAGTTTAAAGGATCCTTTGCGACTGCACACTTTGGTCGGTGGCGTGGTGTTGGCATACAGCCCACCTCCCTCTCCAGCGGCCTTATCCTCCTCTTCTTCCTCCTCCTCCTCCTCCCGTTGTAGACTCCACACCCCACTCTGTTGGGTTACGGGGACCCCTCGTTCCTCCTTTAACAGTTCACCACACACCCCCACACACCAACTACCATCCACCACCATCACCTCCCAGTAGTGCCGTCCTGAGCTGAAGCGCTGATTGCACATAACGCGAGGGAACCTCTCATCATGGTTCACCTGGCTGGACTTGTCATCGTGGGTCGCGTGGCTGGGGTTTCGGCATCTCACCGCTTTTCCCTTATGATTCAACACCAGGGCATGTGGAGCAGTCTCTGGGTTCAGAGTGAGATGGACTGTGGAAGGAAAAGGACATATGGCAAAGGCCATAAGAACATCACTTAATGTTAGATGGTAAGACAAGACAAAATCAAGCACACTTTAGATTGGCCAAAAGAGGAGGTTATCAAGTGCTCTGATTGGGCAAAAGAGAAGGTTATTGAGTGCTCCGATTGGCCAAAGGAGGAGGTTATCGAGTGCTGTGATTGGCCAAAAGAGGAGGTTATCGAGTACTCTAATTGGTCAAAAGAGGAGGTTATCGAGTGCTCTGATTGGTCAAAAGAGGCGGTTATCGAGTGCTCTGATTGGCCAAAAGAGGAGGTTATCGAGTGCTCTGATTTGGCCAACAGGGGAGGTTATCGAGTGCTCTGATTGGTCAAAAGAGAAGGTTATTGAGTTGCTCTGACTGTCTTGTCTCCAGATAAAGGGATACACGTGGAGTTATTCCATTAAGGCAGCTTCAATAGAAGGTTAATACTCTATGCACTCTCAGTTAGAATGCAATTATTAAAAACGCTTTATTTAAATCATGGGGTGAAGAGGTAAAAACATTGACTGGTTTCTAGGCCTTCATCAGGCCCTGATGAACATGTTAGATTGGGCCAGCCAGATCTGTGAATCTTATCCTCTGTCCTGTGATTTAAGAATACAGGGCAGTCTTTTCAGGATTGGTTGTAAGGAAGCTGTTAAGTGTCCTACCTTTCATTGCCTCCAATGAACTCCATTCTGTGTATAAACAAATGTCAGTGAATATATTTACATGGCATAGGTTTTAAACATATACATAGAATTGATAAGGAGATCGTTTTTACCAGGTATCTGAATTAGTTCAGCCTCAGTTTCAGTCTCTTCGTTCCTTACTTGTGTATTCAGGGCAAACTCTTTGAAGAAATAAGATTTGTTTATTACCTTGATTTCCCATAGGGGACAGACAACTCAGTTTGATGTTAGTTAGCTTCTCAGGCTAGATTAAGCTCTGACTGTATGTGGACTATACTACAAAACTACAAAATCCCACCTTTACGTTTGTGAGGCCCATTTCATGTATGAAGCAATATCAGCCAGCATGTTTACATGACATATTAAAGATGTAGAATATGTTTGTAGATTTGATAAGGGAATTACTTACCGCATATGTGACTAAGTTTGGCCTCTGTTTCAGTCTTTTCATCGTACATTTGACTAATAAGGGCAGACTCTTTGAAGAGATAAATAATAATAATAATGATATATATATATATATATATATATATATATATATATATATATATATATATATATACAGTATAACAATAGCATGACAGTTCACACATGCATCCATCATTCAATATACACATTCAAATGAATGTAGTGAAACCTGAGGAAGACACCAAATGAAACTCAACACATTTTATTCTATTGAATAGAGAACAGATAAAAATAGGCTGACAAAATGCTGACAAAATGCTGACAAAAAATGTGCAAATGGTATTTAAATATTTACCAAACTTACGTTTACGACGACTTATTCCTGAAACAGTAAAGATATAGAAAAAAGTAAACACAAGAAAAAAAATCAGTAAGTTAAGATAACGTTAAGATTGAAATAAATATTTCAGAGATTGGAATGGAATGTATCTCCACATACACTTCACCATTAGTCCACCCTTAAAAGCTTGCTTTGATTTATTTAAAAATAGTAAAGATTAAATTAATTTAATTTCAGAGACTTATGGGGAGGGTGTTAATGGGCGTTAAAGAGGGCATATTTTGAATTATGGAAAGGGTGTCTTAAATGAACTTAAAGCAACAAAGCGTAAAAAGTTAATGTGTACAGTATGTGTACAGTAGCTCTTCATTGTGCCATAGACATTTTCAGTTTTAGCTTTTTTGAGTTTGCATGTGAATAACTGAATGAAATTGTTTTGCTATCTTGTTTGAGGTTGTCTGTAAATTAATGACTGAATTACACTGTATGTAGTCTGCTTTACCACAGCGCATAACTGTAATTAAGTGTGCTTGCAGAGCACACTTATTGTTATCTCCCCGTTTATTATTCTCCTAGACCAGATCTTGAAGACGCTACTAGTCCTCAGGCTTTGGAGATAGAGACACCGTTCCAACTCTAAAACAACCGGCCCGGTTTGGACATGACCGCCTACATTTCGGTATACCGTACCTCTTGTCGTTTGTCCGTTATTGTCGTTTTTCTGCAACTTTTTGGCCCATTGAAAATGAATGGCGAAATGTTGGCACGGATATTTGCAAGCACACTTTTTGCATTTTCTGCGGGAATGCAGTCTAGTTACAGTTGACATTGACAATTTTAAAGAATTGTGGGCATTTGGTGTAGCCTATCCCAGCGCAGACAAAAAGGAAAAGATAATAATGCAAGACAAAAGGGAAACAAAATCAAGTCAAAGCGCAAATAAAAGAATAATTTACAGATCAAACACGAGACATTAGAATACAGTGTTAAAATATGCACAGTGCAGGTGTGTACGGTACCTTTTTTGTGAAGAATCAGCATCAAACCAAGGCTTCCAAGCAGCAGTGAGTACACCAGGAATGTAAGTAGGGACGCCATCAGAGCGGCCATGTTCCTGATCTCTTGAAAGGTATTATTGAAAATAACCTGGGCTTATTGATAGTAAAAGTTTCCTTTATAGTGGTCCATTATAATACCAGATTGATTGTGTTGTACTGGTGAAATTGTCAGCCGTATTGTAACTCACCAGTGTGTGTGTGTAGTATGACTCTACTCTCTCTCATCTCCTTATCGGACAGACCCACAGAACAGGAGACCCACTCAGACTCAGAGGAGACGAGAAGCCACGAGCTCACATCCACCATACCATCATCTGAAAAGGGGCAAAACATACTGTTTTACGATGCAACTTTCTAGATAAAGAACTGTAGAGATCCAAAAACTACATAAGGTATTTCAAGTGAGACCAGTAGCATGGGCGAACAGGGCAGCCGCCCGGGGCGCCATTTCGTGGGGGGCGCCACGAGTGCTTGAGGATAAGTGAACTGCAGGCGCCCTCGCTTGCTGACAAGGTGCCATGCACAAAAGCAGCGTTTCTCTTTGCCTCGGGTGCTGAGAGGTGGTCTCGCCCGGAGCGTAAAACACTATAGAACCGCCCCTGAGCGTAGCCCATTGATTAGATGCTTGCTCATACCAACAACAATACAACCAACAACCACGTAGTGCTGCTTTACAATGGGTGGTATGATTTTTGCAGATAGGGGCAGGTTAAGGGGTAAGCCCAATGGGCAAATAACCCAACAATGGGAATGGAAATGTTTTAGACCTATAAGATTGGTAGCCCCAGGTCATTACACCTATTAGGCCCGAGAAGTTGACATCACACAAACAAACAAACAAACAAACAAATGAATGCTAAAAAGAGATTACCACATTTCGGATTTCAGAGTAACTGCATGTGATGCTTAACGTGAATGCACATACAGTATATTACCTGTAGTGAAACCTGTAAGGGCATTTTTGTAGTACATCCCTTTGTCCTTGCTCACAGACCAGGTGACAGTAGGCTCTGGATACCAGCCATGTGATACACAGGTGACATTTATCTTTTCAGCTTCCTCAGCATCATTAAAAGACATCCACGGACCAGATCCCACACCTGAGAAAAGAACGATAAGTGAGAAGAAGCTTCTAAAAACCAAACGATAAAAACATATTTTATCATTTACCTCATCATTTTTTAACATTAACACTTACCTTTCACTGTTAAATTGATGTTGGCATTTTCAGACCAATTTAGACTCCTACTGACACACTCATACTCTCCACTGTCTGCAACTGTGAGGTTGTCCAGTTTCAGGGACAGGTCCCCGTTTCGCAGGTCCCCTACCAGGGACACCCTGCCACTGTACTGGGGACATAGAGTCATGTCCTCAGTCTGCTGGTTGCTGTAGAGGAGGACCTGGTTGTGTGAACTATTGCTGGTGTGATGCCATAGCGTCTCTGTCGCTGGATTGGCTGGAGGGGAAAGCTGGCAGGGGAGAATGGCAGTAGATCCCACATAACTGGAGACTTCACCATCATAAACAGAGAGGGAATAAAATGAAAAACAAAATGATGATTACACAGCAACCATCGCAGAGTTAAAATTGAAATTACATTGACTCTCTCAGAGATTTAACCCTATAGAATTTTCTGTGTACTATCGTTCAGAATCGTGAGTAAATGTTAGAATTGATTAAGAAGTATTTTAAAACACAGCATACATTAGAGTTTTGTACTGTGCATGTGCAGCTATGATAATTTTATACTGCTTGTTATGTATGTACCTAACCATTCATTTTTCAATTTCTATTTTCTACACCTACTGTATATATATATTTCTTTTTGACTTTAAATGCAATTCTGTTGGACAAAAAGCTTAGCTGTGCATAATGTAAATGCTAACCTGTAACAGCCATTCCATGGAGAGGGATAACAACCAGACTCAACCAGCCCAGCACAACAACTAATACAGATGTTTGAAAAGAAAGAGAAAAGATATTCATTACAGTACAGTTTTATAAGGTTCCTAAAAATGCTTTAAATGGGTTGTTGTCTGTAGCATATAGGTCATATTGCAATATCAATGGATTATAAATAGTATTTAACACTTCAGTGCTTAATTAATTAATTATTTTGTTAATTAATTAATTAAATGTTGAAATATATTATTAACTATATATGATTGCATGATTTTTGCATGCCATATTTGTAATCAAATTTAAAGGGGTGTGTAGTTGATCAGATTACCTGTGAATATATTGTACCGTGTAGAGGACCTGGTAACATTTTTCCTCATCGCCATTATAAGCTGATCATATACTGTAGCAGGAGGTGATATTTGCATAGTTAGACACACATGTGGAACAGAATATTTTTGAATTCATTTTTCTTTCCCTAGCGATGATACTGTATACTACTATATAAAGTATACTGATATAGTGATACTGACACTACTATAACTCCATAAAGCCCATTCTGGTTAATAGATTCAAACAGCTATTTAACTGAATTGAGTCATTTAAAGTAGAAAGAGGGAATCATTTGACATGTTTAATATTCAGCCAACAACCTTTCTATACAGTAACATAGGCTACTTAAAATAATACAATGCAATACAGCAGTGGCGGTCTTACAGTGTTCTACGCCCCGGGCGAGACCACCTCTGGAAGTACATTTTGATCAAAATAACTACTCGATGTCACCTCCATGAATTTTTGTAAGCTTGTGCAAAGTTGTACACTTGTAAACACTTGTATAATTTGCTTACCTAGATTTTCTTCAGACTTGTCTGGCAACAACAGAGATTGTATTTCCTTTTAAATAGTATTATCCGTTGTGTGGAAGGCAAAGTTGTCCTGGTTCTCTGTTACAGATCTTGCTCTGGTTCAGTCCCTACCAAATTGGCTACAAACTTCTGGGGACAAATTGCTTGACCTCAAGTTGTTACTTATACAATGTCCTGGCACAGGTTGCTTTAGAGAGCCCTTGCACTACACTGAAAGGGTACACTCTCAAAAATAACAGGGCCAGAGACAACAGATCTTTAAAGAACTATTTGGCACCGACATGACATACCATAGCTTATATTATGATCTGAGGCTCTGAAAAAGCACTTTGATGGAAAGAACCTTTCACATAATGTAATGGTTTAACACAGAAGTCCATGGATCCATAAAGAGATTTAAAGACCTATTTAGGCACCTTTATTTTTTAGAATGTATTTGCAGTGTCCTTTGCTCTTTGCTCAGTACTCTTTGCAGGTACTTTTGTGTCTTTGTTTCGTTAGTTACTCTCTTTGTCTCTGGGTGTTCTGTTAGTTACTCTCTTTGTCTCTGGGTGTTCTGTTAGTTCTACTCTTTGTCTATAGGTGTTCCGTTAGTTCCACTCTTTGTCTCTGGGGTGTTCCTTTAGTTCCACTTTTTTCCTCTGGATGTTCCTTTAGTTCAAAACTCTTTACTTTGTTTTCTAAATGTGTCTTTTTTTTTACGGATCACCCTTGTAGTATAGGATTCCTCTGTTTAACATCCATAGGGCACAACAATTCAGAGATAATTCGGGGATATGTAATTTATTATAAAACTAATAATTTAATTTGAGTGAATCATAATATGTTTCTGGTCAATGTTAACAATTATGGAGTAAGTACATTTTTACAGCTGTTTGAGTTGCAACATTTTATTCACATGAATTAGAAATAATAGTTACAGGAATGGTCATGAAAGAGCATATAGGAGAAGAATGTATACAAACAATAACAATGACACATATAAAATCATTTTTTACAATATCTGTATCAAATTGCAGATTTTGTTTTGAAAAATCAGGTTGTGCAATTTAATGTCATATAAGCATCATCTCACTGGCATGCACCATTCCAGAGTAATTTGAACTGAGACAAAAAGGGGGGAATTTTAATGCACTTTGCATGTGCTGGTCTCATATAGTTATTTGATCAGAATTAATGAACTGATTCAATAAAAAATAGGGATGCATGAATAATACAAAAACAAAACAACCCAAATGGTTGTAACAGTAAAACATCCTACAAGGCTAGTCGGATTGGCTCTGTATCTTTAGTTCCAGGACTAATGACAGGTATGAATGTGACGTTGGGTATAAGTCTTATAAGACAAAGGGGCCGTCCACTGTCTGCGTCATAAAATGTAAGAGTGTGATTGTCACAGTCCAGCAACAATCCAACGTGTGTTGGGATCTCTTCTGCTTCCACCTTAAATGCAGGTTCCGTGTTGACAAACAGTCCAGTTCCTTTCTCATGCCGGAGAATCCAGAACCCATTTTGTGGTGTTAACGGAACTCTTTTCTTGCACTCTTCAGTGTCTTTGCACACTCCCACACACCATGACCCGCTCGGAAATACCTCCCAACAGTGTCTCCCTGAACTGAAACGCTCTTGACACAGAACCGGTGGAAAGAAGGTTCCTTCCTTTGCAAAGTCCTCTGGTTTTTCACACTTAACACATTTTGTGTCCACAGTTATAGTTAGAAAATCGGGAACACTTGCTGGGTCCATAGTTGCAGTAACTAAGGAAACAACGACATCATGAACCCTACAATATGGCATTGTATGATATGGCAATGCAATTTATTTGAAAAATAAAAGGACAACATTACATCTTGTAATTGCAAAGATCTTACCTTTGATTCCCTCAAGTGTGGGCCAATCTTTGTTTTGTTTAAAAATAAAAACAAAATCACAAAATTGAAACACAGAACTACTTTTAAATAACAAAAACAGACATTATTTGAGATTTACCATTTATGTGAATGACTTCAGCTTCTGTTTCAGTTCCCATATCAGACCCACCAGACCCTGTAAGGAATAAACAAATACAGTTTTGGTCAGGCTAATATAACATGAAATGAGAAACTAATCATTTCTTTAGTTTTTTTGCTGCTTTTCATCAAAATAATTTATATCGTTAGCTTGATAGCATAATTGCCTAAGTCATTTTTTGGTCAAATTGAGATTTTTGCACAACTTTACTCCCCTACCACTTCTGCATCATCCTGTCTGTCTGCATATGTCATTGGCCAATCACAACACTCATAAAAGTAAAAAAAACATAGCTGCCTAAGTCATTCATTTGACTTAGGCAGTTTTACCATTGGACTTAGGCAGTTTTTATACAATCAATTTGACTTAGGCAGATTATGCCTATGACTTAGGCAGTTTTACCATTGGACTTAGGCAGTTTTTATACAATCAATTTGACTTAGGCAGATTATGCCTATGACTTAGGCAGTTTTACCATTGGACTTAGGCAGTTTTTATACAATCAATTTGACTTAGGCAGATTATGCCTATGACTTAGGCAGTTTTTCTGCTCTTCTCAGCCATTTTGCATACGTCAAAACTGCCTAAGTCACTTTTATTGGATAAAAAAAAAGATGTTCGGTTTTGTTCTTTTTCCAAACTTTTTCTCACATCTACATGAATGTTCTGTGAAAATATCAATAAAAAATATGCATGTGATTTTTAGAAAATGTGTTTTTTCTTGTTTTCCAAAAACACAAAAAAATGACTTAGGCAATTATGCTATCAAGCTAACGATATGTTATATGTTCATTTGTGTTTAACACAGGTTTACCTGTAAGAGGAGCTGTTTCTTCTGGAAATGTATAATGGAAAACAAAAAAGGAATTATTCAATGTAATAACACAAACACTGACAAATGCAGGTAGCTACATACAGTAGATGCTACAGACAGACATACCTGACTGTTTGCTTCTTGGTAAGAATGGAACTCTGAATAATCCTGTTCCAGAATTGTAAAAACATGCTAAATATGCTATATGACAGGATTAATTGATGCCTAGCAGTATAAAAATGGTTTTAAAATGTTGATCAAACTTGTGGGGGGTAATATGTTTGAATACCTTTCTTGTAGAGTGTCAGTGCCAAACCCACACAGGTTGCAAGTATAAACAATACCAGGATGGTTAGGAGAAAACCTCTCAGTGAGGCCCTTTGCAGCATGTCTTGATGCCCATTGTCAACAAATATAAGATGTTAGTCGCAGAAAAAATATAAACATTGACAGTAGTTCACTGGTAACCATTTCCAGTTTCAAGCTATACAGAGGCAAGGCAAATTAATGATTGCAATCATAACATTCTCTGATAATTATCCTTGCACTAAGTAGGGATTGTTATGGACTCAGCCAAGACAGAAAATGCAGAAATACCTCAGCTCACAGGCAATGTAAAGTGTTGTTGTCAGAGGAGCCAGAACTTTCAGTATAGCTCATCACTCAAATGTATTGTCTTGATAAGTATAAGTAGGTTTTCAAACAGCTTTGACAGTTAGTATGTCTGGCATTAGTGATATAAATATGTAATACTAAAACAGACATCATTGTTGATTGATTAGGAAGTTCAACCGCTGTCTAGTTGCTATTTTGATACTGTATATGTAATTTCTGTAAGAAAGATTGACTAGATAACAATGTAGTGATGTTTGTAAGTACAAATAACTAAAACGAAAGTTCAACTTTAGAAACATAGCTTGGCCCCATAGCCCATAGCCTAGTACTAAGCTGCTAACTAGCTCATTCATATTAGCCAAGTTACTAACCATCAGTTAGCTTGCTTTGTATATTGAGGGCTATTTATTTGATACAAAGAAGAGTGTTTTACTAGTTACTTACACCATAATAAACAACAACACGTTTTTTATTACTAGCATATGCCTACTATAAACTCACCACTGTGGCTGTGTGGTATGATCCCGCTCTCCCTCATCTCCTGATCGGACAGACCCACAGAGCAGGAGACCCAATCAGTCTCAGAAGGAGAGAATAGCAGCCAGGAGCTCACACTCTCCAAACCATCTTCACCTGAGAGATATAGTTTGAGGAGGTGAAATAGAGAAATAATAATGAAATACAACATGCTGCTTTGGAGTGATTTAGGATTTTGACATGGAGCTCTAAAACTCTCTAAAAGTCTCTAAAACTCATTTCATTTGTCCATTTAATAAACCTTTATTATGGGAGTGGCAAACTGTTGGGGAAAATGTATAATGGGAAGATTGAAAAAGTACAACAAGGACAAATAATCAGAATTCACACTTTACTCAACTATACCAACAACCAGCAACTATATCTGACATTTTATATGACTATATTACCTGTAGACAGGGGTTTAACGTCAGTCCTATGAGTTAGATTTCCTTTGCTAGTCGTCCAGGTGACAGTAGGTTCCGGATGCCAGCCATGTGATACACATGTAGCATTCAGCTTCTGACTTTCTCCAGCATCACTGAATGATATGAATGGATTAGACCCAACACCTGGCAACACCAGATAAGCACAAGACATTAGAAGAAGCAACTATCTAATAAATCAATAAAAATGATGTCTCCTACATCAATTTAATATCAACACTTACGTTTCATTGTTAAATTGATCTTGGCATTTTCAGACCAATTTAGACTCCTACCGACACACTCATATTCTCCACTGTCCGCCACTGTGAGGTTGTCCAGTTTGAGGGACACGTCCCCCTTCTCCAGGTCCCCTACCAGGGACACCCTGCCCCTGTACCGGGGGTCGGTGAGGTGCTGCTGGATCTGCTGGTTGTTGTAGAGCAGAGCTGGGTTGTTATAATCGGTGCGGTACCAGCGCAGCTCATAGGAGGCTGCACTGACTGGAGGAGAGAGTTGGCAGGACAAGAGGATGGAAGACCCAGCGTAGCCAACGACCTCACGGTCAGGGACAGCCAGAGAAAATGTCCCAGGAACTGGAAAAAAAATCATATTTGTTTCAGTATTTTTAAAAATATATATTGTCTGATTTATTTATTTAAGGGAACTATAAATAAATTAAAATATTTTCAAGAATGCCTTTAAGCACTGTCTATAAAATAATTGGATGTTCAGCTCAAGCTATCATTTAACCCTTTACATTAATAAACATCATAAGCTATAATATCTTAAACATGTCTGTTTTTACAGTAGTTATATGAACTCCCTTTGACCTTGAAAAGTGTACCGTGTGTGTGTATGTGTGTGTGTATGTGCTTGTGTACGTGTGCAAGAGACAGAGAGAGAGAGAGAGAGAGAGAGAGAGAGAGAGAGAGAGAGAGACAGAGAGAGAGAGAGAGAAAGAGAGAGAGAGAGAGAGAGAGAGAGAGAGAGAGAGAGAGAGAGAGAGAGAGAGAGAAAGAAAGAATACAGAGACAGAAATGTAAGTACATAAAACAACAAAAAGTGTACAGTAGACCCCAACCTGAACTGGCCATTCCATGGTGAGAAATGATGATCAGACTCAACCACCACAGCATAATATCTGTCATGAAAAAAACAAATTTGGTAAAAACAACATAAAACGTGTTGTAATACTAGTGTCCAACAACCATTACCTACAACTACAGCTACAACTACAACTAATGTATAACTACAACAACTGCAATAATGCAGCTGTAATAGTTACAATTTTATCAAATCAACACTAATGAGTAAGCCTTTAAGGAAGCCATCATGAATTTACATTAACATTAACATTTAAATCAGGCCAGTAGCTTACCTGCACTGCCTCTGCAGTCTTTCGGTAGAAGGATTTCAGGATATCCAGATAGCTGCAAAAGTTGTGTGGAGGGAGAAAGTGTGCTTTATTTTCTCCTCTCTGTTGCTGTCAGTTTCAGGCTCAAATTTCAACAAGTGTGAAACCCTCCGGAATGAAAACTCCTCCCTTCTGCAATGTCCTTGACTGATTTGACTAGAAAAAAAACCATTGTGTTACAATTTGTTATTGCTGGGATCTTTTATCTTCTCCTGTCCCTATTAAAGCATTATTTCTTGTTCAGTCCCTTTTTACTTTGTTTAATACTTTATCTTTGTGCCTGGGTCAAGCGCACATTTTCACAGGCATGGGTCAGGATAGTCTGATGGGTTTAAATAAAGTGGATACTGAACGTATTTGCTGTCCTACAATTGCATAGCAACAATGTATTTATTCTTAAATCAGGTAAATATATTTTATCTTTACTTGTTAAAGTATTAGTTTCTGAGGGACATTCCACATTCCACAAGAAAGTCTGCCAAAGAAACAGACGGGTCAAGGAAATATTTTTTGTTTCATGACAAGATATTTGTTTTATAATGTAACTTTTGTAGATGATTTCTTTTGCTACTGAGAATGTCCAACTGTTCCAGGTTACAATATGGGTCAGCTGAATGTAGGCTAGTTTACCTCCCAGTGTTAAACTCAGTGATTACGAATACTTCACAACTTGTATAGTAAAGTGACATTTGATGTAGACTTCATAAGGCATTCATGAAGTTCATTCAGTTTATGACAGCTGCTATGAATGTGTTATGAACTCACCTGTCAAGTAAAGTGTGACTGAAACATCTTTAGTATAAATTTAACATCATTAGAGAACACTTTAGTAAAGTGTCAGCCCTTATAGTTCCAAGAAACATCTCTAATGCCCAGTTCACATTACACAATCTCCCACATTTGCCCCAAGGTTGTGGTGACTGTAGTGGGGAGCATTGTGTCTAATTCAGAGGTGTCAATTACGGGCTCAGAAAGAAAAAACCCTGCCACAAATTTGATCCAACCAGCTCTGAATCAGCTAATTGTAATGAGCACTGAAGTGAGCTACTCAGTGAAGTCAGTTGTGTTAGAAGGAAACTGTGGTAGTGTTTTTACTTTCTAAACCCAGGATTTACACCTCTGGTCTTATAAGACATTCTTTGGGGTTAAAGGTTATATAGTTCCTCTCTCTCTGCTGTGTCACTGCACACACCAGGCATCCGTCACAGTTAGCTTTGAGTAGTGCACCCCTGTACAGAAAAGAATTGGACATTGCTCCTAAGGCCCTGTTGGTTAGGACACATTACCCAATATCATCTCCCAACAGCCTCAGCTAAACTCTGGTGAAGACAGCAACAGTTTTATTAACATTGAAAAGCAATGCAAAGGGGGTACCCTCTGATTCGCCTGTTCCCACCAAACATCAATATGCCATGATGAGGGGTATCCCAGTTGTTTGTCATTGGCACAAGAAAGGTTTTGCACACACGAGCACACCAACAGCCTTCAACTGAACTCTGGATGACACACTCCAAAATGATTTTATTGACTTTTATTGATTAAGCTGGAGATGGAATGGTGATGAAAGAGCATATGGGAGAAGGAGGCAAACAATAACAATGGCAAATATAAAGTAATGTTTCACAGTATCTGTATGAAATTACAGTAAATGGTAGATCTTGTTTTGAAAAATCAGATTGTGTAATTTAATATTAAAGCATCATCTCGCTGAGACACACCATTCCAGAATAATTTCAACTGGGAAAAAAGGCAGTGCATTTTAATGCACTTTACATGTTCTGGTCTCATATGGCTAACTGATCAGAATTAATGAACTGATTCAATAAAACACATGGACGTAGGAATACAGTAATACAGAAACAAAAAAAACAAATGGTCGTAACAGTAAAGCATTCAACCAGCTAGACGGATTGGCTCTGTGTCTTTAGTTCCAGGACTAATGACAGGTATGAATGTAACGCTGGGTATAAGTGTTACAAGACAAAGGTGCTGTCCACTGTCTACATTATAAAATGTAAGAGTGTGATTGTCACAGTCTAGGTACACTCCAAGGAGTGTTGGGATATCTTCTTGTTCCACCTTAATTTCGTGTTCCGTGTTGACAAAAAATCCGGTTCCTTTCTCATGCTGGAGAACCCAGAACCCATTTTGTGGCGTTAAAGGAACACTTTTCCTACACTCTTTAGTGACTTTTCTGCAGTCTTCAGTGTCTCTGCACACTCCCACACACCATGAACCTCTCACATCTACCTCCCAACAGTGTCTCCCTGAACTGAAACGCTCTTGACACAGAACGGGTGGAAAGAAGGTTCCTTCCTTTGCAAAGTCCTCTGGTTTTTGGCATTTAACACCTCTTCTGTCCGCAGTTATAGTTAGAAAATGGGGAACACTTGCTGGGTCCATAGTTGGAGTAACTAAGAAAACAAGGACATAATGAATTCTTCAATATGACATTATATGATATGGCAGTACAGTTTATTTGAGAAGTAAAAGGACATTACATCCTGCAATTGCAAAGATCTTACCTTTGATTCCTTCAAGTGTGGCCCAATCTTTGTTTTGTTTAAAAATAAAAAAAACAAAATCACAAAATTGACACATAGAACTATTTGTAAATAATAAAAAACAGGCATTATTTGAGATTTACCATTTATGTGAATGACTTCAGCTTCTGTTTCAGTTCCTATATCAGACCCACCAGACCCTGTCAGGAATAACGAAACTTTTAAGCTCATGACAACATACAGTGGTCAGGCCAATATAACGTAACATATAATCATTTCTTATTTTAATTATTTTTGCCACTTCTCATCAAAGTATATTCAGTGAAATAGCACAAACACTGACATATGCAGGTTGCTACATACAGGAGATGCTACAGATGGACCTACCTGACTGTTTGCTGTTTGGTAAGAATGGAACTCTGATGAATCCTGTTCCAGAATAGTAAAAACATGCAAAATATCTAAAATTGTAAATATACTACGTGACAGAATCAAAAACAAATAATGGCTAGCAGTATAAATTTGGTTTTGAAATGATGATCAAACATGTGTGGGGTAATATGTGTGTACCTTTCTTGTAGAGTATCAGTGCCAAACCCACACAGGTTGCAAGTACACACAATACCAGGATGGTTAGGAGAGAACCTCTGAGTGAGGCCCTGTGCAGCATGTCTTGATGCCCATTGCCAACAAATATAAGATGTTAGTCACAGAAAAATATAAACATTGACAGTAGTTCACTGGTAACCATTTCCAGTGTCAAGCTATACAGAGGCAAGGCAAATTAATGATTGCAATCATAACATTCTCTGATAATTATCCTTGCACTAAGTAGGGGTTGTTATGGACTCAGCCAAGACAGAAAATGCAGAAATACCTCAGCTCACAGGCAATGTAAAGTGTTGTTGCCAGAGGAGCCAGAACCTTCAGTATAGCTCATCACTCAAATGTATTGTCTTGATAAGTATAAGTAGGTTTTCAAACAGCTTTGACAGTTAGTATGTCTGGTATTAGTGATATAAATGTGTAATACTGAAACAGACATCATTGTTGATTTATTAGGAAGTTCAACCTCTGTCTACTTGCTATTTTGATATATCTAATTTCTATATCTGACAGAAAGACTAACTAGATAACAATGTAGTGACGTTGGTAAGTACAGATGACTAAAACGAAAGTTCAACTTTAAACATAGCCGAGCCCCATAGCCCATAGCCTAGTACTAAGAGGCTAACTAGCTCATTCATATTAGCCAAGTTACTAACCGTCCGTTAGCTTGCTTTGTATGATGAGGGCTATTTATTTGATACAAAGAAGAGTTTTTACTACAGTAGTTACTTACACCATGTGCCTACTATAAACTCACCACTGTGGCTGTGTGGTATGACCATGCTCTCCTTCCTGTCCAGATCAGACAGACCCACAGAGCAGGAGACCCAATCAGACTCAGAGGCAGAGAACAGTAGCCAGGAGCTCACACTCACCAAACCACTGTCATCTGGGATGCAGCAAAGTCAAAGTCAAGATCAATGTCAATGTTAAAGTCAAGGTGTACTTTATTGTCAATTCACTATGTAACAAGCATTACACAGAGGATATTTGCATTTCACCAGACACCAATTTGCAATTTAAGCTAAATACACACACACACACAAACACACACACACACACACACACACACACACACACACACACACACACACACACACACAAACACTCATGCATACAGACATCAACAATAAATAAACAGACATACAATACAATAAATAGCCATAAGACATACAGTAGACATATACGCTTCCAACAAGAAGGGAGTCTGAATTAGCTCATCGTGGTAGCTGGTGAAGGTGAAAAGTGCAATATGTAAGGTGCAGTAACTGAAAGGTGCAATTTGTAAACTGAACATACAAGGGGCTACGAAAGCCCTGAACCGCACAGAGGTAAAAAAAAATTGTCATTATTATCTCGTTATTTCGAGATACTATCTCGTTATTACGAGATTTTATCTCATTATTACGAGATATTAAGTCGTTATTATGAGATATTATAGTATCTTGTAATAACAACTTAGTAACTCGTAATAAGGACTTAATATCTCGTAGTAACGACTTAGTATCTCATAATAACGACTTAATATTTCATAATAACGAAATAATATCTCGTAATAACGAGATAGTATCTCGTAATAACGAGATAATATCTCGAAATAACGAGATAGTATCTCAAAATATCTGCGTTTTTTTTTTTTTACCTCTGTGCAGTTCAGGGCTTCCGTAAGGGGGAGATATATAGATCTTCAGCAGATATTTGCTGTAATTTTTCAATACTGTGGAAGCAGTATGCAGCGTGCTATGGATATAAAGATGTGTAACTGAGACGCATAATATTGGTTCATCATGTCAATCATGTCCATACAGACACAGTTAATTAGGGGAGACATTAGGGGTGCAGTGAAGCATAACCAAATGACAATCCTTTCCAGTCACATTAAGCATCTTTCTATATTTTGCTTGTCTGTGCTATGAAGGTAGTAAGTGGGTACCTTTGAGGAATTGTAGACCACTGTCATTTTTGTCTGTCACATTTCCTTCTTTAGTTGTCCAGAGGATTGTGGGTTCAGGTGACCAGCCATGTGACACACAGGTAATATTCACTTGTCCATGAACATCACTATACGACATTGCTGGTATGGATCCTCTTGCTGAGAGAAAGGATAAATTGCAATACATGCAATCAATCAATCAATCAATCAATCAATCAATCAATCAATCATTCAATCAATCAATCAATCAATTAATCAATCAAGCAAGCTATCTATCTATCTATCTATCTATCTATCTATCTATCTATCTATCTATCTACCCCCCTCAAAACACGCACACACACACAAACACACACACACACACACACACACACACACACACACCAAATAGACTTGTAAAAAGTGATCCATTTCCTTACCAATTACTGTTAATGTGATAATGGTCTTGTCATACCATATTGGACTCTTAACAAGGCACCTGTAGTCTCCACTGTCTGCTACTGTGAGGTTGTCCAGTTTGAGGGACACGTCCCCCTTCTGCAGGTCCCCTACCAGAGACACCCTGCCCCTGTACCGGGGATCAGTATCCTGCTCTTGGATCTGGTGGTTCGCGTAATACACCACAGTACTTTCAACATCACTAAGCTTGGTCCAGTGCACCGTAAACAAGACTGCACTGCTGGAAGAGGAAAGCATGCAGGGCAGAATCACTGAAGACCCATACTTTCCCGAGACTGGACCATCAGAACCATTCAGTGAAAAATACGTATCATCTAGAAAAAAAATATTTTATATGAAAACACAGAATCACTAAATATAATTGTGTACAAAGTTATTCAAATAAGTACATGGAAATTGTGAAACATTGTGTTTAAAATGAAAAATACACTATTATTATAATGATGTAAAATGAGTAGGTATTACATATTCTTACCTGAAGCAGCACTTCTGTGTGTTATTGACAAAATAAAACATAGCCATATCATCATAATTCCTGTTAGAAATTATACATAAATGCATTAAATATTAATGCACTTTTTGACATGTATGGACATATTACTTATTTTTTACATATTATGATGTATGTGAAATGTGTAGTTCCAGGTTTAGTCATGAAAATATAAGGGCAGTAAAGTATGACTGCAATGTAGAAAAACATAATGAACATACAACTGTGCAACAATACCTGAAGAAACACTGTGGGATTCAGCAGACATAAGGGAGCACATTTTACTCAAATCAGTGATGCGCTTTATGGAAAACAGAGACAGAACCAACATTCAAAAAACATTCATGCAAAATAATGCATACAAAATTCATACATAACATGGTGAACCCATACATCGTAAAGCTTTTATTCTCTAAAGCCAGGTTTTCCATCGATCACACTGTATCACAACACATACACTTACCTGGATTGCTGTGCTGTGGAAGTGTGTTTCTGGTAATGCTGGACCAAGGTTAAAAATATGCATATATACTTTATCCTCTTTTTAAATTAGTTTGGGAAGAAGTTAAGATGATGTGATAAACTGTTACCTGCTAAACTGCCTCAGACCAAAAAATGCTGGCTCCCTTCTCTGGCTCCCCTGACTATTAATGATCCCTTTGTTCTCAAATGTATCTCTGCCTCAAACCCGTATTGAGTCACACACATTCTGACCTTGGATGTTTCAAGATTCACAACTTAGCTCTGCCCGAGGCAATGATAGGAGTTGGCAACCATGAGGCCAGGCTCTTAGAGAAACCCACCTACTTAAAAGAAAATACATCAGAGCTTTTTGTGACTTTTATTTAGGCTATTATTTTTAGAGGTCATTTATTTAGATTATCACAAATGTATTTAAATAAAGTGAAACCATTTGACACATAAGGTTTGCAGCTCCCTTTCACATTTCTCTTGTCAGTTTTACCCTGCAATGTTAAAGAAATCCACATCTTAATGGAAAATTCAGTTGTTGTAAACTGTACACACAAACATGATAATTAAAGCAACATCCCTACCATCCCCAACCCTGCAAGACACGATCGCATCCATATTAACAATGAGTGTCTTTAGATAGTTAGTTGCTTCAAGCACCTTGCGCTCACCCTGTACAACAAGCTCAGCTTTACGCAACTCAGCACTGACAGCCGCACACAGCCAAGTCCGCGTGCTCAGAGACCTCTCAGGTGTCCAGCTCTCAACAGACAGAGGTGTAAAATCCCATGTTCAGGAAGTAAAAACCCTGCCACAAATTTCATCCAACCAGCTCTGAATCAGCTGATTATAATGAGCACTCAAGACAGGTAGATCACCTATTCCGTGAAGTCACCTGTGGCAGGGTTTTTACTTTCTGAACACGGGATTTTACACCTCTAAATAGACTAATATGCATCACATGGACGGCACTGAAAATAGCCTCCCAATTAATCAGAACTGAACGGTTAAGCCACAAAAAAACAAAGCATGTGTGACGGCCCCATAGGCCTGGTTCTCTGGTTGTGTGTCTCTTTCCCAATTTAGGCGTGATTGGTCTGGGCGGGGCCGCCTGTTTGCGGCCTATATGATGCACCTGCAGTCCGCTGGTTCCCTCTCTTGGCTTTACCGTCGGCCGTCTGCCAGAGCTGCCACTCTTTTGTTTAGTTTACCTTTTGTTTATTGTAACATGCAACACGCATTCACTACATTACCTACACACAACACACGTCTGCACCTCACCACTGAATACTGACTATTCCCTTCTATACTTTAGTCCGTCTTTGTTATGGTTCTATTTTCATTGCGGTTTATAAAATAAACCTAAATTATTGCCAAACTTCGCATGCCTCTGTCCTCCCTGTTTGTCATGTTTCCCTAGACCATGACACATGTATTATTGCACATGCCCTTAACCCAACTGCAGGCTGCTCCCCTCAGGAGATTGGTTGTTTAGTGATATGTGGATATATTTGGCTGTGTGTGCGGGGGCGGGTTGTTTGATGTTATGTGTATATGTTTGCTTGTAATATGAACATTTCAATATAATTTACTTGAGAGGCTTTGGACAAACTGGAAAAAGATGTCCATGATGAACAATCAAAAGTAACAAAATTGAGGAAAAAAAAGTCTGGATTTAAAATTATTTTATTGCAGATGATTACACAATAGGAAAGCATCAGCTATTTACACCTGAAAAACAATGACAGGCTCAGGTATAGCTGGAATATCTATTACATATATCCATGTACTACAATCATGTTGTGTTAAAGACATGTGTATAGTGCAATTGTGAATTGTGCACACAAAAATCAGATATACATATAGTGTATATGAAAGGAATGTCACTGCAAAGGAAAAAAGGCTTGATTAAGAACTATCTTATTCTAGTTTTAATTCATTTCAAATAAACATTTTCACATTAAATATGATTTTATATTATTCAGTAACATTATCTCATTAAGAGAAATTTAAAGTGTACTTAAAGCTGTCATGATATTGTGGAGGTAGCATGTGAAATAAGCTATTAAGGACAAACCCCAAAACTAGAAAAAAATGTGATAGGATATGAGCTTTTTGTTCCAGGGCTGCAACATGCAGTGTTCATCTGAGCAATTAACATTTAAAGTTTACTTAAAGAATCAGTAAAAACGTTATTCCTAGCAAAGTATGATAGGGTATGAACTTTTTGTTCCAGGGCTGATGAGTGGTGCAAAGGATGTTTTGGGCAGTGGCTTAAATACGCAGATAATGTATTTCCTGTCTGCATCGTAGAACAACAGAGTGTGGTTGTCGCAGTCCAAGAAGACTCCTAGTTTTGATGGGGGGACTTTTACTTCGATTTTCTCAATCTCAGCTGGTGTTCTGGCATGAATTCCATTTTCCTTGTCACCCTGCAGAACCCAGAGCCCGTCCTGTGGCGCTGGAGAGATGTGTTGACGTCCTCTCGTCATGGGCTCACAGCACACTCCCACACGCCAGTAGTCACGCACCATGACCTCCCAGCTGTGCCTCCCTGCATCATAATGTCCTTCACACAGAGCATAAGGGAACATCTCCTCCCCAGCGGACTCTGTCTGCCCCTCATAACTCACTTCTTTCTTGTCATCAGAGAGTGTGAGAGAATGTGGGACAGTGGCTGCGTCTACAGTAAGATGAGCTGCAGAAGAAGAGAGGGCAGTGAATGCTTGCACAGAGAGGAACAGCATGTAACAGAGAAACATTAAATATCCTACCCTGAGTTGCTGTTAGTGTAGCACTTCCTGTGCGGAGAAAGAAGCAGTTAATAAATAAATTAATAAATAAATACATATTACAAATATACATACTGTATATTACAAATACAAAAGGTGCCACCAGACAAACATACATTACAAATAGAAATGGCTACTGTCAATTACAATGGAGTTGGAAAAGAAAAAAAAAGAAAAATTTACCAGGTGTTTGAATGATTTCCACCTTGATCACTTGCTCTACCCCCCATTTTCTTGTTGGCAGGCTGATGCATATGTTAGAAATGATGAAACCTTTTATTCCAGGAAAAATCTTGTTCTTTGGAGGGGAGGGATGGGCTAAGGATTCTGGGCAAGGAACACCTGAGCTGATTAGAGGTTGACCACCTGGATGGAATAAAGGAATCACAATGCAGGTAAATACATATTACAAGTGCAACTACTTAGTATTTTCAAAAAAAGTTCAACGTAGGTCAATCTCACTTTCTGCAAATGTTGTTGAGGAAGGTGCCAACACTGCCATTGAGACAGGTGAGGTGACATCAGCTGTTTGACAGTCCGACATTAGAATAAACATCAATATTTTATACATATATGTGACATAAATGTGATGATACTTAATAAATAAATGCATACCACAGGCATACATGATTTACAAATACAAAAGGTGCCATCAGACATTCATATATTACACATAAAAATGGCTACAGTCAATCTTTTAGGCAAAGTACAATGGAGTTGGAAAAGGGGGGAAAGAAAAACTCACCAGGTGTCTGAATGATTCCCACCTCAAAATCTTCCTCTACGCTTTGCTCTACAACCTTTCTCTTGCAGACTGAAAGGAAAATATTGGAAAAAAGTCAGTGAAAGATCTACACTACATTTTATTACAGAGTCAGTAGTAATTTCTCTCTTTTGGAAAAGTGTATGTTGTTGAACCCATTTTTTGCAACTTCCAAACACAGAGCCACTTAGTCAGCTTTAGTAGGTTCAGAAAGAAGCCTCTGATGGTTGTCCAGCTAACCAGGATTTTAAATAATGATGATGAGTGCACAATGTTAGATGAACTGTTACAGTTATGATTTAAAAGCTAATGTTTTTTTTTTCATGTTTTCTTGTTGGCAGGCTGATATGTGTGTTAGAAGTGATGAAACCTTTTTTTCCAGGAAAATTCCTTTTCTTTGGAGGGGAGGGATGGGCTAAGGATTCTGGGCAAGGAACACCTGAGCTGATTAGAGGTTGACCACCTGGATGGAATAAAGGAATCACAATGCAGGTAAATACATATTACAAGTGCAACTACTTAGTATTTTCAAAAAAAGTTCAACGTAGGTCAATCTCACTTTCTGCAAATGTTGTTGAGGAAGGTGCCAACACTGCCATTGAGACAGGTGAGGTGACATCAGCTGTTTGACAGTCCAACATTAGAATAAACATCAATATTTTATACAGATATGTGACATAAATGTGATGATACTTAATAAATAAATGCATACCACAGGCATACATGATTTACAAATACAAAAGGTGCCATCAGACATTCATATATTACACATAAAAATGGCTACAGTCAATCTTTTAGGCAAAGTACAATGGAGTTGGAAAAGGGGGGAAAGAAAAACTCACCAGGTGTCTGAATGATTCCCACCTCAAAATCTTCCTCTACGCTTTGCTCTACAACCTTTCTCTTGCAGACTGAAAGGAAAATATTGGAAAAAAAGTCAGTGAAAGATCTACACTACATTTTATTACAGAGTCAGTAGTAATTTCTCTCTTTTGGAAAAGTGTATGTTGTTGAACCCATTTTTTGCAACTTCCAAACACAGAGCCACTTAGTCAGCTTTAGTAGGTTCAGAAAGAAGCCTCTGATGGTTGTTCAGCTAGCCAGGATTTTAAATAATGATGATGAGTGCACAATGTTAGATGAACTGTTACAGTTATGATTTAAAAGCTAATGTTTTTTTTTCATGTTTTCTTGTTGGCAGGCTGATATGTGTGTTAGAAGTGATGAAACCTTTTTTTCCAGGAAAATTCCTTTTCTTTGGAGGGGAGGGATGGGCTAAGGATTCTGGGCAAGGAACACCTGAGCTGATTAGAGGTTGACCACCTGGATGGAATAAAGGAATCACAATGCAGGTAAATACATATTACAAGTGCAACTACTTAGTATTTTCAAAAAAAGTTCAACGTAGGTCAATCTCACTTTCTGCAAATGTTGTTGAGGAAGGTGCCAACACTGCCATTGAGACAGGTGAGGTGACATCAGCTGTTTGACAGTCCGACATTAGAATAAACATCAATATTTTATACAGATATGTGACATAAATGTGATGATACTTAATAAATAAATGCATACCACAGGCATACATGATTTACAAATACAAAAGGTGCCATCAGACATTCATATATTACAAATAAAAATGGCTACAGTCAATCTTTTAGGCAAAGTACAATGGAGTTGGAAAAGGGGGGAAAGAAAAACTCACCAGGTGTCTGAATGATTCCCACCTCAAAATCTTGCTCTATGCTTTGCTCTACAACCTTTCTCTTGCAGACTGACAGGAAAATATTAGAAAAAAGTCAGTGAAAGATCTACACTACATTTTATTACAGAGTCAGTAGTAATTTCTCTCTTTTGGAAAAGTGTATGTTGTTGAACCCATTTTTTGCAATTTCCAAACACAGACCACTTAGTCAGCTTTAGTAGGTTCAGAAAGAAGCCTCTGATGGTTGTCCAGCTAGCCTGCATTTTGAATAATGATGGTGAGTGCATAATGTTAGATGAACTGTTGCAGTTATGTCCGACATTAGAATAAACATCAATATTTTATACAGATATGTGACATAAATGTGATGACACTTTACAGTAACAGAAATTATGAGGAAAAACTGTTAAAGAGAAATGCATTAACCGTATAGTTGAATTATTAACAATTCAGAATATAAAAATCCACATACCTTTCCTTCTGTAAAGCAGCACATATAGAGGACAAACAAGCAGAAGTAGGACTGCAAGAACCAGGGCCAGGACAGTATAATTGATCTGCGCCTCAGTCATTAACTGCAGCAGACCTTAGGAATAAGAAAAGTAAAGTAATTGAAAATCTTGTCAATGTGAGAATCTATCTATCTATCTATCTATCTATCTATCTATCTATCTATCTATCTATCTATCTATTCATCCATCCATTCATCCATCCATCCATCCATCCATCCCCCCACACACATAACATAACATAAGGCATGTCTTTTAAAGTCAGCGAAGCAAGACCAAATGTACCTCTTGATCCATGCCAACCTAAATTGAACAGCCAGCAAGTGCAGCCATACAACCATACTTTGAGGAGTATGAACGTCAAGACATTGATAATTGCATAGTAATTTGACAACATTTAGGATTTGTAAGTACAGTAACATATTTGATTTGTGTGTGTGTGTGTGTGTGTGTGTGTGTGTGTGTGTGTGTGTATTTTAGAGAGAGAGAGAGATTGAAAGAGAGAGAGAGAGAGAATGAGAGACACAGAGAGAGAGAGACAGGGAGAGAGGGGGAGACAGAGAGAGAGAAAAAAAAAGAGAGAAAGAAATCCTACGTACAAGTACTCCTTAATATGACACTGCTTTCTTTTCTGTCCTGATCAGACAGACCTACTGAGCAGGAGATCCATTTAGACTCACAGGGACCAAAAAGAAGCCAGGAAGTCACTGTTATCAAACCATTGTTATCTGAAAGACACAAAAAATGGATTCTGTTTTCCCTTATCTGTTTATTAAATTTGTAATATTAAGGATTCAATGTGACCTTGGGTTGTGAACAACAAAAAGTCCTGAAATATTAAACTGTTGGACATAGACATTCAAAAGATTAGAGAAGGTCACATTAAGTTCATTTGCAATGGTTATAGTTCATCTAAGCATAGACCGCGGGACGTGTTTGAACAAGGGGGGGCCCATAATCGGGGGGGGGGGGGGTGGTGCAGCGAAATTTTAGGTCAGACATGATGCGTAGCAGAGGCTTTACTCTATACACGATCACACACATAATGCTATCAGTCATGTCAGTCATGATGGAAACGCAACTGAACATGTTTGCTTGCTTGTACCAGTACTAAAGCATTATGAGAAACACTGAACACAAACAAGTGCACGTTCTGTGGTGCTCGACAGGGGCGTGGCTAGGTATGTAGAACAAGTTTTGGGGGGTTCGGGGGTTTCTCCCCTGAGAATTTTTGAAAATTGGGCTGATGAACATGCAATTTTAACATAGTTTAGGAATAAAAGGCCAACTCCATGACTCAAGGGCCATGCACAAGCAGTTCGATGTTTGCATTAAAGATAGGATAGCTTGTGAACGTCTTTTCTGCCAAAGTGCACCACATACATTAGCAGCCAAAATGTGATATTGAAATAGCCTATAGCTTATTAAACACCTTCATACTACACATAGACAAGAAAGAATACCGACGTTGAATTTGCGACAAAAAAATCTAAATCTGCCCATAGCCTATGGTCAGGTCAGATTTTGCGGTTATGTGCTGCGGGCTATGCTAGTTTTACTATGAAGTGTCAATCTATATTTACAACACAACGACTAACTTGAACTTGAAGATGAATAATATGAACATATGTGATACGTGAACTGGCCTACACATGAACAATAAACATTAGTGAACAAATCTAGTGAACAACACTGCCACACACACACACAGGGGTACACAATACTTAAAATGTCAGCTACATACATGGCAAACAACAAAGTATAAATTCATGGACGCCTACAGAATTAAGTTGTAAATTAACAGCAATCAAAAAGACTACAATCCCCCTGCCATACTCAACAGATTATTACTAGCTAAATAGGTTTACGCGTGCGGTCAAAAGTTTGTTAAGGTGGCGCTAGCTGTCAGACAGTGACTAGCCTGTCATGCTATGTATTTGACGCTAGTAGAAGTCACAATAAGTAGACGATAAATCCTACGTCAAATGACTTTAGATGCAATGGAAATAATATTACTTGTGACTGTCTTGGTAACTAGTGCCACGGCAGGCATGTGATAAAGGAAACCCTCTGTCCTACCTTAAGTTGGTGCAGCTATGATCCACTTGTGTTCTTGCTAACCCATGCTGACATCTTACTTAGTTTAATTTCACGATTGCAAGTGCACTTTTTAAACATCAACAGTTCTTTTATTGTAGGCCAAGGATGTTGGTATATTCTGTATGCGAGCAAGCAACCCTCACTATTTGACCAACCAGAACTCGGGATTCACCCAGTTGTACATGTCTAGTACAATGTAGGCCTACTACAAACTACAGAAAAACTACATTTGGGGAATACTGAACCAAAAATGTAACCAAGGTTACTAGAAGGTTGTAGGGGGAACCTTGTGGGAACCAACATGTAACATTGGGGGAACGTTAGGAGAACGTCTAGAGAACCAAACATGTAACCAAAAAGGTTATGGGAACGTTATGGGAACGTTGAGAGAACCAACATGACATGAACAGGGATAAAGGCACGGTGGGAGAACGTTGGGAGAACGTTGGGGGAACGTTGAGGGAACCAAACGGGAACGTTTGCGTAACGTTCTGGGAACCATATTTCGGGTTTCCTGCTAACCAATTTACAACGTTCCCAGAACCAAACTGCAACCAAAGCCTAACGTTCCCGGAACGTTCTGGGAACCAAAAATTGTTAGTAGGGAAGTAGCTGACTGGTAGCCTGCAATGTAATTCTTGATTGATGCATCATTTTTTCGTGAGAGTGGGGGAGGGGTAGCCAAGTGTTTAAACTCTGTGCATTAAATCGCGTTCAGTTCTCTTACACAGACGTCTCTCTGTCTCTCTCAAATTCAATTTCAATTAAAATGTGCTTTATTCTCACGACATCATATGCTGCATTGCCAAAGCATTCATAGCCGTAACAATAATAATAATTAAAAAAAACTCTCTCCCCAAGATGCCTTGTGCGTACAGCCGCCACTTCCCAAAAGATCCGGGGCTATTAGCCCCGAATGCCCAGGTCTAACGACGTCCCTGTTTGCCTGGGTAGCTGGGGGCACTCAGTTAGATCGGTAGATTCCTCACTAACTGACTTGAAGAAGCTGTCAAATTCCTTGTCTGATCGTTGCTTTTGGATAAAAGCCCGTGTCACAATGACAGCATTATGTTCGTACTTAGTTTGATTTTGTTGACTTTTTTAAGGTGAAAAAAAAACTTGCAGGCCTTTTTTTTTATAATTGTTCTCAAAAAGTTACCCGGGCCACGGCCCGCCTGGCCCCCCCGCTTCCGCGGTCTATGCATCTTAGAAAGCCGAATATCCCTACCTACAGTAACTTTTTATGAGTAGTGTATGTTTTACAAAAGCCAAGAAGACAAATTATTTTGGCACCTGATGGTTATTGTAGATTCAATTTCATACTTCAAAAGGAAAGATGTATTCAGTTCCTCTAATATCTAATTACTACTTGGAACTAAATGACTTGCACTTGACATTTAGTACTCTGAATCAATCATGATTACTGCTCGACAAAGACATTTACCTTTGATGACGATATTAGTACTGTTCGCATTCATGTCTTGCCCTTCGCTGTCTGTCCAACTGATTGTGGGTTCTGGTGACCAGCCATCTGACGTACAGGTGACATTTACCTGCCTACCCACATCACTGAATGACATCACTGGATTAGATCCAAGTTCTGCAATATAGCAGAAGTATAGCACATGTTTTCTTACTAAGACTGTTTGAGAAACACCCAAAATACATTTTCATCTAAACACATATCTGTATGTCATGCATGCCCTTACCTTTAACACTCAAAAAGACACTGACACTTTTATTGCCTTGTTCATTACCAACGCGACACATATATTCTCCACTGTCTGCTAGTATCAGGTTCTGTAGTTTCAGGGACAGGTTTCCCTTTCTCCACTCCCCTACTAGAGATACCCTGTCTTTATACCGATGGTCTGTATGATGCTGCTGAATATCTCTGCCCTTGAGCAGAAGAATCGGCTGGTCAGAAATGCTGGGCCGGTGCCACCGTACCTCTAATGATGCAGAGTGAGATGGTGGAGTGAGAGTACAGGGCAAAATGGCAAATGATCCAGACCGCCCAGAGACTAGACTTTCAGAACCATGCAAGGAAATGTGGTCGGCATCTAGGGCAAGAGAGGGGTGATAATGTTCTTACTACAGTTTAAAGGCAGACAAAGGAAAACCGTTAAGGCTTGGTAAAATGTACTAACCTAATTTTCCACACAGTCCAGGCACGGTTGCCAAACCCAACCAGGCCATCAGCAAAATGGTTTTAAAACTTGTCAACATAACTCCTGAACACACTCCAAAGCACATGCACTATTAACACCACTATACATGCAATGATTTACAGACAAAAGAAAACCCATAGTGTGGTATTGTCTCAAGGCTGAGGAAAATAATATATACAATACATTGTTGAACAAAGCCGCAATTGTGAGCTTTGTCTATACCATTATAAAAATCAGTAATTCATGCCTAAGATATATAAGTACTGTATATATGAGACAACATGACAGATAATCTATAAACTATAAAGACACAAAATGACTGAGAGCTACTGACTCACCTGATCAGTGTAGCTGCAGATGTCACACTTCAGTCGATGTCTCAGAAAAGGGAGTATTTTCTTTTGTCCTTCAGGGCAGGGCTCAGTCCCACACCACTGTAGTTTTATTTTTTGTCTGTATCAACATGCAGCAACTTGTCTTTGTTTCCAAGAAGTATCTATATCCCAAGGCCATTTGTGTCATACCATTCTCAACCATCATACAAACCAAAGCTTTATTCACAATTTAAAGTCTCAATTTGTCATGATTAACCTTAATCTTAATATTCCATAACATCAAATGCATTTTTTTTACAAAATATGTCTGTATAACAAATAATGTCTAAATAAGTCAAACATGACTCATGTGTTACCTGTTACTTGTGTTTTAATCAGTGAAATATTGATATTGATTGAATATTGATTCGCACATGAGTGAATACCAGCATAACCCAGACACAAAGATAAATTATTAATCAAAGTAAAAAGGCACTGAACCAGGACAAGTGCTTTAATAGGAAGAACAGACAGGAGAAGAGAAATGATCCCAGGAACAAAATTGTAACACAATGTTTTTTTCTAGTCAAATCACTCAAGGACATTGCAGAAGGGACGAGTTCTAGCCTGACAGGAATAGAGAGGAGAAAATAAAGCACACTTTCTCCCTCCACACAACTTCTGCAGCTATCTGGATATCCTGAAATTGTTCTACCGAAAGACTGCAGAGACAGTGTAGGTAAGCTACTGACCTGATTTAATTGTAAATCCATGATGGCTGTCTTAAAGGCTTACTTATTAGTGTTGATTTGATAAAATTGTAACTATTACAGCTGCATTATTGTAGTTGTAGTTATACATTAGTTATAGTTGTAGCTGTAGTTGTAGGTAATGGTTGTTGGACACTAGTATTACAATGCGTTTTATGTTGTTTTTACCAAATCTGTTTTTTTCATGACAGATATTATGCTGTGGTGGTTGAGTCTGATCATCATTTCTCACCATGGAATGGCCAGTTCAGGTTGGGGTCTACTGTACACTTTTTGTTGTTTTATGTACTTACATTTCTGTCTCTGTATTCTCTCTTTCTCTCTCTCTCTCTCTCTGTCTCTCTCTCTCTCTCTCTGTCTCTTGCACACGCACACAAGCACATACACACACACATACACACACACGGTACACTTTTCAAGGTCAAAGGGAGTTCATATAACTACTGTAAAAACAGACATGTTTAAGATATTATAGCTTATGATGTTTATTAATGTAAAGGGTTAAATGATAGCTTGGGCTGAACATACAGTTCTTTTATAGACAGTGCTTAAAGGCATTCTTGAAAATATTTTGATTTATTTATAGTTCAAATAAATAAATAAATAAGTCAGACAATATATATTTTTAAAAAATACTGAAACAAATATGATTTTTTTTCCAGTTCCTGGGACATTTTCTCTGTCTGTCCCTGATCGTGAGGTCGTTGGCTATGCTGGGTCTTCCATCATCCTGTCCTGCCAACTCTCTCCTCCAGTCAGTGCAGTCTCCTATGAGCTGCGCTGGTACCGCACCGAATATAACAACCCAGCTCTGCTCTACAACCACCGGCAGATCCAGCAGCACCTCACTGACCCCCGGTACAGGGGCAGGGTGTCTCTGGTAGGGGACCTGCAGAAGGGGGACGTGTCCCTCAGACTGGACAACCTCACAGTGACAGACAGTGGAAAGTATGTGTACCATATTCAGAGCGGGAAATGGTATGAAAACCCCACAATCAATTTAACAGTGAAACGTAAGTGTTAATATTAAATTGATGTAGGAGACATTTTTTAAATTGATTTATTAGATAGTTGCTTCTTCTAATGTCTTGTGCTTATCTGGTGTTGCCAGGCGTTGGGTCTAATCCACTGATATCATTCAGTGATACTGGAGAAAGTCAGAAGCTGAATGTTACATGTGTATCAGATGGCTGGCATCCAGAACCTACTGTCACCTGGACGACTAGCAAAGGAAATCTAACTCTTAGGACTGGCATTAAAGTCATGTCTACAGGTAATATAGTCATATAAAATGTCAGATATAGTTATTAAGAGTAAAGTGTGAATTTGGATTATTTGTCTTTGTTGTACTTTTCAGTCTTGCCATTATACATTTTCCCCAACATTTTACCGCTCCCATAATAAAGGTTTATTAAGAGGACAAATAAAGTGACGTTTACAGTCTTTTCACCTGAAGAGCTTTATGTCAAAATACTAAATCGTTTGAAAAGATTATATGGTATTTCAAATAATATTTTTCTATTTTACCCCCACAAACTGTATCTCTCAGGTGAAGATGGTTTGGTGAGTGTGAGCTCCTGGCTGTTGTTCTCTGTCTCTGAGTCTGATTGGGTCTCCTGCTCTGTGGGTCTGTCCAATCAGGAAAGGAGGGAGAGCAGGGTCATACCACGCATTCCTACACACACCAGTGAGTTTCTGCAGTGGGAGAGTGCAAGTTGAATTTTTAAGTTTAAATGAACAAATACTATAGCCTGGTAAACCAGCCCCTTGTACCTCACTTCATTTAGTACAAAGGATCTGGCTGTGGTTTCATTGACATTGTTGTCTTGGACAGCATCTTGCCTGACCAATCAGCGAAGAATTTCTGCCTGGAGATGTAGAGTCTGCTGAAGTTTTAAAACAACTGGATCTGCCTTTACCCAATCACTAAAAACTGGTTATGACAACCTCTGTTCACTGATTGGTCAGGCAAGATGCTGCCTGAGACAACCATGTCAGTGAAACCACAGCCAGACCCTCTGCACAAAATTAGGTGAAGTATGAGGGGTTGGCTTACCAGGCTACAAATACCATTACTTCTGCAAATTGTTGCCTTGAACCTGATATTGTAAATGTACGAATGTATGACACATTGTATTTTACTACGTGTTGAATGAATCCCTCCCCAGCTTTCTCCCACATGAGTGTGCAGAGAGCAGCTGGGGTGACTGTCCTGGTCTACTCACTGCTCCTTTCAACTTTGGTCTGTGTCACGCTCACACTCTACAAGAAAGGTTCTAAGATACACACACATGTCACCAATAGATGTTCTCATTTCAGTTGTATGTGCATAAAACTTTGAGATGTTTATATATATATATTTACAATTTTGTTGTACAGGCTACATAAGATGTCCAGAATTTTTAGTTCTTACCAAAGAAATAGGTATGTAATAATGTTCACTACGATTAGAATTTGAATTTATTTTAAAACAATGGTGTTTTTGAGTGACTAGACCTTTTAAATGTATATGATGATACTGCTGTTGTAATTTTGTAATTACAATGTAATTTTCCCTGTTAATTTGTTTTAAGAAGAAACTGTTCCCCTGACTGTTTCAAAACCAGAAGCAATACACAGTGAAACTAAAACAGAGGTTGAAATCATTCAGATAAGGGGTATGTTTTATTTGTGAGAGCTACATTTGCATAACCTGAACTAAACCTACTCTGTAACTCATCCAGAAAGACTGGATTGACTGCTTGTTTTTTTATTTTATTTATGTAGAATGGAAGACACTGGTGTCAGAGAATGGTGGGATATATTTATTTGTATTGTATGGCAAAAAAGACTTTATGACTATGTACTTTATGTGGCACATTAATAATTGGCCTCTCTCTCTTCTCGTAGTTACTCTGAATGAAGAAACATGTCATCTTGTTGAAGTTACTGATGAGGGGAAAGCTGTGATATGTCCTACCCAACAGGGCCTCAGGGGAAATGTCCAAGTGTCTCCTCATGTTCTGTGCCATGAGCATTTCACTACTGGGGTGCACTACTGGGAGCTCACTGTGAGGGGTGCCTGGTGTGTGGGTGTGTGCGTTCACACAACAGAGAGAAGAACTACACAACCCTTGACCCCAAATAATGGCTTTTGGGTTCTCCACTATGATGAGAAAACTGGACTATATGTAGACACAGAACCCCCTACTAAAGTGTCTGCTACTGTTCCCACATCAAAAGTGGGAGTGTGTCTGGACTGTGATAGCTATATTCTGTCATTCTATGATGCTGGTAAAGGGGTGCTGCTCTGCTGCTTGAAATTATGTCCTAATGGGACATTTACCCCTCTTATTGGCCCTGGGAAAAATAACCCACATCCAATACGGCTTCTTAACAAGTCAGGCCGAGTTGTGACAGGGGAAAAAGGGACATGTGACAAAGGGGAAAATCATAAAGGAGCAGGAGAGGTAGAGCACACAGGGATCGCTGGCACTGAGGCCAAAGTGACAGACACCAAAGAGGCTAAAGACGACAGTGGGAAAGAGGGAAAGGAGGAAAAGGTCATGGTTAGCCAAAGGGACAGGGATCAACACAGTACAGGGGCCACACAGGGTCCAGCGATAGAGGGAACAACTACATGATTGGTAGAAAGATGTTTTATGAACTTCATGATGATGGTGATGATAATGATTATGGTGATGATGATGGTGATGATTATTATTAATATTAATATTATTACTAGTATTTCATATCTTAATCCAGTAGGCGCTTACAGTATCTGTAAAAAAATATTGTGCTTATCAGCTTTATGTGTGTCATTTGCATCTGTCTGTCATATTTTGCATGTCTACATGAAAGAAGAGTGAATACCCCTGACGTTACTCCTAAGCAGTATATTGTGTAAATAAAACAATGTGTTGAGGTTGCTTGCTTTTTTATATAAACGTGCACATTAGAATTAAGTGTTCAGTGCTATCAAATTTGTTGGTTTGGCATCTGGCAAATAGCTTCTGAGGACATTGCCATATCTAATTAACTTCCTAAACGTAGCATGTATCATAAAACATTTTCTGTCATTCTTTAAAAAAGAAAGGCAGCAATATGACAGCATATACAGAAAGTGAATAATAAATGTGGATGAATGTTAAATAAAATTCATATAAAAAACAAGCCTGTTAAGTAACAAGTCTTTTCACAGGAGCATAACCTTTTTGCATACCTTGTATATCTTTATCCTGGTACTGACCCTGAAAAAGCCTCTACATGACCTTGTGATAAATATCCTGTGAGAAACAAAGAGAAACACCAACAGTGAAAAACTGATAAACGGCCAATAAAGGCTCAGATACACTTCAGCAAGCATTTGTATGATACTGAACAATGGATGACGATTGAAAACATAAAAGAACAAAGTGTTAGTGATATAAGAGGGTTACAATCCATTAAAGGAATACTCTGGTGTAAAATCAAAATTGGCATATTGAAACATGATGACGAGTTGGTATGTTTGCTGAGGAGCGAAACTGTGCTAGCCTTTTGCACTTTTACCGCTTTGTCTTTTTCGTCCCTGTCATTAGTCCTTGGATAACACACACACTGAAACTGGCTTACTAATTCAGAGAGACAAAAAGTTAGTACTTTGATCAGTCCTGGGAAAACAAAAAAGGGCCATGTAAAATATAATCCATGCAACCATATAAATTTGGGCCATCCGTATGTTTAAATTGAAAAATAATAATACAGTAGTTGTGAATTGATGCTCAATCATTTTAAGTATATTTGTTCATTTTATTTCATCCGTATTAAACTTGGAAAACACTAATGTGAACTGGTTGTTCCTATATATTTTTATTAAATAAAAATGGAAATATTTGTCTTTTACAAAAATATGTGCTGCTTTGCATGGCTTTGTTTTGACTGGCTTAACAATCTTTCCAAGAAAAAGAAACATCCCATTCTGGTTCTGCAGTTTAGTGAGTTGGTGCAGTAACCTATGTAAGTCCATACGTTTAAAAGGGGCCTCTGTTAAGTTGTAAAGTTTAGAAAAAAATGGGTTTGACTAGTTAAACTTTCAATGTAAAATGTTGATCTTCAGGTTTTCCCAAAAAAAAAAAAATCCAAAGGCACACTGCTTTACATCTTAAAAAGCTTTTAATAAAACAGGTGTACACATTGCAACACACAGTCTTAATCAGAGCAATTAACATTTAAAGTTTACTTAAAGGATCAGCAAAAACTTTATTTCTAGCAAAGTATGATAGGGTATGAACTTTTTGTTTTAGGGCTGATGAGTGGTGCGAAGGATTTTTTTGGCAGTGGCTTAAAAACGCAGATAATGTATTTCCTGTCTGCATCGTAGAACAAAAGAGTATGGTTGTCACAGTCCAAGAAGACTCCAAGTTTTGATGGGGGGACGTTTACTTCGATTTTCTCTGTCTCATCTGGTGTTTTGGCATGAATTCCATTTTCCTTGTCACCCTGCAGAACCCAGAGCTCGTCCTGTGGCGCTGGAGAGATGTGTTGACGTCCTCTCATCACGGGCTCACAGCACACTCCCACACACCAGTAGTCATGCACCATGACCTCCCAGCTGTGCTTCCCTGCATCATAATGTCCTTGACACAGAGCATAAGGGAACATCTCCTCCCCAGTGGACTCTGTCTGCCCCTCATAACTCACTTCTTTCTTGTCATCAGAGAGTGTGAGAGATTGTGGGACAGTGGCTGCATCTACAGTAAGATGAGCTGTAGGAAAAGAGAGTGAATGCCTGCACAGAGAGGAACAGCATGTAACAGAGAAACATTAAATATCCTACCCTGAGTTGCTGTTAGTGTGCCACTTCCTGTTCAGAAAAAAAGAAATTTAAATTAATAAATAAATTAATCAATAAATATATGTTACAAATATACATATATTACAAATACAAAAGGTGCCACCAGACATATATACATTACAAATAAAATGGTTACAGTCAGTTTTAAGCAAAGTACAATGGAGTTGGAAAGGAAAAGAAAAAGAAAAATGATCTCACCGGGTATTTGAATGATTTCCACCTTGATTGTTTGCTGTATCTCTTGCTCTCCCCCCTCTCTCTTGCAAACTGACAGGAACATATTTAAGAAAAAAAGTCTGTTAAAGATCTGCGCCACACTTTTTTAACAGTAGTAGTCAGTAGTCATTTCTCTCTTTTGCAAAAGTGTATGTTGTTGAGCCCATTTTTGCAGCTTCCAAACAGACAGTCTGCATTGTTTTTGCCACTTAGTTATCTTTAGTAGGTTCAGAAAGATGGTTGTCCAGCTAGCCTGTGCTACACACTGAGACACACACACACACAGACACACACACACACACACACACACACACACACACACACACACACTTTATTGCATCTACTGCTGATTCTATGGTACTGACATGTTTGACATGTAAGAATCAGTAGAGAATACTTACAGCAATATCAGAAGTAAGAATATAATACAGAACCAATCTGTCTCTCTCTCCCACTCTCTCTCTCTCTCTCTCTCTCTCTCTCTCTCTCTGTCTAACGCTCTGTCTAAGGTTCTCTCTCTCTCTCTTTCTCTGCCTCTGTCTCTCTCTCCCTTTCTCGCTTTCTTTCTCCCACTCTCTCCCACACCATCTCTCTCTCTCTAACGTTCTCTCTAAGGCGCTCTCTCTCTTTCTCTGTCTCTGTCTCTCTCTCCCTCTCTCTGAGTCTCCCTTTCTCTCTCCCTCTTTCTTTCTCCCTTACCGTGTGTATGTGTGTAGGTATTTGTGTATATTGACACATTTGTGTATGCATGTGTGTGTGTGTATGTGTGTGTGTATGTATGTATGTGTGTGTGTGTGTTTGTGTATGCATGTGTGCATTTGCACGTGTGTGTTTGTGTGTGTATAATATGCATGTTTGTGTACGCTTGTATGTCTTTGTATGTGTGTGCACGTGCATGTGTGTTTCTCTATGCGTGTGTGTGTGTGTGTGTGTGTGTGTGTGTGTGTGTGTGTGTGTGTTTTACCTGGCATTTGAATGATTTCACATTCCATAGTAAGTTCTCTCTGTTTTGTTTTTGTAGCATGTGAAAGATTTTCTTGAAGAACATGGTAAAATGCTTGGTTATGATTAAGAAATACATTTATTATGTAAATGCCAAATCTAACTCCAACATTACTAAGAAATCTGTGAAAAAATACCTGATGTGGCACTAGCATTTCTGGCTCTCCACTGTAATATCATAACTGAAATGAGTAAGGAAACAAAATGTTAAAATACATTTTAGTGTGGATATTTTTGAGTGCAGCATTATTAAGGCTGGTACTGCAAGGATTATCACTATATGATATGTTCAGACAGATTTAATGACAGACTGGAATGCCACCTACTTATAGATTTAAAAGCAGCAGGTCAGTGTGTGTGTGTGTGTGTGTGTGTGTGTGTGTGTGTGTGTGTGTGTGTGTGTGTTGGCATGTTGGCGTACGTCCCACCTTTGAGGATGAAATTACAAGAGCAACTCAGCAGACCAACAAAGATGGCAATGGGTATCAGGAACAAGACAGCTCCGAAGCACAGTCTCCATGGATTCCCTGCTACCATAGAAACCATGGAGATACAAATGTGTTTGGTTAAAAAAGTAGCTACCAAAATGTGTTATGAAACATAACTGGTCTATATGTATATATGTACGCTACCGTTTGTGTTTTCCATGAAAACTCACACCTTTATTTACCACCATGTGTACAATGTAAATACCTGTGTACCTATGTAAATATTGCACCAAAACCATACATTTACAGGTACAATAGTCATTTACCACATTAGAAATGTATGTAGTGTGTATTTGTGATTAGTTTAAAATTATCTTCACTGAAAAAAAACTGTGATTTTCTCTAAAAAATAAGGAAATTTCTAAGTGACCCCAAACTTTTGAATGGTAGTGTATATCTGTATATAAAATTATTTTCAACCTAGTGAGGTATCCAGGTCAAGCCAGCTCTCCCTCCTCTCCTGATCGGACAGACCCACAGAGCAGGAGACCCAATCAGACTCAGAGACAGAAAACAGCAGCCATGAACTCACACTCACCAAACCATCTTTACCTGAGAGATACAAAAATTAAAAATCAACAAAAAAAGAGGCACAGCAAACGGATTAGTTTATGGAGTCATTTCCTACTGAGCAATTTGCACACACATAGTCAATGGTCTTGTTTGAAATCGACTGGCTTAAAGCAATGCATTCTACACTTCAAATAGTGACGTTTTTGGGAAATATCGTCCAAACGTCAGCGTACCACATGGGTGGGTATGGTGTGGTATGGTCACATTCAATCCAAAAAACATCACAATTTTAAGTCCAGAATGCATTGCATTTAACCAGCCACTATCCAGCCACTAGCCAGCCAGACGATTTCAAACAAGCCCATTAACAGAACGGCACCATCACCTGTCCAGTACACTGGGTCATGATGGTGAGTTATCTCCTCCAGGTCACCGTCTCTCCAGACGAGTGTGGGCTTTGGAGACCAGCCAGTGGACGTGCAGGTGACATTCACCTGATCAGTTCCTCCCTTAGCTTCTGATACTGAGATGTGTGGTGGCAAACCTATTGCTGAGACAGGGGTGTGTGTATATACATAGATAAAGTTGAGTGTTGGAAAACCAGCATGTACAGGTATATTTATACAGACACATACTCATGTCTCTATGTCACACTTACATTCCCTCTTGAACACACAACTACAACAAAGTAACACTTTCTGCATCTAATACTCCCCTGCCCCCCCCCCCCCCAACCCCCCCCACACACACACAAGCACACAAACATGCAAACCAAAAGAGAGAGCGAGAGGGTGGGAGGTGGATTGAGAGAGAGAGAGTGAGAGAGAGAAAGAAAGAAAGAAAGAAAGAAAGAAAGAGAGAGAGAAACAGTTGAAATGTGTTGTAATTACTAGACACATGAACACATACTGAACATCACATGCAACCTTCAAATGATCATTAAATAAGTGTAACGGAATGCTTAACCACTTTGATAAAGTTAACAGGTTAAATAATTTAAACAATAGAGGTGTAAGTGAACATTGCAAAAACGTTTCTGTTTATTTTATTTTATTTTATTTTTATTTTGGCACATGCATACTGTACCTTTGACTGTGAGGAAAATTATTTCCTTGTCAAACCACAATGGGCTCCTAACATAGCACACATACTCTCCACTGTCCGCCAGCGTGAGGTTGTCCAGTTTGAGGGACACGTCCCCCTTCTCCAGGTTCCCCGCTAGAGACGCTCTCTCCTTATACTGGGGGTCGGTGAAGGGCGACATCTGCTGGTCTCTGTAGAGCAGAACCGGGTTGCTCAGATCCGTGCGGTCCCAAAGCACTTCTAATGAAACCGCACTCACTGGAGGGGAGAGCATGCAGGACAAGATAGCAAAGGACCCAAAGTACGCAGCAACAGCATCACTGGACCCAGACACGGAGAATATTGGAGGTTCTGGAAACAATAGAAATGGATTGTCATGGACCCAGACACAGAGAACATTGGAGGTTCTGAAAACAATAGAAATGGATTGTCATGGACCCAGACACAGAGAATATTGGAGGTTCTGAAAACAATAGAAATGGATTGTCATGGACCCAGACACAGAGAATATTGGAGGTTCTGAAAACAATAGAAATGGATTGTCATGGACCCAGACACAGAGAATATTGGAGGTTCTGGAAACAATAGAAATGGATTGTCATGGACCCAGACACGGAGAATATTGGAGGTTCTGGAAACAATAGAAATGGATTGTCATGGACCCAGACACAGAGAATATTGGAGGTTCTGGAAACAATAGAAATGGATTGTCATGGACCCAGACACAGAGAATATTGGAGGTTCTGAAAACAATAGAAATGGATTGTCATGGACCCAGACACAGAGAATATTGGAGGTTCTGGAAACAATAGAAATGGATTGTCATGGACCCAGACACGGAGAATATTGGAGGTTCTGGAAACAATAGAAATGGATTGTCATGGACCCAGACACAGAGAATATTGGAGGTTCTGGAAACAATAGAAATGGATTGTCATGGACCCAGACACGGAGAATATTGGAGGTTCTGGAAACAATAGAAATGGATTGTCATGGCTAGAAAAAAATCCATATTTATAACTACATCTTTACCGCTTCTAATATATCTCAGACATGTACTGTACTTACCATCGTAACCAAGGGGTACAGTACATGACTGAGATATTTTAGAAGCGGTAAAGATGTATTTATAAATTTATAAAAACTGTTTCTGCTGGTTTCTTTCAGTCCGTTGTGGCGGTAAAACTGCACACTAGTACCAGTAGTAGTGTCAACAAGAATCATTGAATTATTAGAATAGCTTAATGGTGGTTGTAAAAACTAACTTTCTACACATCAGCAATGCACATGAAGATGAAGAAAGATAGCATTGCTGATGTGTAGAAAGTTAATTTTTAAAACCACCATGAGCTATTCTAATAATTCAATGATTCTTGTTAACACTACTACTGGTACTAGTGTGTAGTTTTACCGCCACAACGGACTGAAAGAAACCAGCAGAAACAGGTGGGTGTGACCAAAGCATGCACAGTAGCCAGTGCCAGTGCCTGTGTGTGTGTGTGTGTGTGTGTGTGTGTGTGTGTGTATACTGTATACTGCCTGTGTGTGTGTGTGTGTGTACTGTATGTACTTTATGTTTGTCTGTGTATGTGTGTGTGTGTGTGTGTGTGTGTATACTGTATGTACTGCCTGTGTGTGTGTATGTGTGTGTGTGTGTGTGTGTGTGTGTGTGTGTGGACAATAAGGCTGTTCAGTGGCTGTACTGTTTTACCTAAGCCTGCAGAAGAAAACATGATGTAATGGAAATCTCAAAAGCTACGCTAACTTAATATATTGCACTGAGTGCCCTGTGTGTGTTTAAGGCAAGGAATGTGAACAATTATCAGCTTAGGGCCTTCTTACTTCGCTTCGAAAACATGTTACAAATGAACCCTGAATGTAACACTTCACTTCGGTGTCCTTGAAAAATGGTGTTCACACACATACACATACACACAGACACACACTGAGACACATGCACACACACACACACACACACACACACACACACACACACACACACACACACACACACATACACACACACGCACACACACTGACACACACACACACACACTGACACACACACACACACACACACACACACACTTTATTGCATCTACTGCTGATTCTATGGTACTGACATGTTCGACATGTAAGAATCAGTAGAGAATAAACACTTACAGCAATATCAGACGTAAGAATGTAATACAGCACCAATGAAGAGTGAAATGAGTGTGTATGATTTAGCAACAATTAAGGAAGAGAAAGACATGTAATGTATGGCAAAGCCATCTTAGCTATATTTATATTTTTCCATTAAGTAAGTAAGTATGCCCTTTATTATCTCACAGTGGGGAAATTCATGTGTCGCAGTAGTAACACCAACAACATATATCGCACAAACAACATGAACATTTTACATTTCACGTTAATTGCATTAATGTATTGGTACCCCCCAACCCTGCTATTTTTGTGTGCTTGGGCGGTACTGGGTCTTGATCAGGGGTTACCGTACCCCGTCATGTGTCGCAGTAGTAACAACACCAACATATATCACACAAACAACATGAATAGCTGACATACATACAAAATACAAAAAAAACAAAAACAAGACAGAGGAAAAGGATATAAATATATAAGTGGATATGAATCAATAAATTAATAAATAAATTATGCATACATATATCAGATAATAAAATGAAAAACAAAAAGCAAAGTGTTTGATCTGTGGTGAGCACAGCACTACGGACACCCTGACCAATCACTTCCCCTGATTACGCAAATTACATCACTGGGTAGAGCATCTCCTTCTCCCTCCCCCTCCCCCTCTCTCTTTATCTGTCTCTGTCTCTCTCTCCCACTCTCTCTCTCTCTCTCTGTCTAACGTTCTGTCTGAGGTTCTCTCTTTCTTTCTCTGCCTCTGTCTCTCTCTCCCTCTCTCGCTTTCTCTCTCCCACTCTCTCCCACACTATCTCTCTCTCTCTAACGCTCTCTCTAAGGCTTTCTCTTTCTCTGTCTCTGTCTCTCTCTCCCTCTCTCTGAGTCTCCCTTTCTCTCTCCCTCTCTCTTTCTCCCTCACTCTGTATATGTGTGTGGGTATTTGTGTATATTGACACATTTGTGTATGCATGTGTGTGTGTGTATGTGTGTGTGTATGTATGTGTGTGTGTGTGTGTTTGTGTATGCATGTGTGCATTTGCGTGTGTGTGTTTGTGTGTGTATATGCATGTGTGTGCGCTTGTATGTCTTTGTATGTGTGTGCACGCGCATGTGTGTTTCTGTATGCACGTGTGTGTGTGTGTGTGTGTGTGTGTGTGTATGTGTTTGTGTGTGTGTGTGTGTTTGGGTGGGGGGGTATAACGTATAACGTATAACGTATAACGTATAACGTGCTCAAACACACTAATTCTTCTTCCTTATTTTGGACTCTTTATGAACTGGGTGAAACATACAAACACACAAACACACAAACCCATATTAGGAGTCAAACACACTCGTTCACACCAATTCTTCCTGTTTTTGAGAACAGCAGCATGGGGGGAGGAGCGTGGTCAGAAGTGTAAAAAAGTGTGTGTGTGTGTGTGTGTGTGTGTCTGTGGTAGTGTGTGTGTGTGTGTGTGT
>CM059281.1:27335954-27343454 GCA_030347295.1 Setipinna tenuifilis | reverse complement strand
CAGTATGTATGTGTATATATATACAGTATGTCACAAAAATGTGAGAAGTCTGAAGATATAACACTTTGATACAATGTAAAGTAGGTGTAAGCTGTACAATGCCTGATTTACATTGTAAAAGTGTTATATCTTTAGACTTCTCCCACAGAAAGATATCATGGGTGTACTCACTTTTGTGACATACTGTTTGCCTTTTATACAGTATGTGGGGTGAATTTAACAAAATTGGGCCATCAGGTACCTAGTTCACTGTAAGACATCTAAGCCCACACTGTTCCAGGGTGACTGTCCCTGTACCTACAGTAGTTCACTATAAGGCATCTAAGCCTATGTTGCTACAGGGTGCCTGTCCCTGTACCTAGGTCACTGTAAGGCATCTAACCCCACACTGCTCCAGGGGGACTGTCCCTGTACCTAGTTCACTATAAGGCATGTAAACTCCAGGGGTTGTGTGTGGTTTATGTGTGTGTGGTGTATGTGTGTGTGACGATGTGTGTGATGTAACGGGGTGTGTGGTGTGTTCTTTAGACACAGAGGTGACGGTGGAGCCCGCGGAGGTGTGTGGTGTATGTGCGTGTGGTGTATGTGTGTGTGACAATGTGTGTGTCTGACAGTGTGTGTCTGATGGTGTGTATGTGTGTGACAGTGTGTTGTGTGGGTGTGTGATGGTGGGAGATGTGACGGTGTGTGATTCTCTGGTGTGTGTGTGACTGTGTGTGTGTGACATTTTAGGTGACTGTGGTGGGCCTCTACTGCGGTTCCTGTGTACCCAGTGATGAGACGGTGTGTGTGTGACAGTGTGTGTGACAGTGTGTGTGTGTGACAATGTGTGTGACTGTGTGTGTGTTACAGTTTGGGTGACTGTGTGTTTGTGACTGTGTGTTTGTGACAGTGTGTGTGACAATGTGTGATGTGACAGTGTGTGTGTGACAATGTGTGTGACAGTGTGTGTGTGTCTGACGGTGTGTCCTGTAGACGTGGAGGTGACGGTGGACCCTGCGGGGAGTGTGATGGAGGGTGAGGTGGTGGGCCTCTACTGTGGTTCCTGTATCCCGAGTGAGGCCCCCACCTACGTCTGGCTGAAGGACGGCCGCGTCCTGGCCACTCTGGAGCGGAACAACCAGCTGCTGCTTGACCCTGTACATGCCAACGACACTGGCACCTACTCCTGCCAGGTCAAAGGTCACCGGGTCATGACCTCCAATCCCGTCAGGGTCACAGTGACGTGTGAGTGGTTCATTTCCTCTACCGATTCAAACACCGCAGATGGACATTTCAAATGGCGACTTAGCATCACTGATCACTGATGGTCTTATGTTACGCAGGTGACTGTACCATCACTGATGGTCTTATGTTACGCAGGTGACTGTAGCATCACTGATGGTCTTATGTTACCCAGGTGACTGTAGCATCACTGATGGTCTTATGTTACTCAGGTGACTGTAGCATCACTGACGCTCTTATCTTACCCAGGTGAGCAGCAGCTGCAGGTGAAGGTGTCACCTGGCCAGGTGCGAGAGGGTGTTCGGGTGGAGCTCACCTGTGACACCACCTGTCCCATCAGCAGCAGCAGCAGCAGCAGCAACAGCAGCAGTAGCCTTGCCACCTTCAGCTGGTACAAAGACGGACACCTCATCTCAGGCCAGAACCTCAGGGGTCCCCCATCACAGCAGCAGCAGCTGGTCCTGGAAGCAGTCACGCCAGAAGACAGGGGCCACTACTCCTGCTCCTGTGCTGTGGCTGGACTGGTGCAACTCCGGTCCCCACACGTGGAAATCTCAGTTCAGTGTGAGTCCGTCATTTCGTGTAAATGTGTGATTGTGTAAATGCGCGAAAAGCCTTTTTTTTTGAGCTACAAATGAAAAGTTTGTCTTATTTAAGTCAGACCTACGAACTTGGGTATTAGACTTCAATGTAGAATGACTGCACTGGAGGGATCCTTAGTGAATCTGACCTGCAGCAGTGATCAACATGTAGAGACAATATACAGCCACTACTTGTGTTGCATTGTGTTGCAGTAACACTTCGTGTAGAATAAATATAGAAGGTAAAAGTATATATTCAGTTACAGCTGGTACAAGACAGTGGCACAGACATCGCTAACCAACCAAGAGAGTTTGACCTTTAGCGAGATCCGTTCTGATGACAGTGGGGAGTATTTCTGTCAGAGAGCAAATAGGATTGGCCAACAGGACTCTTCCACTGTGTCTCTCCAGGTTTTATACGAGTGTAATTTAATGTAAAGAGCAGAAGCATAGATTAAACTCCTGATGTGAATGTACACAATGTACTGTCCATGTGTGTTTACTAAAAAAATGAATTAGACCTGTCTTATTCAGTTCTCGTATCTGTGCTTTTGTTTACATTTCTGTATTTCCAGACAAACCAAAAAACACAACAGTTGTGACTTCCCCTCCTGATGTGATTCACATGGGTGGAACAGTGACTCTGATCTGCAGCAGTGATGCCAACCCACCAGTGCAGAACTACACCTGGTTTAAGGTGAACGAGTCCACTCCAGTAGGATCAGGACAGCAGTACAGCATCTCTAACATCAGATCTGAGGATGGAGGACAGTACTACTGTGAGGCCAGAAACACAATTGGAAATGATAAGTCCCCTCCCATTTCAATTTCTCTGCAAGGTAAGTAGTTTGTTAAAATAGTGGCACGTCATTTAAATCCAGTGTCGTTCTGTCCTTTTTATCCACTATGCAATCACAACTTTTTCTTTGGTCTTGTACTCCAGACTTGAATTAAAAAAGTAAATAAATAAGCCATTATCTACATGAATATCTACAATATATCCTTTAATAGAATTAACATCTTTCAGATACATCAGGTTTTCCAGTCACAGTGGTTGTAAGCGTTGTGGCTGTAATTTTGGTCCTGGTTGTGATTGTGGTTGGCCTTGCCGTGTTTTGTGCAGTGAAAAGGTAAGGCTACTTGCCTTTTTTTCATTGTAGTACATTACTTACAATCAACGTAAATGACCTTCTCAGATTCTTTATTCTGTAGTACAGTACTTTTTAACTGCAGTATCTATATAGTGATTACTTCCCTGAGTCCTTGTTGCTGAGCAGAGCAGACGACAGTGTGTCTTTCTACCTATCTATATCGCCATAGCGATACATTATGCTTTAGGCCCTTTTTGCACGTATTTGGATATTTTTTATAAACGGGTATTTCTAGGGCCTCTTGTTGTCACGTAAACAGAGTTTTAGCAAACTCAAACAGATACTTTATATACTGTATATAATATATATATATATATATATATATATATATATATATATATATATATATATATATATATATATATATATATATATATATATAGATAGATAGATAGTGTATTTGTGCTAGTGTTGTTTTCTGTGTTGTCATACCTGCAACAGGAGACAGAGGGCACCAGAGAGTGGTAACCACGCAGCTGTTGCCGAGGTGATGAATTCCACTTAACGTACTGTTAAAAATGCTGTTTCATTAAGACACAATTTCATGTATTTTTTCTATTTTATTGCCTATCTATCTATCTATCTATCTATCTATCTATCTATCTATCTATCTATCTATCTATCTATCTGTCTGTCTATCTGTCTGTCTGTCTGTCTGTCTCATTTGACATTGTCTGTGCCTGTGTGTAGACAGCAGATCCTGTTCGGGTAAACAACACCTACTCATCAGTGAAGCTAACACCCAAAAGTTCAGATTATGAGAATGTGATGGTAAGCATGCTGCCTTTCTGTTTCAGTCTCAGGCACCACCAGAGGGAATTAAGAAAAAAAAAAAACGTGACACATCACACTTGAACCCTTATTTTGATAATATATTACAGAGGAGATAACTTAGCATCAGTTACTATGTTTCTTATTTTTCCACATTTTTATTTATTTATTCTAATGAACAGCAGATGCGCATCAACACAACACAGCACATCTACATAAATTGTAAGTAATTGTAAGAAAATAAATAAATCACTGTTTTGTTTGTAACATGTACATGTTGTTCTCTGTCCCCATAGCAAGCAGGTCCTAACCTGGCCCCCAGCCACAGCACGTACATGGCACTGGAATTTAAATCCCAGTCTGAGTATGAGACACTGGTGAGTATCATTCCATTTGGTATCTATCTATCTATCTATCTATCTATCTATCTATCTATCTATCTATCTATCTATCTCCGTCCATTCTTCTGTCTGTCTGTCTGTCTGTCTATCTCTCTGTCTGTGTGCGTGTGTGTGTGTCTGTCTATCTCTCTGTCTGGCTGTCTCTCTGTCTGTATGTCTATCTCTCTGTCTGTCTGTGTGTGTGTGTGTCTGTCTGTCTACCTCTCTGTCTGTCTGTGTGTGTGTGTCTGTCTATCTCTCTGTCTGTCTGTGTGTGTGTGTGTGTCTGTCTATCTCTCTGTCTGGCTGTCTCTCTGTCTGTATGTCTATCTCTCTTTCTGTCTGTTTGTCTGTCTGTCTCTCTGTCTGTCTATCTCTCTCTGTGTCTGTCTGTGGTATGTCTGTCTATATGTCTGTCTATCTCATTATCTGTCTGTCTGTCTGTATGTCTATCTGTCTGTCTATCTCATTATCTGTCTGTCTGTCTGTATGTCTATCTATCTGTCTGTCTGTTTGTCTATTTGATTGTCTGTCTGTCTGTCTATCTGTCTGTCTATCTCTCTGTGTGTCTGTCTGTCTGTATGTCTGTCTATCTATCTATCTGTCTGTCTGTTTGTCTGTTTATCTCTCTGTCTGTCTATCTATCTCTCTGTCTGTCGTGTTCGGCTATTCCTGCAGGCTACAGGTTTATCATGACTGACACAGAGTTGTCTTGATCACAGACCTTAAGGAACAGAGCCACAGATGACATTACTGATCAGCCAGCCAATGAAATCTACGAGAACTTGGATGACATCACAAAAAATGGACAATCGTAAAGACATGAATGAAGTGACCTCAGAGAATGCAGTGTCAGGATTCTGTCTTTGTCTCCGTGTCTTTTGTTTTTTTTATTTTTTATTTTGCTCTGTTTTCTTGTTTGCCCCTGCTGGTTCGTGTTTGTATGTCTCATGTGCTTTTGTTTTTGTTTTTGTTTTGTGTCCCAACCCCATTCATTGAGTCTCATTTCCCATCGTTAGTGGTGTAGTATGAATGAAGCTGTTGCCAAACAGCAGTGTCATTAGTCCATCGTTCAAACCAACGAAGTTGCTAAGGAAGTTAGCAATGACGGTTTTGGGAAATGGACCCCTGCTGGTTGTATTTGTATGTCTCATGCTCTTTTGTTTTTGTGTTGTCTTGTGTCCCCGCCCCAGTCATTGAGCAGTAGCGGTTTTAGGCACGGGCGAACAGGACAGCCGTCCGGTGCACCATTTTGTGGGGGGCGCCACAAGCGCTTAGCGAAAAAAACAGAAAGTAGCTCTGTGTATCATATCGCTGCAATCGGCACATTGGCGCCCAATAACTGCAGGTGCCCTTGCTTGCTGAGAAGGTACCATTCACAGAAGCAGTTCGGGGCGGGGGGCAGACAGTCTTGCCCTGGGAGTAAAACAGTGTAGATCCGCCACTGTCATTGAGTCTCGTTTCACTGTTCCATGTTCTCTGTATTCTGATCATTGAGTCTCGTTGTCCCCATCGAGTGCACCTGTTTCTTGGTCAGTGTCAACCCTCTGTTATTTCTTTTGTGTATTTAAACCCCATCTGTTTCCCTTGTTCAGTGTCAGTCCTCTGTTATTTCATTTGTGTATTTAAACCCCTGTGTTTCCCTTGTTCTTTGTCCGGTCCTAGTGGTGTTCTCCTGTTCCCTTGCCGTATGTAATGTGTGCTTGTCGCCTCCATCTAAGTTGTAAGTTTTCTCGTCGTGTTTTTGTATTTCACTTTTTAGATGTCTGACTTGTTTTGTTCCTAGTTCTCTTAATGTTTTTGTTTTTTTTTTGTGTTTTTTTTTTGGTGTTTTTTTTGGAGTTCCCTGGTTTTTCTCAACCATTTTTGTTGCCTACCTTGCCACTTGGGATTTTTACGTTGTGGATTTTCCCAAGTTCCATGTTTTACTTAGGACAATATAAATAAAAAAAGAAAAGTGTGACTGCAAAAATGTATGAGCAATATGAAAAGTGTACTGTGCACTGGGGATGGGGGTGTGTCTGGGTGCTGGCCTGTATGTGAAACTACTATTAAAAGTATAAATATAATTTTATAAATGTTTAACTCTCTTTATTTCTCTGTTTACCTGCCTTCACCTGCCTGCACATGACATCCCAACATAAACAAGAATGAGAGTTGTGAAAAGTGCACATTGTGCAGTCCTTTTTTTAAGAAAGTGTGCTACTATTAAAGGATTTTATAGATGCATGCAACTGTCTTTATCTGTCTGGGCTTGCAAAAGGTTAAGGACAGGATAAAAATATGGCCAGAAAAGGTGAGAGACAGGGAGAGAGAGAGGGGCGGGGGGGGAGAGAGAGAGAGGGAGAGAGAAAGATGGAGAGAGAGAGAGAGAGGGGGGGGAGAGGGAGAGAGACAGAGGGAGAGAGGGATAGAGAGAGAAGAGGGAGAGAGAGAAAGAGGGAGAGAGGAGAGAAAGAGGGAGGGAGAAGAATCATCATAGTCGTAGACACGGGTGGGCTGCTGTGGCCCTGTGCCCACCCACTTGTCAATCAGGCCCAGCCAATCAGAAGGCTCTATACGTTTGATTGACTGTTTTAGTCATAAAAATAATGTGTTTTGGGCTAAGCCCACCTGATTTTTTTATTAATTTCTTTTTTATTGATTTCTGGCTACTCCTCTGTGTGTAACCATCATCACACACACACACACACACACACACACACACACACACACACACACACACACACACACACACACACACACACACACACACACACACACACATACAGCCCTCCAATCAAGCTCCCTCTTACACACACACACACACACACACACAGCCTCTGTGTGTAACCAGAGGGTCACAGGTTCCAATCCCCCAGGTAAGCTAACAGACCTGTGACTGGAGATGCGGGTTAAAATTGACCAACTGCCAGAAGAGGAGGTACCCTGAGCAGGGTACCGTCCCTACACACACACACACACACACTGAGGCACCCTGAGCATGGTGACTCTATCATGTAAGAGAAGATGACATATCTAAAAAAAGACTACGAACCAGATAGAGTGAAGTCTCAAGCTTTTTATCCTATTAAATGGTTAACACCTACCTGTGTGTGCACATTTGTGTGTGTGTGTGTGTGTGTGTGTGTGTGTGTGTGTGTGTGTTTCGCTCTCTCTGCCTCTGTATCTCTCTCTTTTTTTTCTTTGTCTGTATCTAACACCCACCCCCACAGATACACATGCATACACTCAGTGTTCAGTTAGTTTAAGTTCAGCATTGGTAGGTAGATAGAAGTATGAACATAACAAGGAGATAAAACAAACAAAAAAAAAAAAACAAATAAAAAGGTGAGACAGTACAGGGTACATATCTCCATATTTCACACTCCACATGTTGTTATAGTGAGACAG
>CM059281.1:27328454-27330954 GCA_030347295.1 Setipinna tenuifilis | reverse complement strand
GTTGAATACACTTTTCACTTCATGTCACCCTTAAGAAATGAGGGTGAATTATTTGTGGGGCTTTTTTTGTGATAAATAAAATGTACTTCTATGTACTTCTTTTTTTGTATGATAACGATTGTGATGCATTTAATGTCATTTTATTTGTATTTTCTATATTTGTAAGGCAACCGTTTTAACCTGAAGGTTTTATGAATACTACTGTACTACTGCTACTACTGCTACTACTATTACTACTACTACTACTAATAATAATAATAATAATAAAATGATAAAAAAGAAATGAAATATTTAATTTACAAATATATAATAATAATAATAATAATAATAATAATAATAATAATAATAATAATAATAATAATAATCATTTGACATTTACACTTGCAGGTTCATCTATCAGACAGTGCTGTACTATATGGGAAGATTGATGCAGATAACACAAGATCAGAGGTCAACCAAAACATACTCTTTGATGAGCGCAAGGACAACATTTATGTGACATCATATAAAATGGCAAGCAAACTACCACAATAACACAAAACATTACATGCATCACTAAATACAGTACATGCATTAAAAGAAATGCTGTGTGTCTAATGAAGGCATTGCATAGTACTGGATAGAGATTGGGTGGTGGGGGGGGGGGGGTGGGGGTAACTTCACCATTCATTAACATTCTGGCTTAGGGTGAGGAGGGTCTGGCTTAGGGTGAGAAGGGTTAGGGTGAGGAGGGTCTGTGTCTGGGTTAGGGTGAGGAGGGTCTGTGTCTGGGTTAGGGTGGGGAGGGTTAGGGTTAGGGTGAGGAGGGTCTGGGTTAGGGTGGGGAGGGTTAGGGTTAGGGTGAGGAGGGTCTGGGTTAGGGTGAGGAGGGTCTGTGTCTGGCTTAGGGTGAGGAGGGTCTGGCTTAGGGTGAGGAGGATCTGTGTCTGGGTTAGGATGAGGAGGGTCTGTGTCTGGCTTAGGGTGGGGAGGGTCTGGGTTAGGGTGAGGAGGGTCTGTGTCTGGCTTAGGGTGAAGAGGGTCTGTGTCTGGGTTAGGGTGAGGAGGGTCTGTGTCTGGGTTAGGGTGAGGAGGGTCTGTGTCTGGCTTAGGGTGAGGAGGGTTAGGGTTAGGGTGAGGAGGGTCTGGGTTAGGGTGAGGGTGAGGAGGGACTGTGTCTGGCTTAGGGTGAGGAGGGTCTGTGGAATCTGTAAAATGCTGCTTAATGTCAAAGCATGTTATCGTGACAACACACACACACACACACACACTGGCCGTTCTCAGGCTCCTACTTCACAGCCGTTACACCCCCCTTCAGAAAGAAAAAGAAACCAGACCAGCACATCAGCACTCACATACACACAAACACATAGACCAGTACGTCAGCACTTCACACACACACACACACACACACACACACACACACACACACCACCATTTTTACATTCTTTCATTCTGACCAGTCAAGATGGACACAACATTGCATTTATCATACAGATTTGTAGATGATGTTTTTTTCTTTCTTATTTGTTATAAAAACAACCACAATATTAGCATGTACTATATGCTTGAGGGAGATCGCACAAACTTGTGAACCAACTTGTGCGGTCTCTGAGGGGATCCGTCCAACAATCCACATGTCTAGTAGTGATGTGTAGTGATGTGTTTTTTTTTTTTTTCTTGAGATGACAGAAATCCATTTGTACACTAATCAGTCACATCATCTATTTTCTGACCTCTGGTGTGTCTTCACTGTACTGCATGATCAGATCAGGAAGGTTCCGGTGCAATCCTGCCACCTACAGGCAGACTGCAGGTCCTGCATGTCCCTGAGGGACCCCTACTGTGGCTGGTGTGTGCTGGAGGGGAGGTGAGAGCTCACTTGGTTAACACCTACTGTACCTGTGTGTGCATGTGTGTGTGTGTGTGTGTGTGTGTGTGTGTGTGTGTGTTTCTCTCTCTCTACCTCTGAGACTACCACAGAACCACCCCAGTTCCTCATTTCACACCACTGAAGACGCTATGAGATCACATGTCATAGAGCACACACACACACACACACACACACACACACACACACACACAGACTACCACAGACTACCACACACAGACTACACATACCACACATACATATATAAATATCACAACCAGTCACGTCTAGTTTTTAAGTTTAGGTTTATGTTTTGTCGAGGAGCCAGAGATATCCTGTAGACATGTATATCAATTGCCAATTTTTATTAAGTCCCATTTTAATCATGTTTTTCAAACATCATGCTTTTGTTTTTTTTTTACTTTCTTTCCTCTGTACTGTCAAATGAGCTAAGTTGTAAGCAAGTGTAAGCACTTTATTTAATTCATAAAGGCAACAGAAACTACCCACATGACCCTCTGAAAAATGGTTAAGAAATCATCAATTCTGCCAGGTATGTGAACTTATGAGAACAACTGTACATACATAAGAGATGTTGTTTGACAACCATTTTACCAGGTGCACTACCCAGCGGGATTGTGGGAAGGCGGA
>CM059281.1:27203454-27318454 GCA_030347295.1 Setipinna tenuifilis | reverse complement strand
TATCTGCAACTACATTGTAAAAAAAAAAGTTTCTATTTTTTATAGCTCTCAGATATGTGTAAAGCTCATGCCTTGAATTTTTTGTGTCAAATACTGCAAAACTTGAAATTTGTCATGTCGAGCACTAAAGAAGTTTGAACTTATTTTTTACTATGAAGCTATACTGCTTCTGTATGTTAATCTATCATATTGTGTGTCTTTTATCCATCCATTTCTCCTGACGGTTGTTTTCTAGACTATCTGTGGGACGAGGCATCACCTGCAAGGTTCCTGCTTACAAGAACTGCTTCGTATGTCCTGTTATTTTGAAATATGGGAAAAACACAACAAAGGAATTGGATGGAGAATTTCGTTATGCGTTGGCTCCTTTTCTGCTAGATCACAACCCTCAGCACAGTTTTGCTTGGTGAGTCCTGTTTCATTTGGTTAATTTGATTTATTTGGAGGCAACATTAAAAAAGTTGTATTCCTAAAGATTAAAAAAAAGTAAATAAAAATGCTAAAAAATGTATATGATATGTTTTGTGACATATTTGCCCATAATAGATCATTTATTCTGAAATGATTCATATTTTCCTGCGGTAACGCTTTACAGGTTGGTAATAAGATGGTAATTGTATGAAAATGTATATGTAATTTAATGGTAATATTTTTAAGCACATACAGTATTACAAGTAATTACCATGCAGCACAAAATACCAATTCATTATACCTTTAAATTAGGTGGTTTGCATTGCATGTTACTGTCTCGAACCTGCACAGTAATTGTATGGAAACTGCACAGGTATTACTTGTAATATATTTTTAAAATATATTATTACTCTAAAACAACATATAAATTACCATGCAGTAACCCACATATCACCAAAAAGTAATCGTACCACCAATGCCCACCATAGACTGTAGGGATCCTGTATAGCTACATGAGAAATGAGTGCTTACTACCTTGCCGCACATGGATGGTTTGAATATGTTTCACTGCAAAGTACACATTGGTAGATACTGTACACTACCTTAAATGGAACCTAGATACAACTATACACTGAGACCACACATCTACCCACACATCCATTTAACCATCCATTCATCCATCCATCCATTTAACCATCCATTCATCCATCCATCCATTTAACCATCCATCCATCCATCCATCCATTTAACCATCCATCCATCCATTTAACCATCCATCCATCCATCCATTTAACCATCCATCCATCCATCCATTTAACCATCCATCCATCCATCCATCCATCCATCCATCCATCCATTTAACCATCCATCCATCCATCCATCCATTCATCCATCCATCCATCCATCCATCCATCCATCCATCCATCCATCCATTCATCCATCCATCCATCCATCCATTTAACCATCCATCCATCCATCCATCCATCCATTTAACCATCCATCCATCCATCCATCCATCCATTTAACCATACATGCATCCATTCATTTATCTATCCTCACATACATCGGTGCATTAGTCGATCCATTCAGGTCCATATATTTCTTTCTGGCCTTATGTTCAAGAACCTGCTTCAGTCACAGTGTTCCATAGCACTTAACTCTGCTTTTAAAATGGCCAACGGGGCACAGTGGAATTGACACAAACAGATCCATGCAATACCTACAGTAAATCAGCTCTTCTTTTTTTTCCCTTTTTGGCAGCGGCGGTCGAGTAGTCTCAATAGGTGGGATGCTGTTACACATGGTGGATAAAGCCATGCTCACTGCAGTGCCCCCTGCTGGTGACCCAGGAGCTGAGCAGGTCTTTCCATCCTGACAGATACAACAATTACAGTTCATTAGAGCCTAATGTCTATTTCTATGTTTAAAGATGGTCTTTCTTACATAATTTATATGTTTAGAATAGGTATTTATTGATGTTTGTGTCAGTAAAAAGTTAATTAGAATCTCATCTGTATGTCTAAAACAGGCCTTTCTCCGCCTGGTAAACCAGCCCCTTGTACTTCACTTCATTTTGTACAGAGTGTTTGGCTAAACTGTATTGAAAAACGTTTTCTTCCTGGAGGTGTAGACTCTGCTGAAGTTTAAAATCGTTAACGTCTGGTTGTGATGTATGGAACTAGCCTGTCTATAAGCCTGCCTACACACAATCAATGTATTACAAGTCGACGTTATCTCTGCTATTTCTGTTCACTAATTGGTTGGTTTATTAATTGGCAAGATTCCATTTTAGACAGCCATGTCAATGGAACCTCAGCCAGACCCTCTGTACAAAATGAAACAAAGTTCTTCTTCTTATGCAACGCTTAACTATTTCACTGTTTCCAAGCCTGACTGATTGACTAATTGATTAACTCCTTTTGGCCAAAATAGATTGTCATTTTTTTCCTCTTGCTCCCTCCCACTCTGTCTCTCTCTGTCTCTTGCCAGCTGAGGGAGGAAGAAGCATTTTACCGAAATGGCTCAATCCTCATGTTCCGCTCCCCGGATGTCAGAGGAGTGCGAGACCTTCGTCTCGTCAACGTCTTCCTCCGTCTGGATGGCTTCAACAAAAGCCTCACGCCCTTCACGTACCACCCTGACCCGGAGTTCTACGCTCTCAGCCCAAACCCAATCTCAGCCTCCAATACTGTAACAGTTACTGTGAGTTTACACACACATACACAGGGACACAGACACACACACACATAAACGAACACACACACACAAACACAGACACACACATGGCCACACACACACACATGGCCACACACACACACACAAACACAGGCAATAAAGCAATACCGTCTATGACCTGTACATACGGCTTTGGCAATAAAGCTGTCTTCCTTTAACTTTGACTTGTGAGTAAAGAGGACCGCAGACTGACTTCATGGAGCTCTGCTCACTTCCGCTCCTCTTTCCCACCCATCTACAGGGACGCGGCTTTGCCAAGGCCATGACAGTAGGGGAGGCGGAGGCGTTCATTGGCAACATCTCCTGTCACATCATCTCCCTGAAAGATGATAGGCTCGTCCTGCAGGTCCCGCCCACTGTGATTGAGAAAAGGCAGAGTGGCGAGATGGAGCCAACCCTGGAAGTGAAGGTGAGAGACACACACACACAGACACAGACACAGACACACACACACACACACACACACACACTTTGTTTTACATTCATAGTGAGATCCTTCATTCACTCCTATTCATATCTAACTAAATAATGCTTAACTGTGCCCAGACCAAAACAATACCTAACCATAACCTGTCAGTAAAGAAATGTTTTTGCAGTTTTACTTTTTTTCAATAACAACAAAATGACCAAGAAAACACAGCTGAGAGTAGTGAGGTCCTTCAAAATGAGGTCCTTCAAAATTACCTCATTGTTTAGTGTAGTTTTCCTATCATAGTGAGGACAATTTGGACCTCACAACTATGTCAGTTCAAATACAGACACACACACACACACACATGCATATCCACACAGTTTTATTTCTCTGTCTTTCCCTTTCTCTCACCCTGTTTGTCGCTCTCTCTCTCTTTCTCTCTGTCTCTGTTTTTCTCTTCTCTTTGTCTGTCTTTGTTTATCTCTCCCTATCTCTCTCTGTCTCTCTCTCCTTAGATTAAGTTTGGCTATGGGGAGTGGAGCATCCGCGAGCCCCAGGGTGGAAGCTCCTTGCCTCTGGTCCTCATCATCCTCTCCATCCTCCTGACACTACTGTTCCTCTGTGCCCTCTCCGCATACTGTTACATGTGCGGACACTTAGCATACTGACCTAGCACACAGCTGCACACTGCTACATGTGCTGATAGCATACTGATGTAGCATACAACGCACACTACTACATGTGCTAACACTCAGCATACTGAACTAGCATACAGCAGACACTGCTACATGTGCTAACACTCAGCATACTGACCTAGCACACAGCTGCATACTGTTACATGTGCTGATAGCATACTGACATAGCGCACAACGCACACTGCTACTTGCTGACATTTAGCATACTGATATAGGACACTGCTACACACTGCTACACACTGCTGTGATTTAGCATACTGACATAGCATACAGCGCACACTGCTACAAATGCTAACACTCAGCATACTGACCTAGCACACAGCTGCATACTGCTACATGTGCTGATAGCATACTGACATAGCACACAACGCACACTGCTACGTGCTGACATTTAGCATACTGATATAGGACACTGCTACACACTGCTACACACTGCTGTGATTTAGCATACTGACATAGCATACAGCGCACACTGCTACAAATGCTAACACTTAGCATACTGACATAGCATACAGCACACCCTGCTACATGTGCTGATAGCATACTGACCTAGCATACAGCGCACACTGCTACATGTTACTGATAGCATACTCACCTAGCATAAAACGCACACTGCTATGTGAAACGTAGCATACTGACCTAGCATACAGCACACACTGCTACATGTGCTGATAGCATACTGATATAGCATACACTAGAGGACTTCATTACAGTAATAGGAAATCAGGCTCAGCTATAAACCTACATGTGTGAACTCTCAACATACTGACATAGCATACAACGCACACTTCTACATGAGCTGATAGCATACTGATCTAGCATACAGCTGCATACTGCTACATGTGCTGATAGCATACTGACGTAGCACACAGTACACACTGCTACATGTGTTGATAGCATACTGACCTAGCATAAAACGCACACTGCTATGTGACACTTAGCATACTGATATAGCACACAGCACATACTGCTACATGTGCTGACACTTAGCATACTGACATAGCATACACTAGAGGACTTAATTACAGTAATAGGAAATCAGGTATAAGCAGCTATAGGCCTACATGTGTGAACTCTCAGCATACTGACATAGCACACAGTGCACAATGCTGCATGTTACTGACCGCATACTGATGTAGCATACAACGCACACTGCTACATGTGCTGATAGCATACTGACCTAGCATACAGCTGCATACTGCTACATGTGCTGATAGCATACTGACGTAGCACACAGTACACACTGCTACATGTGCTGATAGCATACTCACCTAGCATAAAACGCACACTGCTATGTGACACTTAGCATACTGATATAGCACACAGCACATACTGCTACATGTGCTGACACTTAGCATACTGACATAGCATACACTAGAGGACTTAATTACAGTAATAGGAAATCAGGTATAAGCAGCTATAGGCCTACATGTGTGAACTCTCAGCATACTGACATAGCACACAGTGCACAATGCTGCATGTTACTGACCGCATACTGATGTAGCATACAACGCACACTGCTACATGTGCTGATAGCATACTGACCTAGCATACAGCTGCATACTGCTACATGTGCTGATAGCATACTGACGTAGCACACAGTACACACTGCTACATGTGCTGATAGCATACTCACCTAGCATAAAACGCACACTGCTATGTGACACTTAGCATACTGATATAGCACACAGCACATACTGCTACATGTGCTGACACTTAGCATACTGACATAGCATACACTAGAGGACTTAATTACAGTAATAGGAAATCAGGTATAAGCAGCTATAGGCCTACATGTGTGAACTCTCAGCATACTGACATAGCACACAGTGCACAATGCTGCATGTTACTGACCGCATACTGATGTAGCATACAACGCACACTGCTACATGTGCTGATAGCATACTGACCTAGCATACAGCTGCATACTGCTACATGTGCTGATAGCATACTGACGTAGCACACAGTACACACTGCTACATGTGCTGATAGCATACTCACCTAGCATAAAACGCACACTGCTATGTGACACTTAGCATACTGATATAGCACACAGCACATACTACTACATGTGCTGACACTTAGCATACTGACATAGCATACACTAGAGGACTTAATTACAGTAATAGGAAATCAGGTATAAGCAGCTATAGGCCTACATGTGTGAACTCTCAGCATACTGACATAGCATACAGCGCACAATGCTACATGTGCTGATAGCATACTGACCTAGCATACAGCGCACACTGCTAGATATGCTAACACTCAGCATACTGACGTAGCATACAGTGCACACTGCTATGTGACACTTAGCATACTGACATAGCACACTGCTACATACTGCTACATGTGTGGACACTTAGCATACTAACATAGCACACTGCTACATGTTAACTTAGCATACTGAGGTAGCACACAGCACATACTGCTACATGTGCTGATAGCATACTGACATAGCACACAGCGCACACTGCTACATGTGCTGATAGCATACTGACCTAGCACACAGCGCACGCTGCTACATGTTAACTTAGCATACTGACCCAGCACACAGCACATACTGCTACATGTGCTGATAGCATACTGACATAGCACACAGCGCACACTGCTACATGTGCTGATAGCATACTGACCTAGCATACAGCGCACACTGTTACATGTGCTGATAGCATACTGACATAGCACACAGCACACGCTGCTACATTTGCGGACACTTAGCATACTGATGTAAGACACACTATATATATTGATACTCATCAAGCATTACAAAGGCAATAACATACAATTTTATATGTAAATGAATGAAACTGACATTACAGTAAATAATAATAATAATAATAATAATAATAACACTAATAATAACACTAATAATAACACTAATAATAATAATACTCATCATCATCATCATCACCATCGTCATCGTCATCATAATCATACTACTAATAATAATACAATATCATAAGATTGTTATACAAACTATACCAATATTAAACTAAATGTTCTGTCTGTCTGTATCTTTCAGACATAAAATACATGCCAAGGATGGATGTTACCCAGGTACTGTAAATGTACATACATGAGCAAGAGGTTGCATGACAGCATAACTGTACATTTGTGTGTGTATGCACCTGTACATTTGTGTGTATGCACCTGCCTTCAGGATGAGCTTCACAAAAACATTTTCTTCCACAGCTCAGGGTAACTCCTCAGGGACTGCACCAAAGACCCAGCCTTCTTTAGTGGTGAGTTCAGAAGTCTTGGAATACATATGACCTTTTGTCTTGTACTATTACATTGCATTACACTTAAAAGATGCTTTTATCCAAAGTGACTTACATTACATTACATTAGACTTAGCAGATACTTTTATCCAAAGTGACTTACAAAAAGGAGGACATAGCAAACAGAGGTGTAGAAGAACAAAGAGTAAGCAGACTACCGTGCCCAAGTGAGTTTCCCAGAGCAGGGACACTGCAGACACACATACTTCCTACACAGGGACAGAATTATACAAGCATGAGACACCTAGGGAGAGAGTTGGTTTAGTGGTTGTTAGTTTTGTTAGTTTTGTGAGAAAGGGAAGTACTATCGAAAACACACATCACAATGCACACTGCCAGACATACTCTTGTTGATGTTTACTCCTGTGTTTACTCCTCTCCTGTATCCTTGTTTGTTTGTTTGTTTGTTTGTTTAAGGATGGATGTGATTATGCAAATGTTCATGAAGGTCAACATCCTGATTCTTTCCAAATGTGTTCATTCTATCAACAACTGGACCCCAGCTGGAGGCAGTGCAATGACATCTACAACGAACTGGATTCTGAGCCTATATACCAAAGCATCAGTGATATCTATTCCAATGACTCAGATTGATAGTGTCTGAAACTGTAACTGTAACTATGATGAATAGGTAATGTTTGATCTATTATTTTTTTCATTATTTTTTTGCAGATATTTCATGGCTTTGTTACATTTGCTATTGTAATGTTCCTATTGTAATGTTCATGCCAGTGTTTCTAATGTGGGGACTGTGCTTTGCATTATAGCCACATTAGCACCTGAACCTTCAGTATCCAGTTGGTATTTTGGCCACATTACCATAGTCCTTCATGTCTTGGTGTGTCGAATGATATGCAGGACACAAAAACATTGAGGATGCAATTTCCATGTCATATTCTATTTGTAATTCTTGTTTTAAAGCCATTTAATTGTCCTGTACTGTACACAAATATGCAAGTTTCAACATTTTAATATTCCGGATTCAAGATTTTATTTACAGTAGTAATATAATTGGGTTATTTCTATCCTATGTAAAAATTGTCATTGTTTTTTTGTTGAAAATAGTTTTGTGTTGTAAGGATAGAAACTGCTGCTGCCTGCTGCATCCAGTATAAAACCGTCAGAACGCAAGCAGGACAGCAGAAGCAGAAGGAGTCTTTTGACCATCATGTGAATCAGTAGAGTATTAATAGTTAGGGATTCATCATTTGTTTTATATAATTGTAAGTTCTAAGTATAGACACAAAAACAGAGTTTGAATTCATGACTTTTTTTAAAAATGAAAAACAACTTTGAGGTTCAAGCCTAGTCAGTCAGCACATGCCACTTGCAACTGTTTTTGTTTGGATGGTAAATTGTTTTTGTTGTGATGACTAATTCATTGTTAAAAATTAAATAAAAAGATTAAAAAATAAAACATTTTCTGGGACTCGAAAGTTGCTTAAATTTCCATTAGGACTACATATGTGTCAGTGTTTTAATAAACTGACACATTTATTCCTTCAGGTGGCAGCAGTGGCGGTTCTATAGTGTTTTACGGCCCGGTCGAGACCACCTGCGTGCCTAAAACCGCTCCTGGGTGGCAGTGAGTCTTTGCTCGCCGGCAGCCAGTGCAGGTTGCTGAAGAGTGGAGTGACCTTTGGGTTGATTGTCTGCTCACACAATGCCACAGATCGGATAAATAGTGGCGTTGTATGAACAGTCTTTTGTGCTTATATGCTTTGTTTGGCTGAGTATTAAAAAGGAGTTGTGTGTGTGTGTGTGTGTGTGTGTGTGTGTGTGTGTGTGTATGTGTGTGTTGAGGGTCACCTTCAGGGTGATTTCTAGTGTTTGGAAGAGTAAGTCTGGATTTCCACCACTGCCACCAGGTGAAGATATGTCTTACATCACTGGTTTTGTGTTGCTACATGACATATGACTGAGGATCAGGGTGTGAAAAATCATGTTTGATTGGCTCCCAGAGTTAGGGTTAGGATTACATAGCTGTCATTAAATGTCACAACCAGTAGAGGGCAGACATAATCCTGTAGTTCAGGGAGATACTGGTGACATACCTATTTTAATTTTTCCCAGCTTGATTAATGTGATTTAAGGTGCACTGGTTTCCATTAACATTGTGGGACAGTGTCTTACAGGGTCAGCTAAATGCAATGTCATGCAATGTAAAATACAGTGCACAGTACAGTGTACAACGTTGGGGGAATCCCATTGTTTTAGTACTGCTGGAGATAAGCTAGAGTTATGTGTATTTTATCTTTAGACTTTAACCAAGTGTGGGTATGGCTCTCTGTCAAAGCATTTTTGCTTATCTGTCCTCCTCCCCTCAAAACTGCGTTCACACTCTGTGGTCATTTGCCCCTTAAAAAAAAAGAGAAAAAAAGAAAAGCAGTAGTAATCTTGAAGGCCTGATCAGCTGTGGTCTGTGGTTAAGTGAGCTCAGAGTGACTTCTGTTTGCGCAGAGAGGAAGACAGAGAGACAGACTAAATATATGCATGCATGTTGTGCGTATTTATGAGAGCGGGAGAGAGAAGGAGAGAGAAAGAGAGAGAGAGGGGGATAACAAAAGGGACAGAGAGGGAGAGAGAAAGAGAGAGGGAGACAGACTCCCCCAAAATTCCCCCAAAATCCAACAGTCTCTGGAGGAGCAACTGTGCATGTCAAGTTCAACCTGTTGTTATCTGACAGTGACCTAGTAAATATCTGAAGGGATCTGACGTGATCGTGTGGAAGTCACGACATGACACATGCAGAAAAAAGAACACTGTACATTGTGGGTCAGGAAGACAAGGATATTTTCCACTGTGTATGTCCTACTGTCATTTAGGTCTTTGATGGCATTTTGCCATGGTTCTGTGTCCAGACATTTGTATTTATTTCCTCATCTGCCTTGACAAATGTGTGAAAGCTCTGTATATGTGGCTATCTGCTTCTTGAAAAAAAAGGTAACCCTTTATTCTAGTCAGTTCAGCAGCCAATGAGAAAAGAGTTCACACCCTTCATGTGTGGTGTGAGCAGTGGCGGTTCTATAGTGTTTTACTACCCGATTGCAGCGACATGATACACAGAGCTTTTCTTTTTTTTTTTTCATCAAGCGCTCGTGGCGTCCCCCACAAGATGGCGGCCCGGGCGGCTGCCCTGTTCGCCCGTGCCTAAAACCACTACTGGGTGTGAGATCAGGGAGCTGACAATGAGGAAAATGTGACTGCAGTTTGTGCTCAGTACAGTTCTACTGCAGTGATGACTGGGAGGGAGCAGGTGTAGCATATGTGATGTAAAGCCCCAGAGATGCCACCCCACCAGTGGCATGAGCGTGTGCATTGGCTCAGTAACAGCAGGCCTGTGGGGACACACTTTATGGAGGCCAGATATACATCACTATCTTTCCCTTTGTGTTAGATACTAGCACTATGCTCTTCATTGCCATGCTGTCATGGTTCACCAACAAGACCCTTTTTGCTGATTATTTTGTTTATTTTTCTTTTTCATCTCCCTTAAGAAATGTGTTCACACTGTGTACAGTATATGCGTGCATCTGTTTGCTCCTTCACACTGCACTCTAACCACTTTGGCAGCCAACACGGGAGGAGTTCACACCTATCCTCTGCTGTGTCAGATAACCGTCAATGACCAAAGTGTCTCTACTGTCAAACGGCCCTCAGCTCACCAACATGCAGATCTCTACCATAAAAGGCTATTTTGACTGGCACAGCATCACCAAAAGCAGAAGTACATTTAAATTCATCATGACCTCAACTACAAGAGCTGGCGTCTGTCTTAAAGCAGAAAGCTGCTCCGCTGTTGATCATTCACGGAACGGAACTCTGCACTCTGCACTCTGCACGGTAAGACTCTTGAAGAGGCAATCATTTATAATCTATAACATAGACAGCTGTTTCACACATGTTGTGCAAACTCATTAATTGGTAAAGATATTAGTAGTTATGGCTCAACCTTATCCACTTTGCCACTTTATTCACTTTATGATATCTTCATGCATGCAAGCTTTATGAGTTATGTCTACAACTTCAAAAGACTGCATGTGTGCTGTTGCAACCTTTCCTTTAAAGGCTTCTTTTAGTGATTTCTTAAAGAATATTGAGAAAGAAATGGTGATTCCTGAGTGGGTCAATGTGTCTTCCTACAGAGAAATGTTATTGCTCATGTTAATACAGGTGCAATTATTTATCTCATGACCAATATACTGTATGAACGAACCCTTGTGTTTTGGCTTGAGAGTACACAGATGCACACACCATCAGAGCTGTCTTTGCAATTGTAATGATTAACGCAGACCTATTTGTTTAGCCCAGCTTTTCTTATTTGTTAGCTTACACATATGACAAACTTATTTGCATAGCCCAGCTTTTCTTATTTGCTAGCTTACATATATGACAAACTTATTTGTGTAACCCAGCTTTTCTATCTTGTGGGAAACGTCCATTATCTTTGCTAACCCATGGCTTGGCCTGAGTGCCTAAATATAGAGAAACATTAGCATCTCTGAGGGTTGTACCACAGTATCAGCTAGCTTAGCTATTTATGTGCAGCTAACGCTAGAACATCCTCTTTTATGGGGGTGTTGTGGAAAACCCTCGACAGGGGCCTTTCCCTCAGCACTCTGTAGTCGCTGTCTTGTTGTTGCGCTGTTTGTTAGAATAACTCAATACGAAACAGTTAACTTCAGGTTGTTGACAAAGACTCTTTATTCACTTATCATACACAAGTGTACAGGCAAAGATACCCAAAATACACCAGCATGTATTAGCAGAGTGAACCCACCGTGGCTAACCGTTCTGAGACAAACTGATCAGTTGGTGACCCACAGGCAGCTGAGGCCTAGAAGACAGTCTTCACCAACTCTACCAGCCCGAAGTGTCTGCTTATTTTCGCTTCGAACCCCCCCCCCCTCCTTCCATTCTACCTATTCTCAGTATTGGGGGGGTTAGGCCACCTCATCACTTTTGGTGCACATCATATTGGTGGATTTTTCCCCTCATCTGTCTTTTTTAAATATTAACCACCTTCGATGCGGTCATGGTTTTCCTAATCTTCCAGCTGCTGTTCTTCCCTGCTTATTCTCTCTTTGTCAGCCAACAGTGGGTTCATCATGTTCGTACCTTTTAATTATTCCCCCTTCATCATACTGATTTATTGAGGTGTCTTACAGAGACATAGAGAGAGTTGATATTGTTGTCTGTGTGACAGTAGATGGGTAGGTGTTGGCACTGTTACCATACAGTGCATTTAGTTGGCATATTTTTGGTGCTTATTCAGTTAATATGTATTTGACAGTGTATCAAACAGTGTACCTGCCTGTGCTCAAAGTGAGCTCTGTACATACGTATGTGTGTGTGTGTATGTGTGTGTGTAATGTATGCACTGCTTGGCCTTCTGCCAACACCCCCTCCTTTACGTTCCCCTGCTCTGCCGAGCTCATGCTTTTGAGTCCTAGTTTGTGCAACAGCTTTTATTATTCCCACACACATATTGGACGTTTTGCAGTTTAATAAATGAGCACTTTTTAAGATAGTTTATAATATTTAAGATAGTTTATAATATAGCTTTATGCTCAGAATTTTACCACATATTCTCACCTTTGCGTGTTCAAATATAAAGAGAATGTTGCATTACTCTAAAATCTACACAGGAAACAGCTGCCTTTGTGCACGTTTGTACGTCTGCGATGGGGGAAGCAGGATCTTGTGTTTTTCTGGCTCTTCTTCTCATTGTGAGCACCACAAAGGGTGAGTACTAATGATGTGCATGAGAGTGAGGGCAGTGTGCTGAAAGTAACAAACTGAGTTACTGGGTATTAAATTCCAATTATTGTTTTGTTCCTTGTTTGTCAGCATCCTGTGTTATTTTTAGACCAAATGTCAATGCAATATCCCAACACCTTACTCCAGGGGTGCTCACACTTTTTCAGTGTGCGAGCTACTTTTAAAATGACCAAGTCACAAAGATCTACCGACCCATAAAAGCGTATGTTATTTTAAAATTTATTGAAAATTCCAAGCCAATATTGCAACAAAATAAGCTCTGAACATGTTTTTAAATTACCATATAATAATAATAATAATAATAATACAGTGACAATGTATAATAATAATAGTATTAATAATTAGTTCAGAGTTTAATTTGATGACGTGTAGCGTAGGCTGCTTAGTTGCGCACAGGCCTTCCCTTGAGTCTTCAACTCTGACTGCAGGTTCGGGAAATTTGTCATGTCATGGTGCTGAAGCTTTGAGGACAGATGTTTCATTTTTCGTTTGAAGGCATTGACTGAGCTGATCATGTCGATCACCGTTTTGTCTTTTCCTTGCACCTCTTGATTAAGGTTATTCAGCATGTTTGTCAGATCGGTTAAAAAAGCCAAATCCAGCAGCCACTGCTCATCATTCAGCTGTTTGTATTCTGCATGTCCACTTTCACGGAAAAAACCCTTGATTTCTGGACAGAGCTCTCGGAATCGTTGCGAGAATTTCCCACGACTAAGCCACCTCACGTCAGTGTGTAGCAACAACTCAGAGTGGTCGCTGTCAGCCTTCTCCAGATGTGCGCGGAATAGCCGTCTTTGGAGTGCTCTAGCTCTAATTGAGCAGGCCATCTTCGTTGCCACGTCCATGATCTCTTTCATGTTCAGCATCTTCGCGCATAATGCTCGTTGGTGGATAATGCAGTGGTAATTCACGAAGTCTGGAAAAGCATCGTCCTGTCTGCACCTGGCAATGAACCCATTCACACGACCAACCATTGCGGGGGCTCCATCCGTGGTGATGGACACTAACTTGTAGGCTACAGTGGGAGCTGAGTTTTGTCGCTAAAGTTTTTAAACGACTGAAAAATGTCCTCTCCTCGCGCATGTTCTTTCAAGGGAATCACTGTCAATAGCTCCTCCTTTGCAGTCATATCACTGAACACCATACGAATGTAAATGCACACCTGTGCTGTGTCACTCACGTCCGTAGATTAGTCCAACTGCAGTGAGAAGCACTCGCAATCTCCGATGTCCTTCCACATCTGCTGGGTTACATCCTCAGCCATGGTTTCACAGCATTGTGTAACTGTATGCCGTGAAAGTTGCAGGGCTTTGATTGCAAAGGTTGATGGGTTCAAATGTTTGGAGATAGCTAGCTGTCTGCGTGCCGGTGGATGCGTGATGGGCCATCAGCTAACTAGCATGTGCAGGACGAACAGGGAACTTTTTTTTTTTTCCAAAGTTGTATGCGATCTACCACTATTGGCCTCGCGATCGACTGGTAGATCGCGATCGACGTATTGAGCACCCCTGCCTTACTCTGTGTTTCTTTGTGTTTTAGATGCAAATCTATCTGAGCACAGGCATTGTATGGGGATATAGCTAAGGCGTTGTATGGGGATATAGCTAAGGCATTGTATGGGGATATAGCTAAGGCATTGTATGGGGATATAGCTAATGCATTGTATGGGGATATAGCTAAGGCATTGTATGGGGATATAGCTCAGGCATTGTATGGGGATATAGTTAAGGCATTGTATGGGGATATAGCTAAATCGTTTTCATTCATATGCATGACCAGCAGGGGGCACTGTCTGTCCCTGGCTGCAGCCCACTAGAGGTCCAGCTGGCTTTCTATTACATTACATTTACATTACATTGCATTTGGCAGACGCTTTTATCCAAAGCGACTTACAATCAAGGGGGACATAAGCAATAGAGGAGGACACAGAGTAGAGACACAATAGACATATGTACTTCTGCATAGGGATAGAGAGAGAGAGAGTTTAGATTAGTGTTTGTTAGTTATATTAGTTTTGTTAGGGAGGGAAGCAATCTCGGAAGAGAAGGGTTTTTACAAGCTTTTTAAAGATAGGGAGGGATGTTGCTGTTCTAGTTGCAACTGGTAGGTCGTTCCACCATTTGGGGACAACCACAGAGAAGAGCTTAGAGTGACCTCTCTTTGTGAGAAGTGAGGGTACCGATAGACGATTTGTGTGAGCGGAGCGTAGCGCCCTGGACGGGACGTGAGCCTGTAATAAGACATTGAGGTAGGCGGGGGCGGAACCTGAAATTACTTTGTAGGCTAGTGTCAGAGCCTTGTGTTTAATTCTGGCAGCTACTGGCAGCCAGTGAAGATCTCTAAAGAGTGGGGTAACATGTGTTCTTTTGGGTTGGTTGAAGACCAGTCGCGTTGCCGCGTTCTGGACCATTTGCAATGGTTTGATCGCACAGGCAGGTAGACCGACTAGGAGAGAGTTACAGTAATCGAGCCGCGAGGTGATTGATGCCTGTATTAGCAATTGAGCAGCATATTGGGTCAGGTACGGTCTGATTTTTCTAATATTGTATAATGCATAGCGACATGATCTCGCTACGGAAGAAATGTGATCGGAGACAGATAGACGGTCGTCTAATGTGAAACCTAGGTTTCTAGCCACGTTGTTCGGGGCAACAGTGACATCGCCAATATTCAGGGTGATGTCGTGGCAGATTGACTCATGGGCAGGGATGACCAGGAGTTCGGTTTTAGACAGATTAAGCTGGAGATGATGATCTCTCATCCAGGAGGATAGGTCAGCGAGACAGGCGGAGATGCGTGTGGAGACCGTGGTATCGTCTGGTTGGAACGACAGGTATAGCTGTGTGTCGTCGGCATAGCAGTGGTAGGAGAAGCCATGTGAGCGGATAACATGAGACAGCGAGGTGGTGTAGATAGCAAACAGAAGGGGGCCCAGAACTGACCCCTGGGGAACCCCTGTGGAGAGGGTGTGAGTCGATGACAGGTGTCCTTGCCAGGCCACATTAAAGGAGCGCCCGGTGAGTTGCCTATGTTGCCAATGCCTGTTATTGTGTATTCCAAGGCATTCAGTGTTGTTTAAGCAACAATGCCCAGTTGTAGTTTAAGCAACAGTCCCCATTATACCGTAAAAAAATAACATTTGGGATTTCATTATCAGTCATAAATAGGTTATTTGTACAATTTCATACAACTCACAATGCTGTGTACACACAGAAATGGTTCTGAGGTCCTCACATTATCAGTGTCTTGACTGGATGATCTGTTGTTATGGGGTTGCAGGTAGTGCTCCTACGGGAAACTGTCCCTTCCGTGAGGAGATATGTGGTGATATTGGATCTGACGTGTACATGTACTGCCCTATTGACACTCCTGTCATAGGGAAGTTCTCCTGGGTGACTCAAATTGATTACACCAATAATGAATGTAGAAATTTAACTGAAGTTCCTGGTTACAATGGGCATGGAAGGATTGGTGGTTGCAGTGAAACGAACGAGTGCTGCACATTTCAACTGAGTAACCTGAAGACAACAGACAGCGGAGAGTATCACTTTACACAGTGTCTTGGAGAGAAACTACAAAGCAAATGTAAATTCACTTTGTCTGTTAAAGGTATGACATTCTGTTTTAATTACAGTAAATGTTTTGCAGCACTATCATATCTGATAATTAATCTTTTAATCTTTTTTAATCTGAATATTGAGATTTATTTTTGTGTATTACAGACACATTGAGTCAGTTATGATTGTTGTTAACCATGTTGTTTTAGAACTTCTTGTTGGAGTTACTGAACCAGTGATTGAGGGCAACAAGGTCACGCTGAGCTGTAACAACATCTGCCCTTCAACCCACAACCCCACAGTGATATGGATAAAGAACGGACAGCGTTTACCTGATAAACAAACAAACAATGAAATACTCACAATAGAGAGTGTCAGCATTGGTAATGAGGGAAACTATTCCTGTGCCTTAATTAATGATATTAAATCACTATTGCCTCCATCTAAAGCAGTAGAGCTTCATGTAATGTGTAAGTACCAGACACACACATATCAGTTATTAAGAGAGAGTATGTAATTAAGAAAAAAAACAGATTTATTTTAATGTTATGAATTTCTGTGTCATTCCCATTTTCCAAGATCCTCCAAGGATTCCCTCAGTATCAGTCAGTCCCTCTACTGATGTACTTGAGGGAAGTTCAGTGAGTCTGACCTGCAGCAGTGATGCCAAGCCACCAGTGGACATCTACACCTGGTACAGGAGGACTGGATCAGCGGTCTCAGGATTAGACTCCAAACAGAGTTATAACATCAATCAGGTCACTTCTGAACACACTGGCTACTACTACTGTGAGGCCAGGAACAAATATTTTACCCATAAGTCTACTGAAGTATATCTGGATGTTTTATGTGAGTGCTTTCTTTCTTCCAGCACTGGTTGTATATTACTAATGATGAATTAGATGTGGCATACAACGTCCATTACCATATTGTTCATTGTCCCTTAACATATATATTCAAATCAACTTGTTAACAAAACAATGTTTTAATACTTTTAATTCAGATGCTCCGAGAAACTTTTGTACTGGGGTTGAAGTGGGTTTGGATGGTAAGTTATGTTCATGTCAGCACACAATTTCATCATCACTTTTTTAAATTGCATAATGTACAGTCAAATTCTTGTTTGTAAGAAAGAACTAGCTTTGTCTAAATGTTGCATCCATATGACAATGACTAGTTAGCCAAACAATCATTTTATTATTATTATTATTATTTCATATAGGCTTTGGCTGGCAGAGAGCTGTTCTGTTTTCAGCTTTAGGTGTTGTCATTATCCTGATACTTCTGTTAGGCCTGATGTGCTGGAGGTGAGGAACACTATTTGACATTTAATGTTATTTCTGTAAAGGAGTTTTGATGGGATGCTGTCATAAGTTACATTTAAGATATTTATTTTGCATTAGTTGCATATAAATAGCAATGTTTGTTTACGGTCCCCTAGAAGGAAGAAACGGCAGTCCAATAGTAAGTCCATGAGCAGGGATATTCAGAAACAAGTAAGTATAATATGTCCTCTTGTACAGTGGACAGTGTGCATAGTTTTATAACTTACACTGTGTTACAGTATGATGTATTGATAATTGAGCCTTTGAGACATTTTGAATCTCCTGGTTTAACTAACAGATCCACAGATCTGACAACAAACAAGGGAATGTGGGTTTTGAAAAACATTTCGGATGTCATACGCTCATACTCCACATTGCCTGTCAGTGGCGGTTCTATAGTGTTTTACGGCCCCTGGCGAGACCACCTGTCAGCACCCCCCCCAGCCCCCCCTGAGGCAGAGAGACACGCTGCTTCTGTGCATGGCACCATCTCAGCAAGCAAGGGTGCCTGCAGTTCACTTAGGGGGCGCCATAGTGCTGATTGCAGCAATATGACACAGGGCTTTTTATTTTATTTTTAAATTTTTTCCCCAAGCGCTCGTGGCACCCCCCACGAAAAGGCGCCCCGGGCGGCTGCCCGGTTCGTCCGTGTCTAAAACCGCTACTGTTGCTGGTCTACTACTGTAACTCAACTGAAGCAGCAAGCAGCTATTAATAAGCTAGTAATAAGCCATTAATAATCATCAAATGGACTTAACACTTTGTAAAGCAACTTCCTTTGAGTACATACATGTTAAATATATGTCACTGCCACTGATGTATCAATCCATCTTTGTATTCTGATGATGTGGATACTAACAATACTAACCCCAACCCAGAATGATCCTCAGAGTGAAAACCGTGACACCATCCAAATGAGTTCACTTTACCAGAGCCTGAACCCCAACACCACCCAACCTGATGCAGTCTACCAGAGCCTGAACCCCAACACCACCCAACCTGATGCAGTCTACCAGAGCCTGAACCCCAACACCACCCAACCTGATGCAGACTACCAGAGCCTGAACCCCAACACCATCCAACCTGATCCAGTCTACCAGACACTGAACCCCAACAGCACCTAAATTGATGCAGTCTACTACAGCCTGAACCCCAACACCACCCAACCTGACGGAGTCTACCAGAGCCTGAACCCCAACACCACCCAACCTGATGCAGTCTACCAGACCCTGAACCCCAACACCACCCAACCTGATGCAGTCTACCAGAGCCTGAACCCCAACACCACCCAATCTGATGCAGTCTACCAGAGCCTTAATCCCAACACCACCCAACCTGATGCAGTCTACCAGAGCCTGAACCCCAACAGCACCTAAACTGATACAGTCTACTACAGTCTGAACCCCAACACCACCCAACCTGATGCAGTTTACCAGAGACTGAACACCAACACCACCCAACCTGATGCAGTCTACCAGAGCCTGAACACCACCAAACCGGATGCAGTTTACCAGAATCTGTACACCAAACACCAACCAAACTAATGGAGTGTACACCAACACCATTCAAGCCAATGCAGATAGTTACAAATGAAAAATAGATAAATGATACATTTTGCAATCTTTCGATGTGGATCTTTTTTCATGTAAAATATATTGTGTGCAGCATTACATTTCCTAAAATGGAACTGTCTGTATTCTGTGCATTTCTGTACTATAAGATGTATTCAATGATCGTATGTCCTCTTGACAAGTGCTGTTATTGTGTATCTTCAAGATTTGTTTTTATGAGAATATGGCTTATATGACTCTTTTGTATCTCTTGCAGTATGATGTGAGATGTTAAAATAGATGACAAATGTTAGGTAATGAAGGAATCTGAATAATAATAATGATATTGTACATAATATTTTTAATGTTAATACATTTCTTTATTATTATTTTATATTCATAAGTTATTTTGTATAATTATAACCCTCAGAAGTTTGTGAGACAGTATCCTAGGTATTGGCAATATTGGCACTACCTATTGCCTCTGTCCAAAGAGGTGGGATGTTGTCTGTGTATTGTGAGATTTTCATGGGAATATGTCTTATATGACTTTTGTGGTATCTATTTCAGTATGAAGTGAGATGTTAAAATAGATGACAAATGTTAGGTAGTTTATACATGTCCTTGGCATGATTTTTGCTGTAAAATAGAAGTTGCTGTGTATTGTGGAAAAGAAGCTCTCATGGTCTCCCGATTGAACTACATGTGTGCCTTACATTATTACAGTACAATACATCGTCATGAATTAGCCTTCAGACACAGTTAAACTTGTTGTTGAAGCCAATGCTTTTCAATATGCTTTTGTTTGGAAAACATATAAATAAATAGTGGCATTGTGTGAACAGTCTTGTGGTTATATGCTTTGTTTGACTGAGAATGACAAAGCAGTTTTGTGTGGAGATTACTGAGGGTCATCGTGAGAGTTCAAAGGTCATGTCATTACAAAAGAAATCCACTAGAGAGCAATCAGTACTGTAAATATGATTTGACATTGATCATTTGTAATGCATTTTTTTAATATGTAAACATCCACCAGAGGTAACATGTTTTGTTTCATCACTGCGGACACACCTTTGTATTTTCAGCTCCTAATTTGTTGCTAGTTGAGAATGAGGGGAAGCAAGCTGAAGACAACACAAACATATCTGAAGATGCCATTACACTTTACTTGCAGGAGAGGGCAGTCTTAACAGGTCAAGGAGATTGTGACTCACCCTGAATCAGTGACATTGGGTGACAGTGCAGTGACAAGGGCAACAGTGCTGTGGAATCTGGTGAAATAGACAGTGTGCAATGTCAGGGGGTCAGATATGATTATATATGGATGTAAGTGTGTGTGTGTGTGTGTGTGTGTGTGTGTGTGTGTGTTTGGGAAAGGGGTGGGGGTAAATGCATGCTTGTTTGTGTGAGAGTGAGTTTGTAGATCAATACTTCTCTTTTAAGTACATGCACGGTGTATAATGTTGGGGAAATTATGTGTATTTTATCTCCAGACTTTAACCAAGTGTGGGTATGGCTCTCTGTCAAAGCATGTTTGCTTATCTTTCCTCCTCCCCTCAAAACTGCGTTCACACTCTGTGTTCATTTGTCTCTTAAAAAAAAGAGAAAAAAAGAAAAGCAGTAGTAATCTTAAGGCCTGATCAGCTGTGGTCTGTGGTTAAATGAGCTCAGTGTGACTTCTGTTTGCGCAGAGAGGAAGACAGAGAGAGATACTAAATATATGCATGCATGTTGAGCATATTTGTGGCAGAGAGAGGGACTAAGAAGGAGAGAGAAAGAGAGAGAGGGGGGAGGGATAAAGAAGGGGAGAGAGAGGAAGAGAGGAAGACAGACCAACAGAGAGAGTGAGTAAATATATGCATGCATGTCATTGGGCATGTGTGTGTGACAGAGACAAAGAGAGAGACAGAGAGAAAGAGAGGAAGAGAGAGAGAGAGAGAAAGAGACAGAGAGCGAGAGAGAGAGTAAATACATTCATGTCTATGCTCATATTTGGACTATGTGCATCTGTGTTATTATCTCTCTGTCTCTGTCTCTGTCTCTGTCTCTCTCTTTCTCTCTCTTTATCTCTCTCTGTCTCTCTCTCTCCATCTCCCTCTCTCTCTCTCTCTTTCTCCCAGTGGACCATGCCTTCAAAGGCCTTCCTCCGGTTAGGGATGGACCATGCAGGCAGGCTGCTGGAGCCCCTGTCTGGAGCAGGGCCACAGTCCCAGCGGCCTGTTGGGGAAGGCAGTCTGCTGGATCAGCAACTATCTGCAGCAGCACAGCAGTGGCCTTCAGGGTTCAGATGGACAACAGACACACACAGACACACCACAATCCCCCAGAATCCAACAGTCTCTGGAGGAGCAACTGTGCATGCCAAGGTCAACCTGTTGTTATCTGACAGTGACCTAGTGGTGGTTCTATAGTGTTTTACTCCCCGGGCAAGACCACCTCTCAGCACCCCCCCCGAGGCAGAGAGACACGCTGCTTCTGTGCATGGCACCATCTCAGCAAGCAAGGGCACCTGCAGTTCACTTAGAGGGTGCTAATATGCCGATTGCAGCAATACGGGGGTTTTTATTTATTTATTTATTTTCCCCAAGAGCTCGTGGCGCCCCCCACGAAATGGCTCTGCGGGCGGCTGCCCTGTTCGCAACTGCTACTGGACACCACGATCCCCCAGAATGCCAAGGTCAACCTGTTGTTATGTGACAGTGACCTAGTGGTGGTTCTAGAGTATTTTACTCCCCGGGCAAGACCATCTCTCAACACCCCCCAGCACACCCCACGAAATGGCGCCCCGGGCGGCTGCCCTGTTCGCCCATGCCTAAAACCGCTACTGACAGTGACCTAGTGAATATCTGAATGGATTTGATGTGATTGTGTAGAAGTATCCACAGGACACATGCAGAAGATTTTCCACTGTGTATGTCCTACTGTTATTTAGGTCTTTGACCTGCTGGAGCTATGCTAGAGTTATGTGTATTTTATCTCCAGACTTTAACCAAGTGTGTGTATGGCTCTCTGTCAAAGCATTTTTGCTTATCTTTCCTCCTCCCCTCAAAACTGCGTTCACATTCTGTGGTCATTTGCCCCTTAAAAAAAAGAGAAAAAAAGGAAACAGTAGTAATCTTGAAGGCCTGATCAGCTGTGGTCTGTGGTTAAGTGATGCACAGTGAGCTCAGCACGCATGTTGTGCGTATTTATGAGAGCGGGAGAGAGAAGGAGAGAGAAAGAGAGAGAGAGGGATAACAAAGGGGACAGAGAGGGAGAGAGAAAGAGAGAGGGAGACAGACTCCCCCAAAATTCCCCCAAAATCCAACAGTCTCTGGAGGAGCAACTGTGCACGTCAAGTTCATCCTGTTGTTATGTGACAGTGACCTAGTAAATATCTGAAGGGATCTGACGTGGTCGTGTAGAAGTCACGACATGACACATGCAGAAAAAAGAGCACTTTACACTCTGCGTCAGGAAGACAAGGATATTTTCCACTGTGTATGTCCTACTGTCATTTAGGTCTTTGGTGACATTTTGCCATGATTCTGTGTGAAGACATTTGTGTTATTTCCTCATGTGCCTTGACAAATGTGTGAAAGCTCTGTATACAGTATGTGGCCATCTGCTTCTCGAAAAAAAAGGTAACCCTTTATTCTAGTCAGTTCAGCAGCCAGTGAGAAAAGAGTTCACACCCTTCATGTGTGGTGTGACCAGTGGCGGTTCTATAGTGTTTTTCTCCCCGATTGCAGCGACATGATACACAGAGCTTTTCTTTTTTTTTTTTTTTTCATCAAGCGCTCGTGGCGCCCCCCACACAAGATGGCGGCCCCGGCGGCTGCCCTGTTCGCCTGTGCCTAAAACCGCTACTGGGTGTGAGATCAGGGAGCTGACAGTGAGCAAAATGTGACTGCAGTTTGTGCTCAGTACAGTTCTACTGCAGTGATGACTGGGAGGGAGCAGGTGTAGCATATGTGATGTAAAGCACCAGAGATGCCACCCCACCAGTGGCATGAGCGTGTGCATTGGCTCAGTAACAGCAGGCCTGTGGGGACACACTTTAAGGAAGCCAGATATACATCACTATCTTTCCCTTTGTATTACCTACTAGCACTATGCTCTTCATTGCCATGCTGTCATGGTTCACCAAGAAGACCCTTTTTGCTGATTATTTTCTTTATTTTTCTTTTTCATCTCCCTTAAGAAATGTGTTCACACTGTGTACAGTATATGCGTGCATCTGTTTGGTCCTTCACACTGCACTCTAACCACTTTGGCAGCCAACACGGGAGGAGTTCACACCTATCCTCTGCTGTGTCAGATAACCGTCAATGACCAAAGTGTCTCTACTGTCAAACGGCCCTCAGCTCACCAACATGCAGATCTCTACCATAAAAGGCTATTTTGAGTGCCACAGCATCACCAAAAGCAGAAGTACTCATCATGACCTCAACTACAAGAGCTGCCGTCTGTCTTAAAGCAGAAAGCTGCTCCGCTGTTGATCATTCAGGGAACGGAACTCTGCACTCTGCACTCTGCACGGTAAGACTCTTGAAGAGGCAATCATTTATAATCTATAACATAGACAGCTGTTTCACACATGTTGGGCAAACTCATTAATTGGTGAGGATATTAGTAGTTATGGCTAAACCTTATCCACTTCACCACTTTATCCGTTTTATGGTGTCATCATGCATGCAAGTTTAATGAGTAATGTCTATAACTTCAAGACTGCATATGTGCTGTTGCAACCTTTCCTCTAAAGGCTTCTTTTAGTAATTTCTTGAAGACTATTGAGAATGCAATTAGGTGTAATTATTTATCTCATGACCAATATACTGTATGAACAAACCCTTGTGTTTTGGCTTGAGAGTACACAGATGCACACACCATCAGAGTTGTCTTTGCAATTGTAATGATTAACGCAGACCTATTTGCATAGCCCAGCTTTTCTTATTTGCTAGCTTACACATATGACAAACTTATTTGCATAGCCCAGCTTTTCTATCTTGTGGGGAAAGGTCCATTATCTTTGCTAACCCATGACTTGGCCTGAGCGCCTAAATATAGAGAAACATTAGCATCTCTGAGGGTTATACCACAGTATCAGCTAGCTTAGCTATTAATGTGCAGCTAACGCTAGAACATCCTCTTTTATGGGGGTGTTGTGGAAAACCCTCGACAAGGGCCTTGCCCTCAGCACGCTGTCGTCGCTGTCTTGTTGTTGCGCTGTTTGTTAGAATAACTCAATACGAAACAGTTAACTTCAAGTTGTTGACAAAGACTCTTTATTCACTCAGCATACACAAGTGTACAGGCAAAGACACCCAAAATACACCAGCATGTATTAGCAGAGTGAACCCACCGTGGCTAACCGTTGTGAGACAAACTGATCAGTTGGTGACCCGCAGGCAGCTGAGGCCTAGAAGACAGTCTTCACCAAGTCACACTCTACCAGCCCGAAGCGTCTGCTTATATTCACTTAGAACCCCCCTCCCCCCCTCCTTCCATTCTACCTATTCTCAGTATTGGGGGGGTTAGGCCACCTCATCACTTTTGGCACACATCATATTGGTGGATTTTTCCCCTCATCTGTCTTTTTTAAATATTAACCACCTTCGATACGGTCATGGTTTTCCTAATCTTCCAGGTGCTGTTCTTCGCTGCTTATTCTCACTTTCTCAGCCAACAGTGGATTCATCATGTTCGCACCTTTTAATTATTCCCCTTTCATCATACTGATTTATTGAGGTGTCTTACAGAGACATAGAGCGAGTTGATATTGTTGTCTGTGTGACAGTAGATGGGTAGGTGTTGGCACTGTTAGCATACAGTGCATTTAGTTGGCATATTTTTGGTGTTTTTTCAGTTAATATGTATTTGACAGTGTATCAAACAACAGTGTACCTGCCTGTGTTCAAAGTGAGCTCTGTACACGTGTGTGTGTGTGTGTGTGTGTGTGTGTGTGTGTGTGTAATGTATGCACAACACCCCCTCCTTTACATTCCCCTTCTCTGTTGAGCTCATGCTTTTGAGTCCTAGTTTGTGCAACAGCTTTTATTATTCCCACACATATTGGAAGTTTTGCAGTTCAATAAATGAGCGCTTTTTAAGATAGTTTATAATATAGCTTTATGCTCAGAATTTTACCACATATTCTCACCTTTGCGTGTTCAAATATAAAGAGGAACGTTGCATTACTCTAAAATCTACACAGGAAACAGCTGCCTTTGTGCACGTTTGTACGTCTGCGATGGGGGAAGCAGGATCTTGTGTTTTTCTGGCTCTTCTTCTCATTGTGAGCACCACAAAGGGTGAGTACTAATGATGTGCATGAGAGTGAGGGCAGTGTGCTGGAAGTAACAAACTGAGTTACTGGGTATTACAGTTTTTCTCAGTCGCTTTGGTACTTTTCTCACAACACTATTAACATTTGCGCAGCATTTAGTGAATTTCTCAAAACAGTTAGTGCAAACTGCAAAACCTAGTGGATAACCTGCAAAAGCACGTCACTTGCTCAAAATGGATAGTCAATTCCTCAAAAGCAAGTATTCATGTCAATGAAACTGCCAGTGTCATCAAAATGAGAAGTCTTGACATCATGTTTATGAACAAGATAGTCAAATGGCTTTGTCATGTTTTCATTATGACAATTACTTCTCTTAGTGTTTTCCAATGCAGGAAAAAAAGGTTAGAACTCATTGACACTACCTGAAAATGCTCAAGACAGCACTATACACTACCTGTACAGCCATTTTACGTAAAACTACAGTAAACAGTACACGTTGCTGTAGGTAGGGGAGTGAGTACAAGACACTGAATATGTACATTTCCCATTTTTACTGTATATGCTCTTTGCAATTCTACAGCATTGTGCAAAAGAAAAATACAATACAGTCACTTATTTAGAACAAACATAAGAAACACCCTTTTGGTAGAGCTGTGCACTAATGTGAACAACATACGTAACAGTACATATTGTAACTGAAAATAGGTAAATCATTCTGGCACATGCAGACGTTCCTGTCTGTCATATATTTTCATCTACATCACAATGGATATCATCCCTTGCAATGCAGCGAGAAAAGTGGAGTGGTAAATCCACCGTCTGCAGACCATTTACAGTGCTGAACATTAGAGTATACATACAAGACATGTTTTACCTGTACATACTGGTGACGGTTGAACTAATAGTTATGAGAATTTACATTCTGATCTGAGAAAAGCACCAACGCAACTGAGAAAAACTGTAATACTTCACACACCTCCTTGTGAGTAAAAGCTTAAGTTCACCTGAGAGCAACTATTCAATTTAGGAGACATTTCCAGCAAAAAAAATTATAAAGAAAGGTATAAAATTTGCTTGACACAATTTGATAACTAGTTCAACAATTTTGTATGTAATGACTCAAGCAATAAAACTAAGACTATTAGTTTTATTGGGAATGACTATTCAGCATCCACAAGTATAGTTCATTTTGACTGACATGACATAAGCAAATGAAAATGTTAAAAAACAACAGAGTGTTGTATAAAAGCAACTGACACATGTCCAAAAGCATTGGCAATTTGTTCAGAGGAAGGAGAAAATGCTATTATGAGGTGCACCAATGACTAAATGTTGTGGAGGTTGAACTAATAGTTATGAGAATTTACTTTCTGATCTGAGAAAAGCACCAAAGCGACTGAGAAAAACTGTAAATTCCAGTTGTGTTTTTTCCTTGTTTGTCAGCATCCTGTGTTATTTTTAAACCAGATGGCAATGCAATATGCCAAGTTTAACACCTTACTGTGTGTTTTAGATGCAAATCTATCTGTACACAGGCATTGTATGGGGATATAGCTAAATCATTGTATGGGGATATAGCTAAATCATTGTATGGGGATATAGCTAAATCATTTTCATTCATATGCATGACCAGCAGGGGGCACTGTCTGTCCCTGGCTGCAGCCCAGTAGAGGTCCAGCTGGCTTTCTATGTTGCCAATGCCTGTTATTATGTATCTCAAGGCAGTCAGTGTTGTTTAACAGAAATTAAAACACAGAAAATGTTATTTTTTTGTACTGCAGATCTTTCACTTCAGTTATTTTCTGTTAGTCTAGTGTAATTGTGTATTCCAGTGCCAGTGTTGATATTACAACTGCTCATACAGAGGTACACATTCAGATTCACATTTAGAATTAATCACATCCCAGGAGGGCAAGATTTCCCCCTGGTTTGTATAAATGGCACATAGATGTTGGAGTGTTACTCACTGAAGGAGCTAGGTCCGCCATCTTAGCGATGCTAGCTTAGCAATAAAGCTAAATCCACTCTCCCTTCCCATGCACATCCCTGACCGTTACAGTAACATGGGGAGGAGGGGCAGGCTTGCTCTGTTTTGTTTGTTATTTACGTGGAACGTCAACAGAAGTTTAAGCACCAATCGACCCCATAATGCCCTGCCCCTAGAGCACCAAGTGCCAGAACGTGCAGCAAAAATAATCAGGGTAATGAACACAATGTCGGGCACCCAAATTGTTAGCAGCCATTGATAACACCCACACTCCACCAGTGCTAAAGGAATGACTTATGTAAAATATAAATCAGAAAAATACATGTATCTAAAAAGACCTTTTAACTGGAGCCTATATGGGCCCATTGAGCACGACAGCAAAAAGCAAATTTCTATAGCACTGTATGGATAGTAAGGTTCAGGGCATTTTTTGACAGGATTTGGTGTATCTACTACAACGCTATTCATCTGGTTAAGCTACAGTACTTAATCTGAAATCGAATGTACCAGAAGGAGTAGCAAATAAAAAAAAAAAAAACATTTGGGATTTCATTATCAGTGATAGGTAGATTATTTGTACCATTTCATACAACTCACAATGCTGTGTACACACAAAAAGGGTTATGAGGTCCTTCTGACATTATCAGTGTCTTGACTGGATTACCTGTTTTCATGGGGTTTCAGGTATTGCTTCTGCGGGACACTGTCCATTCCGTGAGGAGATATGTGATGTGATTGGATCAGAGGTATACATGTACTGCCCTATTGACACTGTCGGAGGGAAGTTCGCCATGGTAACTCAACCTGATTACAGTAATAATAAATGTAGAGATTTAACTGAACTTCCTGATTACAATGGCCGTGGAAGGTTTCGTGGCTGCAATCAACAAAACAAGTGCTGCTCATTTCAACTGAGTAACCTAAAGACAACAGACAGTGGAGAGTATCACTTTGCAGAGTGTCACAGAGAGAAACTACAAAGCAAATGTAAATTCACTTTATCTGTCAAAGGTATGACATCTTGTTTTCCAGTACTATCATAAATGATAATTCATCAACTTTTAAAACAAATAATCAAAATTTTGAGATTTATGCTTGGGTATTACAGACACATAGACTCAATTACCATTGCTGTTAACCATATTGTTTTAGAACTTGTTGTTGGGGTTACTGAACCAGTGATTGAGGGCAACAAGGTGACGCTGAGCTGTAACAACATCTGCCCTTCAACCCCCAACCCCAAAGTGGTATGGATGAAGAACGGACAGCATTTACCTGATAAACAAACAAGCAATGAAACACTCACAATACAGAGTGTCAGCACTGGCGATGAGGGCAACTATTCCTGTGCATTAATGAATGATGCTAAAACAGGAACTCTGTCTTCATCTAAACCAGTAGAGCTTCACGTCACTTGTAAGTACCAGACTCATACAGATTAGAGTGATTCAAAGTAGTACTACACTACTGGGCTACCATGCTTTTGTATTTACATTAAATAGATACACTCTGCATTACTTGTATGCAATATGCCTTAAACACCCTCAGTATGTTCATACTTTTATTACAGATTCTCCAAGAAACACTGTTGCATCCCTGAATCACTCTGGTGAAATTGTGGAGGGGCGTTTAGCAACTCTGACCTGCAGCAGTGATGCCAACCCACCTGTGGAGAACTACACCTGGTACAGGAGGACTGGGGCATCAACAGTCCAAGTGGGCACAGGACAGACCTTCAACTTTAACCTGACCAGAGCCAGTGCTGGACAATACCACTGTGAGGCCCAGAATGTGGTTGGATCTCTGAACTCTACTGGGGTTGAAGTGGGTTTGCCTGGTAAGTTATGTTCATGTCAGCACACAGTTTCATCATCACTTTTTTAAATCACATAATGTACAGTCAAATTCTTGTTTGTAAGAAAGAACTAGCTTTGTCTAAATGTTGCATCCATATGACAATGGCTAGTTAGCCAAATAATCCTTTTATTATTACAGTTTTTCTCAGTTGCTTTGGTGCTTTTCTCAGATCAGAAAGTAAATTCTCATAACTATTAGTTCAACCTCCACAACATTTAGTCATTGGTGCACCTCATAATAGCATTTTCTCCTTCCTCTGAACAAATTGCCAATGCTTTTGGACATGTGTCAGTTGCTTTTATACAACACAATGTTGTTTTTTAACATTTTCATTTGCTTATGTCATGTCAGTCAAAATGAACTATACTTGTGGATGCTGAATAGTCATTCCCAATAAAACTAATAGTCTTAGTTTTATTGCTTGAGTCATTACATACAAAATTATTGAACTAGTTATCAAATTGTGTCAAGCAAATTTTATACCTTTTTTTATAATTTTTTTTGCTGGAAATGTCTCCTAAATTGAATAGTTGCTCTCAGGTGAACTTAAGCTTTTACTCACAAGGAGGTGTGTGAAGTATTACAGTTTTTCTCAGTTGCGTTGGTGCTTTTCTCAGATCAGAATGTAAATTCTCATAACTATTAGTTCAACCGTCACCAGTATGTAGAGGTAAAACATGTCTTGTATGTATACTCTAATGTTCAGCACTGTAAATGGTCTGCAGACGGTGGATTTACCACTCCACTTTTCTCGCTGCATTGCAAGGGATGATATCCATTGTGATGTAGATGAAAATATATGACAGACAGGAACGTCTGCATGTGCCAGAATGATTTACCTATTTTCAGTTACAATATGTACTGTTACGTATGTTGTTCACATTAGTGCACAGCTCTACCAAAAGGGTGTTTCTTATGTTTGTTCTAAATAAGTGACTGTATTGTATTTTTCTTTTGCACAATGCTGTAGAATTGCAAAGAGCATATACAGTAAAAATGGGAAATGTACGTATTCAGTGTCTTGTACTCACTCCCCTACCTACAGCAACGTGTACTGTTTACTGTAGTTTTACGTAAAATGGCTGTACAGGTAGTGTATAGTGCTGTCTTGAGCATTTTCAGGTAGTGTCAATGAGTTCTAACCTTTTTTCCTGCATTGGAAAACACTAAGAGAAGTAATTGTCATAATGAAAACATGACAAAGCCATTTGACTATCTTGTTCATAAACATGATGTCAAGACTTCTCATTTTGATGACACTGGCAGTTTCATTGACATGAATACTTGCTTTTGAGGAATTGACTATCCATTTTGAGCAAGTGACGTGCTTTTGCAGGTTATCCACTAGGTTTTGCAGTTTGCACTAACTGTTTTGAGAAATGCACTAAATGCTGCGCAAATGTTAATAGTGTTGTGAGAAAAGTACCAAAGCGACTGAGAAAAACTGTATTATTCCATATAGGCTTTGGCTGGCAGAGAGCTGTTCTGTTTTCAGCTTTAGGTGTTGTCATCATCCTGATACTTCTGTTAGGCCTGATGTGCTGGAGGTGAGGAACACTATTTGACATTTAATGTTATTTCTGTAAAGGAGTTTTGATGGGATGCTGTCATACGTCATATTTAAAATATTTATTTTGCATTAGTTGCATATAAACAACAATGTTTGTTTATGGTCCCCTAGAAGGAAGAAACGGCAGTCCAATAGTAATTCCATGAGCAGGGATATTCAGAAACAAGTAAGTATAATTTGTCCTCTTGTACAGTGGACAGTGTGCATATTTTTATAACTTACACTGTGTTACAGTATGATGTATTGATAATTGAGCCTTAGACATTCTGAATCTCCTGCCTTGACTAACAGACCCACAGATGGGTTTTGAGAGGCATTTCAGAGGTTATAAGCCCATACTGCACATTGCTGGTCTACTACTGTAGCTCAACTGAGATAGCAAACAGCCACTATTAGTCATCAAATGGGCTCAACCCTCTGTAAATCATCTTCCTTTGACTAAACACATTAAATATATAAATGATTCATAAATCCATCTTTGTATTGTGATGATGTGAATACTAACAATACTAACCCTAATCCAGAATGATCCTCAGCGTAAAAACCGTGACACCATTCGAATGAGTTTGGTTTACCAGAATGTGAACCCCAACACCACCCAACCTGATGCAGTCTACCAGAGCCTGAACCCCAACACCACCCAACCTGATGCAATCTACCAGAGCCTGAACCCCAACACCACCCAACCTGATGCAGTCTACCAGAGCCTGAACCCCAACACCACCCAACCTGATGCAGTCTACCAGACACTGAACCCCAACACCACCCAACCTGATGCAATCTACCAGAGCCTAAACCCCAACACCACCCAACCTGATGCAGTCTACCAGACACTGAACCCCAACACACCCAACCTGATGCAGTCTACCAGAGCCTGAACCCCGACACCATCCAACCTGATCCAGTCTACCAGACACTGAACCCCAACAGCACCTAAATTGATACAGTCTACTACAGCCTGAACCCCCAACACCACCCAACCTGATGCAGTCTACCAGAGCCTGAACCCCGACACCATCCAACCTGATCCAGTCTACCAGACACTGAACCCCAACAGCACCTAAATTGATGCAGTCTACTACAGCCTGAGCCCCAACACCACCCAACCTGATGGAGTCTAGCAGAGCCTGAACCCCAACACCACCCAACCTGATGCAGTCTAGCAGAGCCTGAACCCCAGCACCACCCAACCTGATGGAGTCTACCAGAGCCTGAACCCCAACACCACCCAACCTGATGGAGTCTATGAGAGCCTGAACCCCGACACCATCCAACCTGATCCAGTCTACCAGACACTGAACCCCAACACCACCCAACCTGATGCAGTCTACCAGAGCCTGAACCCCAACACCAACCAACCTGATGCAGTCTACCAGAGCCTGAACCCCGACACCATCCAACCTGATCCAGTCTACCAGACACTGAACCCCAACAGCACCTAAATTGATACAGTCTACTACAGCCTGAACCCCCAACACCACCCAACCTGATGCAGTCTACCAGAGCCTGAACCCCGACACCATCCAACCTGATCCAGTCTACCAGACACTGAACCCCAACAGCACCTAAATTGATGCAGTCTACTACAGCCTGAACCCCAACACCACCCAACCTGATGCAGTCTACCACAGCCTGAACCCCAGCACCACCCAACCTGATGGAGTCTACCAGAGCCTGAACCCCAACACCACCCAACCTGATGGAGTCTATGAGAGCCTGAACACCGACACCATCCAACCTGATCCAGTCTACCAGACACTGAACCCCAACACCACCCAACCTGATGCAGTCTACCAGAGCCTGAACCCCAACACCACCCAAGCTGATGCAGTCTACCAGACACTGAACCCCCACACCACCCAACCTGATACAGTCTACCAGACACTGAACCCTAACACCACCCAACCTGATGCAGTCTACCAGAGCCTGGACCCTAACACCACCCAACCTGATGCAGTCTACCAGAGCGTTAATCCCAACACCACCCAACATGATGCAGTCTACCAGAGCGTTAATCCCAACACCACCCAACATGATGCAGTCTATCAGAGCCTGAACTCCAACACCACCCAACCTAATGCAGTCTACCAGAGCCTTAATCCCAACACCACCCAACCTGATGCAGTCTACCAGAGCCTGAACCCCAACACCACCCAAGCTGATGCAGTCTACCAGACACTGAACCCCAACACCACCCAACCTGATGCAGTCTACCAGAGCCTGAACCCCAACACCACCAAACTTGATGCAGTTTACCAGAACCTGTACACCAAACACCAACCAAACTAATGGAGTGTACATCAACACCATTCAAGCCAATGCAAATTTTACAAATGAAAAATAGATAAATGATAGATTTTGCAATCTTTCGATGTGGATCTTTTTCATGTAAAATATATTGTTTGCAGCATTACATTTCCTAAAATGGAACTGTCTGCATTCTGTGCATTTCTGTACTATAAGATGTATTCAATGATCTTATGTCCTCTTGACAAGTGCTGTTATTGTGTATCTTCAAGATTTCTTTTCATGAGAATATGGCTTATATGACTCTTTTTGTATCTCTTGCAGTATGAAGTGAGATGTTAAAATACATGACAAATAAGGAATCTGAATAATAATATGGATATTGTACATAACATTTTTTAATGTTAATACATTTCTTCATTATTATTTTATATTCATAAGTTGTTTTGTATAATTATAACCCTCAGAGGTTTGTGAGACAGTATCCTAGGTACTGGCAATATGTGTGCCTCTGCCCTAAGAGGTGAGATGTTGTCTGTGTATTGTGAGCTTTTTATGGGAATATGTCCTATATGACTTTTGTGGTATCTATTTCAGTATGAAGTGAGATGTTAAAATAGATGACAAATGTTAGGTAGTTTATACATGGCCTTGGCATGAATTTTTGCTGTAAAATAGAAGTTTCTGTGTATTATGGAAAAGAAGCTCTCATGGTCTCCCGATTGAACTAAATGTGTGCCTTACATTATTACAGTACAATACGTCCTCATGAATTAGCCTTCAGACACAGTTAAACTTGTTGTTGAAGCCAATGCTTTTTAATAACATGCTTTTGTTTGGAAAACATATCAATAAATAGTGGCATTGTGTGAACAGTCTTGTGGTTATATGCTTTGTTTGACTGAGAATGACAAAGGGGTTTTGTGTGGAGATTACTGAGGGTCATCGTGAGAGTTCAAAGGTCATGTCATTACAAAAGAAATCCACTAGAGAGCAATCAGTACTGTAAATATGACTTGACATTGATCATTTGTAATGCAATTTTTTAATATGTAAACATCCACCAGAGGTAACATGTTTTGTTTCATCACTGCGGACACACCTTTGTATTTTCAGCTCCTAATTTGTTGCTAGTTGAGAATGAGGGGAAGCAAGCTGAAGACAACACAAACATATCTGAAGATGCCATTACACTTTACTTGCAGGAGAGGGCAGTCTTAACAGGTCAAGGAGATGGTGACTCAACCTGAATCAGTGACATTGGGTGACAGTGCAGTGACAAGGGCAATGGTGCTGTGGAATCTGGTGAAATAGACAGTGTGCAATGTCAGGGGGTCAGATATGATTATATATGGATGTAAGTGTGTGTGTGTGTGTGTGTGTGTGTGTGTGTTTGTGTTTGGGAAAGGGGCAGGGGTAAATGCCTGCTTGTTTGTGTGAGAGTGAGTTTGTAGATCAATACTTCTCTTTTAAGTCCCACTGTATCTCAAGATCTACATGTCTTTAATGGAATGTGCATTTGTTTCATAAATGTTGTTATTATGTGTATGTCCAGCAGAGGGCATTGGTTTGGATTATTACACAGCTGTCATTACATGTCACAACCAATAGAGGGCAGTCATAAACCTGTAGTTCAGGGAGACACTGGTGACTTACCTATTTTAATTTTTCCCAGCTGGATTAATGTGATTTAAGGTGCACTGGTTTCCATGAACATTGTGGGACACTGTCTTACAGGGTCAGCTAAATACAATGTAATGTAACGTAAAATATATTGCACGGTACAGTGTATAATGTTGGGGAAATTATGTGTATTATTTTATCTTTAGACTTTAACCAAGTGTAGGTATGGCTCTCTGTCAAAACATGTTTGCTTATCTTTCCACCTCCCCTCAAAACTGCGTTCACACTCTGTGTTCATTTGTCTCTTAAAAAAAAGAGAAAAAAAGAAAAGCAGTAGTAATCTTAAGGCCTGATCAGCTGTGGTCTGTGGTTAAATGAGCTCAGTGTGACTTCTGTTTGCGCAGAGAGGAAGACAGAGAGAGATACTAAATATATGCATGCATGTTGAGCATATTTGTGGCAGAGAGAGGGACAGAGAAGGAGAGAGAAAGAGAGAGAGGGGGGAGGGATAAAGAAGGGGAGAGAGAGGAAGAGAGGAAGAGACAGACAGACAGAGAGAGAGAGAGTAAATATATGCATGCATGTCATTGTGCATGTGTGTGTGACAGAGAGAAATAGAGAGACAGAGAGAGAAAGAGAGAGAGAGAGAAAGAGTAAATACATTCATGTCATTCTGCGTATTTGGAATATGTGCGTCAGTGTTATCAATTGACTTTATTCATTGAATTAATTAACTCTTTCTCATTCTCTCTTTCTCCCAGTGGACCATGCCTTCAAAGGCCTTCCTCCGGTTAGGGATGGACCATGCAGGCAGGCTGCTGGAGCGTCTGTCTGGAGCAGGGCCACAGTCCCAGCAGCCTGTTGGGGAAGGCAGTCTGCTGGATCAGCAGCTATCTGCAGCAGCACAGCAGTGACCTTCAGGGTTCAGATGGAGAACAGACACACACAGACAGACCACAATCCCCCAGAATCCAACAGTCTCTGGAGGAGCAACTGTGCATGCCAAGGTCAACCTGTTGTTATCTGACAGTGACCTAGTGGTGGTTCTATAGTGTTTTACTCCCCGGGCAAGACCACCTCTCAGCACCCCATCCCCCCCCCCCAGCCCAGAGGCAGAGAGACACGCTGCTTCTGTGCATGGCACCATCTCAGCAAGCAAGGGCGCCTGCAGTTCACTTAGAGGGCGCTAATATGCCGATTGCAGCAATATGACACAGGGCTTTTTATTTATTTATTTATTTATTTATTTTCCACAAGAGCTCGTGGCACCCCCCACGAAATTGGGCCTTGCCCTCTTCGCTCGTGCCTAAAACCGCTACTGCACACACACCACAATCCCCCAGAATCCAACAGTCTCTGGAGGAGCAACTGTGCATGCCAAGGTCAACCTGTTGTTATGTGACAGTGACCTAGTGGTGGTTCTAGAGTATTTTACTCCCCGGGCAAGGCCACCCCTCAGCACCCCCAGCACACCCCACGAAATGGCGCCCCGGGCGGCTGCCCTGTTCGCCCATGAGTAAATCCGCTACTGACAGTGACCTACTGAATATCTGAATGGATTTGATGTGATTGTGTAGAAGTAACTACAGGACACATGCAGAAGATTTTCCACTGTGTATGTCCTACTGTTATTTAGGTCTTTGACCTGCTGGAGCTATGCTAGAGTTATGTGTATTTTATCTCCAGACTTTAACCAAGTGTGTGTATGGCTCTCTGTCAAAGCATTTTTGCTTATCTCTCCACCTCCCCTCAAAACTGCGTTCACACTTTGTGGTCATTTGCCCCTTAAAAAAAAAGAGAAAAAAAGGAAACAGTAGTAATCTTGAAGGCCTGATCAGCTGTGGTCTGTGGTTAAGTGATGCACAGTGAGCTCAGTGTGACTTCTGTTTGCGCAGAGAGGAAGACAGAGAGACAGACTAAATATATGCACGCATGTTGTGCGTATTTATGAGAGCGGGAGAGAGAAGGAGAGAGAAAGAGAGAGAGAGGGATAACAAAGGGGACAGAGAGGGAGAGAGAAAGAGAGAGGGAGACAGACTCCCCCAAAATTCCCCCAAAATTCCCCCAAAATCCAACAGTCTCTGGAGGAGCAACTGTGCACGTCAAGTTCATCCTGTTGTTATGTGACAGTGACCTAGTAAATATCTGAAGGGATCTGACGTGGTCGTGTAGAAGTCACGACATGACACATGCAGAAAAAAGAGTACTTTACACTCTGCGTCAGGAAGACAAGGATATTTTCCACTGTGTATGTCCTACTGTCATTTAGGTCTTTGGTGACATTTTGCCATGATTCTGTGTGAAGACATTTGTGTTATTTCCTCATGTGCCTTGACAAATGTGTGAAAGCTCTGTATACAGTATGTGGCCATCTGCTTCTCGAAAAAAAAGGTAACCCTTTATTCTAGTCAGTTCAGCAGCCAGTGAGAAAAGAGTTCACACCCTTCATGTGTGGTGTGACCAGTGGCGGTTCTATAGGGTTTTACTCCCCGATTGCAGCGACATGATACACAGAGCTTTTCTTTTTTTTTTTTTTCATCAAGCGCTCGTGGCGCCCCCCACAAAATGGCGGCAAGGGCGGCTGCCCTGTTCGCCCGTGCCTAAAACCGCTACTGGGTGTGAGATCAGGGAGCTGACAGTGAGGAAAATGTGACTGCAGTTTGTGCTCAGTACAGCTCTACTGCAGTGATGACTGGGAGGGAGCAGGTGTAGCATATGTGATGTAAAGCACCAGAGATGCCACCCCAACAGTGGCATGAGCGTGTGCATTGGCTCAGTAACAGCAGGCCTGTGGGGACACACTTTAAGGAGGCCAGATATACATCACTATCTTTCCCTTTGTGTTAGATACTGTACTAGCACTATGCTCTTCACTGCCATGCTGTCATGGTTCACCAAGAAGACCCTTTTTGCTGATTATTTTGTTTATTTTTCTTTTTCATCTCCCTTAAGAAATGTGTTCACACTGTGTACAGTATATGCGTGCATCTGTTTGCTCCTTCACAATGCACTCTAACCACTTTGGCAGCCAACACGGGAGGAGTTCACACCTATCCTCTGCTGTGTCAGATAACCGTCAATGACCAAAGTGTCTCTACTGTCAAACGGCCCTCAGCTCACCAACATGCAGATCTCTACCATAAAAGGCTATTTTGCGTGGCACAGCATCACCAAAAGCAGAAGTACATTTAAATTTATCATGACCTCAACTACAAGAGCTGGCGTCTGTCTTAAAGCAGAAAGCTGCTCCGCTGTTGATCATTCACGGAACAGAACTCCACACTCTGCACTCTGCACGGTAAGACTCTTGAAGAGGCAATCATTTATAATCTATAACATAGACAGCTGTTTCAGACATGTTGGGCAAACTCATTAATTGGTGAGGATATTAGTAGTTATGGCTAAACCTTATCCACTTTACCACTTTATTCACTTCATGATATCTTCATGCATGCAAGCTTTATGAGTTATGTCTACAACTTCAAAAGACTGCATACTGTATGTGCTGTTGCAACCTCTCGCTTTTCTTAGTAATTTCTTGAAGAATATTAAGAAGGAAATGGTGATTCCTGAGTGGGCCGATGTGCCTGCATGCAGAGAAATGTTATTGCTCATGTAATTACAGGTGCAATTATTTATCTCATGACCAATATACTGTATGAACGAACCCTTGTGCTTTAGCTTGAGAGTACACATATACACACACCATCAGAGTTGTCTTTGCAATTTCAGACACGACCATGGTAGGATAATATTCATTAACACAGACTTATTTGCATAGCCCAGCTTTTCTTATTTGTTAGCTTACACATATGACAGACTTATTTGCATAGCCCAGCTTTTCTTATTTGTTAGCTTACACATATGACAAACTTATTTGCATAGCCCAGCTTTTCTATCTTGTGGGAAAGGTCCATTATCTTTGCTAACCCATGGCTTGGCCTGAGTGCCTAAATATAGAGAAACATTAGCATATCTGAGGGTTATACCACAGTATCAGTTAGCTTAGCTATTTATGTCCAGCTGACGCTAGAACATCCTCTTTTATGGGGCCTCACCTTTGCATGTCCAAATTTAAATAAAGAGGAACATTGCATTACTCTAAAATCTACACAGGAAACAGCTGCCTTTGTGCACGTTTGTACGTCTGCGATGGGGGAAGCAGGATCTTGTGTTTTTCTGGCTCTTCTTCTCATTGTGAACACAACAGAGGGTGAGTACTAATGATGTGCATGAGAGTGAAGGCATTGTGCTGGAAGTAACAAACTGAGTTACTGGGTATTAAATGCCAGTTATGTTTTGTACTTTGTTTGTCAGCATCCTGTGTTATTTTTAGTCCAAATGCCAATGCAATGTGTCAAGTTTAACACCTTACTCTGTGTTTCTTGGTGTTTTGGATATAAATCTAACTGAACACAGGCGTTGTATGTATGTGTATAAATAACGTTCATTCATATGCATGACCAGCAGGGGGCACTGTCTGTCCCTGGCTGCAGCCCACTAGAGGTCCAGCTGGCTTTCTATGTTGCCAGTGCCTGTTATGATGTATTCCAAGGCAGTCTTAGCGATGTTAGCTTAGCAATAAAGCTAAATCCACTCTCCCTTCCCATGCACATCCCTGACCGTTACAGTAACATGGGGAGGAGGGGCGGGCTTGCTCTGTTTTGTTTGGTATTTATGTGGAACGTCAACAGAAGTTTAAGCACCAATCGACCCCATAATGCCCTGCCCCTAGAGCACCAAGTGCCAGAACGTGCAGCAAAAATAATCAGGGTAATAAACACAATGTCGGGCACCCAAATTGTTAGCAGCCATTGATAACACCCACACTCCACCAGTGCTAAAGGAATGACTCATGTAAAATATAAATCAGAAAATATACATGTATCTAAAAAGACCTTTTAACTGGAGCCTATATGGGCCAATGGACCATGACAGCAAAAAGCTAATTTGTATAGCACTGTATGGATAGTAAGGTTCAGGGCATTTTTTGACAGGATTTGGTGTATCTACTACAACACCATTCATCTGGTGCCGCTACTTAATCTGAAATCGAATGTACCAGAAAAGCTGTAGCGATTACCGTAAAAATAACATCTGGAAACAGGGATTTCATTATCAGTGATAAATAGGTTATTTGTACAATTTCATATAACTCAGAATGCTGTGTACACACAGAAATGGTTCTGAGGTCCTCACATTATCAGTGTCTTGACTGGATGATCTGTTGTTATGGGGTTGCAGGTAGTGCTCCTACGAGAAACTGTCCCTTCCGTGAGGAGATATGTGGTGATATTGGATCGGATGTAAACATGTTCTGCCCTTTTGACACTTCTGTCAAAGGGAACTTCCATATGGTGACTCAACTTGATTATACTAAATATAAATGTACACAACTAACTAAATTCCCTGATTACAATGGACGTGGAAAGATTCGCTGCGATGAACAAACCAAGTGCTGCACATTTCAACTGAGTAACCTGAAGACAACAGACAGTGGAGAGTATCACTTTACAGATTGTCACGGAGAGAAACTACAAAGCAAATGTAAATTCACTTTATCTGTCAAAGGTATGACATTCTGTTTTAAATAAATGTTTTGCAGCACTATCATACATGATAATTTATCAAGTTTTTAATCTTTTTAAATCTCTATATCAACTTTAAAAAATGTTAATCTGTATATTGGCATTTATTCTTGTGTAATACAGACACATAGACTCAATTATGATTGCTGTTAACCATGTTGTTTTAGACCCTGTTGTTGAGGTTACTGGACCAGTGATTGAGGGCAACAAGGTGACGCTGAGCTGTAAGAACATCTGCTCTTCAACCCCCAACTCAGTGAAATGGATAAAGAACGGACAGCGTTTACCTGATAAACAAACAAACAATGAAATACTCACAATAGAGAGTGTCAGCATTGGTGATGAGGGAAACTATTCCTGTGCATTAATGAATTATGCTAGAACACAAACTCTGCCTTCATCTAAACCAGTGGAGCTTCATGTCATGTGTAAGTACCAGACTCACACAGATCAGCATGATTCAAAGTAGATAATTTCAGTAAACATATAATTTCATGTTATGGATTTCTGTGTCATGCACATATCAGTTATTAAGAGAGAGTATGTAATTAAGAAAAATACAGATTTATTTTAATGTTATGAATTTCTGTGTCGTTCCCATTTTCCAAGATCCTCCAAGGATCCCCTCTGTCTCTGTCAGTCCCTCTGCTGATGTACTTGAGGGAAGTTCAGTGAGTCTCACCTGTAGCAGTGATGCCAAGCCACCAGTGGACACCTACACCTGGTACAGGAGGACTGGGTCAGCAGTCTCAGGATTAGACTCCAAACAGATTTATAACATCAGTGAAGCCAGATCTCAACACACTGGCTACTACTACTGTGAGGCCAGGAACAAATATTTTACCCATAAGTCTACTGAAGTATATCTGGATGTTTTATGTGAGTGCTTTCTTTCTTCCAGCACTGGTTGTATATTACTAATGATGAATTAGATGTGGCATACAACGTCCATTACCATATTGTTCATTGTCCCTTAACATATATATTCAAATCAACTTGTTAACAAAACAATGTTTTAATACTTTTAATTCAGATGCTCCGAGAAACATTTTTGCATCCTTCATTCTCTCTGAGGAGATGGTGATCAACAGTTCAGCGATGCTAAACTGCAGCAGTGATGCCAACCCACCAGTAAATAACTACACCTGGTACATGAGGACTGGAGCATCAACAGTCCAAGTGGGCACAGGACAGACCTTCAACTTCAACCTGACCAGAGCCAGTGCTGGACTCTACCACTGTGAGGCCCAGAATGTGGTTGGATCTCTGAACTCTACTGGGGTTGAAGTGGGTTTGCCTGGTAAGTTATGTTCATGTCAGCACACAGTTTCATCATCACTTTTTTAAATCGCATAATGTACAGTCAAATTCTTGTTTGTAAGAAAGAACTAGGTTTGTCTAAATGTTGCATCCATATGACAATGGCTAGTTAGCCAAATAATCCTTTTATTATTATTATTCCATATAGGCTTTGGCTGGCAGAGAGCTGTTCTGTTTTCAGCTTTAGGTGTTGTCATCATCCTGATACTTCTGTTAGGCCTGATGTGCTGGAGGTGAGGAACACTGTATGACATTTAATGTTATTTCTGTAAGGGATTTTTGATGGGATGCTGTCATACGTCATATTTAAAATATTTATTTTGCATTAGTTGCATATAAATAACAATGTTTGTTTATGGTCCCTGTGTTACTAGAAGGAAGAAACGGCAGTCCAATATTGAGAAACAAGTAAGTATAATATGTCCTGTTGTACAGTGGACAGTGTGCATATTTTTATAACTTACACTGTGTTACAGTATGATGTATTGATAATTGAGCCTTCGAGACATTTTGAATCTCCTGCTTTAACCCATTAAGACCTAAAACGCCTGGAAAAAAGGCCTGAAAATCCTAAGGGTGATTTTAAAACAACCTCCCAGATCCTGAGGTTTTTCAACAATAATGTCAACGCCTATTAAATAAGTGATTCCTCAGCCTGTGAAGCACATAGACACAAAATTCCAAAAGTGTTTGAGAGCTTACACTTGTGGGTTTCATAACAAGTGTGATTTATTTTTCTACACCTTCAGAAGAAAATATAAAATAATCCAGAAACATAGCATACAATCGGTCCCGTGCCATGGCGTCAGAGAACTGAGTCTTGAAGAGATGTTTACTGCGTCTCCAATAATCTCTCCGTGCAGCCAGAACAAGTAGCCCCATGCTAATGCATAGCCCAACGAATGTTTTCATTTTAGGGACAGTTACATTCCACCACTTACGCGTCTTTGCCCTCGCTGGAGTGTGTTCAGAGTTATCATTGTTATCATCATCTATATCGCTTCCGTCACTAACTTCTGAACTCCCTGCACTGAAATTGAGGTCATCCATATTTCAAAACAATGACACGAGTCCGCACATGCATTTTCGGGTAGATTTTATTAGGAAACCGATGATGATTGGCCGCAGAGGAAAAAAATGCCTTATCCGCTTTCCCGGTCTTAAAGGTAGAAATGCGCAACAGCTCTCCCGGTCTTAGTGGTAGAACAGCGGTAATGCGCTCCCGGTCTAAATGGGTTAACTAACAGACCCACAGATCTGACAACAAACAAGGGAATGTGGGTTTTGAAAAACATTTCGGATGCCATAAGTTCATACTCCACATTGCTGGTCAGTGGCGGTTCTATAGTGTTTTACGGCCCCGGCCGAGACAACCCCCCCCCCCCCCCAGCCCCCCCTGAGGCAGAGAGACACGCTGCTTCTGTGCATGGCACCATCTCAGCAAGCAAGGGCGCCTGCAGTTCACTTAGGGGGCGCCATAGTGCCGATTGCAGCCCTGTTCGCCCGTGCCTAAAACCGCTACTGTTTCTGGTCTACTACTGTAACTCAACTGAAGTAGCAAGCAGCTATTAATAAGCTATTAATAAGCCATTAATAATCATCAAGTGGACTTAACACTTTGTAAAGCAACTTCCTTTGAGTACATACATGTTAAATATATGTCACTGCCACTGATGTATCAATCCATCTTTGTATTCTGATGATGTGGATACTAACAATACTAACCCTAACCCAGAATGATCCTCAAAGTGAAAACCGTGACACCATCCAAATGAGTTCACTTTACCAGAGCCTGAACCCCAACATCACCCAACCTGATGCAGTCTACCAGAGCCTGAACCCCGACACCATCCAACCTGATCCCGTCTACCAGACACTGAACCCCAACAGCACCTAAATTGATGCAGTCTACTACAGCCTGAACCCCAACACCACCCAACCTGATGGAGTCTACCAGAGCCTGAACCCCAACACCACCCAACCTGATGCAGTCTACCAGAGCCTGAACCCCAACACCACCCAACCTGATGCAGTCTACCAGAGCCTGAACTCCAGCACCACCCAACCTGATGGAGTCTACCAGAGCCTGAACCCCAACACCACCCAACCTGATGCAGTCTACGAGAGCCTGAACCCCAACACCACCCAACCTGATGCAGTCTACCAGACACTGAACCCTAACACCACCCAACCTGATGCAGTCTACCAGAACCTTAATCCCAACACCACCCAACATGATGCAGTCTACCAGAGCCTGAACTCTAACACCACCCAGCCTGATGCAGTCTACCAGAGCCTGAACCCCAACACCACCCAACCTCATGCAGTCTACCAGACACTGAACCCCAACACCACCCAACCTTATGCAGTCTACCAGACACTGAACCCTAACACCACCCAACCTGATGGAGTCTACCAGAGCCTGAACCCCAACACCACCCAACCTGATGGAGTCTACCAGAGCCTGAACCCCAACACCACCCAACCTGATGCAGTCTACCAGACACTGAACCCTAACACCACCCAACCTGATGCAGTCTATGAGACCAACCCTAACACCCCCCAACCTGATGCAGTTTACCAGGATCTGTACACCAAACACCAACCAAACTAATGGAGTGTACATCAACACCATTCAAGCCAATACAGATAGTCACAAATGAAAAATAGATAAATGATAGATTTTGCAATCTTTCAATGTGGATCTTTTTCATGTAAAATATATTGTGTCTAGCATTACATTTCCTAAACTGGAACTGTGTGTATTCTGTGCATTTCTGTACTATACGATGTGTTCAATGATGTTATGCCCTGTTGACAAGTGCTGTTATTGTGTATCTTCAAGATTTCCTTTCATGAGAATATGGATTATATGACTCTTTTTGTATCTCTTGCAGTATGACGTGAGATGCTAAAATAGATGACAAATGTTAGGTAATGGAGGAATCTGAATAATAATAAGGATATTGTACATAACATTTTTTATGCTGATACATTTCTTTATTATTATTTTATATTCCTAAGTTATTGTGTATAATTATAACTCTTATAACCCTCAGATGTTTGTGAGACAGTATCCTAGGTACTGGCAATATGTGTGCCTCTGTCCTAAGAAGTGAGATGTTGTCTGTGTATTGTGAGCTTTTCATGGGAATATAGCTTATATGACTTTTGTGGTATCTATTGCAGTATGAAGTGAGATGTTAAAATAGATGACAAATGTTAGGTAGTTTATACATGTCCTTGGCATGATTTTTTGCTGTAAAATAGAAGTTTCTGTGTATTATGGAAAAGAAGCTCCCATGGTCTCTCGATTGAACTAAATGTGTGCTTTACATTATTACAGTAAAATACATCGTCATGAATTAGCCTTCAAACACAGGTAAACTTGTTGTTGAAGCCAATGCTTTTCAATATGCTTTTGTTTGGAAAACATATAAATAAATAGTGGCATTGTGTGAACAGTCTTGTGGTTATATGTTTTGTTTGACTGAGAATGACAAAGCGGTTTTGTGTGGAGATTACTGAGGGTCATCGTGAGAGTTCAAAGGTCATGTCATTACGAAAGAAATCCACTAGAGAGCAATCATTACTGTAAATATGACATGGGTTTGATCATTTTTAATGTATTTGATATTATGTAAACATCCACCAGAGGTTACATGTTTTGTTTGATCACTGCAGACACACCTTTGTATTTTCAGTTCCTAATTTGTTGCTAGTTGAGAATGAGGAGAAGCAAGCTGGAAACAACACACACACACACACACACACACACACACACACACACACACACACACACACACACACACACACACACACACACATATCTGTAGATGCCATTACACTTTACTTGCAGGAGAGGGCAGTCTTAACAGGTCAAGGAGATTGTGACTCACCCTGAATCAGTGACATTGGGTGACAGTGCAGTGACAAGGGTAATGGTGCTGTGGAATCTGGTGAAATAGACAGTGTGCAATGTCAGGGGGGTCAGATATGATTATATATGGATGTAAGTGTGTGTGTGTGTGTGTGTGTGTGTGTGTGTGTGTTTGGGAAAGGGGTGGGAGTAAATGCCTGCTTGTTTGTGTGAGAGTGAGTTTGTAGATCAATACTTCTCTTTTAAGTCCCACTGTATCTCAAGATCTACATGTCTTTGATGGAATGTGCATTTGTTTCATAAATGTTGTTATTATGTGTATGTCCAGCAGAGGGCTTTGGTTTGGATTATTACACAGCTGTCATTACATGTCACAACCAGTAGAGGGCAGTCATAAACCTGTAGTTCAGGGAGACACTGGTGACTTACCTATTTTAATTTTTCCCAGCTGGATTAATGTGATTTAAGGTGCACTGGTTTCCATGAACATTGTGGGACAGTGTCTTACACGGTCAGCTAAATACAATGTAATGTAACGTAAAATATATTGCACGGTACAGTGTATAATGTTGGGGAAATTATGTGTATTGTTTTATCTTTAGACTTTAACCAAGTGTAGGTATGGCTCTCTGTCAAAACATGTTTGCTTATCTGTCCACCTCCCCTTAAAACTGTGTTCACACTCTGTGTTCATTTGTCTCTTAAGAAAAGAAAAGAAAAGCAGTAGTAATCTTAAGGCCTGATCAGCTGTGGTCTGTGGTTAAATGAGCTCAGTGTGACTTCTGTTTGCGCAGAGAGGAAGACAGAGAGAGAGACTAAATATATGCATGCATGTTGAGCATATTTGTGGCAGAGAGAGGGACAGAGAAGGAGAGAGAAAGAGAGAGAGGGGGGAGGGATAAAGAAGGGGAGAGAGAGGAAGAGAGGAAGACAGACCGACAGAGAGAGAGAGTAAATATATGCATGCATGTCATTGTGCATGTGTGTGTGACAGAGACAAAGAGAGAAAGAGAGAGAAAGAGAGAGAAAGAGAGGAAGAGAGAGAGAGAGAGAAAGAGACAGACAGCGAGAGAGAGAGTAAATACATTCATGTCGTTGCTCGTATTTGGAATATGTGCGTCAGTGTTATTATCTCTCTGTCTCTGTCTCTCTCTCTGTCTGTCTCTCTCTCTGTCTCTCTCTCTCTCTCTCTCTCTCTCTCTTTCTCTCTCTCGGTCTCTCTCTCTCCATCTCCCTCTCTCTTTCTCTCTTTCTCCCAGTGGACCATGCCTTCAAAGGCCTTCCTCCGGTTAGGGATGGACCATGCAGGCAGGCTGCTGGAGCCCCTGTCTGGAGCAGGGCCACAGTCCCAGCGGCCTGTTGGGGAAGGCAGTCTGCTGGATCAGCAGCTATCTGCAGCAGCTCAGCAGTGACCTTCAGGGTTCAGATGGAGAACAGACACACACACACACCACAATCCCCCAGAATTCAGCAGTCTCTGGAGGAGCAACTAGAGTACTTTACTCCCCGGGCAAGACACCCCCCCACCCCCGAGACAGAGAGTTCACTTCACTTAGGGGGCGCCAATATGCTGATTGCAGCGATATGACACGGGGCTTTTTATTTTGTTTTATTTTTTTTTCCCCAAGCGCTCATGGCGCCCCCCACGAAATGGCGCCCCGGGCGGCTGCCCTGTTCGCCCATGCCTAAAACCGCTACTGACAGTGACCTACTGAATATCTGAATGGATTTGATGTGATTGTGTAGAAGTTACTAGATGCAGAACAAAGAGCACTTTACATTGTGGGTCAGGAAGACAAGGATAATTTCCACTGTGTGTATGTCCTACTGTCATTTAGGTGACATTTTGCCATGATTCTGTGTCAGGACATTTGTGTTATTTCCTCATGTGCCTTGACAAATGTGCGAAAGCTCTGTATATGTGGCCATCTGCTTCTCGAAAAAAAAAAAAAGGTAACCCTTTATTCTAGTCAGTTCAGCAGCCAGTGAGAAAAGAGTTCACACCCTTCATGTGTGGTGTGACCAGTGGCGATTCTATAGTGTTTTACTCCCCGATTACAGCGACATGATACACAGAGCTTTTCTTTTTTTTTTTTCATCAAGTGCTCGTGGCGCCCCCCACAAGATGGCGACCCGGTCGGCTGCCCTGTTCGCCCGTGCCTAAAACCACTACTTGGTGTGAGATCAGGAAGCTGACAGTGAGGAAAATGTGACTGCAGTTTGTGCTCAGTACAGTTCTACTGCAGTGATGACTGGGAGGGAGCAGGTGTAGCATATGTGATGTAAAGCACCAGAGATGCCACCCCACCAGTGGCATGAGCGTGTGCATTGGCTCAGTAACAGCAGACCTGTGGGGACACACTTTAAGGAGGCGAAATCTGCATCACTATCTTTCCCTTTGTGTTAGATACTAGCACTATGCTCTTCACTGCCATGCTGTCATGGTTCACCAACAAGACCCTTTTTGCTGATTATTTTGTTTATTTTTCTTTTTCATCTCCCTTAAGAAATGTGTTCACACTGTGTACAGTATATGCGTGCATCTGTTTGCTCCTTCACACTGCACTCTAACCACTTTGGCAGCCAACACGGGAGGAGTTCACACCTATCCTCTGCTGTGTCAGATAACCGTCAATGACCAAAGTGTCTCTACTGTCAAACGGCCCTCAGCTCACCAACATGCAGATCTCTACCATAAAAGGCTATTTTGAGTGGCACAGCATCACCAAAAGCAGAAGTACTCATCATGACCTCAACTACAAGAGCTGCCGTCTGTCTTAAAGCAGAAAGCTGCTCCGCTGTTGATCATTCACGGAACGGAACTCTGCACTCTGCACGGTAAGACTCTTGAAGAGGCAATAATTTATATTCTATAACATAGACAGCTGTTTCACACATGTTGGGCAAACTCATTAATTGGTGAGGATATTAGTAGTTATGGCTAAACCTTATCCACTTCACCACTTTATCCGTTTTATGGTGTCATCATGCATGCAAGTTTAATGAGTAATGTCTATAACTTCAAGACTGCATATGTGCTGTTGCAACCTTTCCTCTAAAGGCTTCTTTTAGTAATTTCTTGAAGAATATTTAGAATGCAATTAGGTGCAATTATTTATCTCATGACCAATATACTGTATGAACGAACCCTTGTGTTTTGGCTTGAGAGTACACAGATGCACACACCATCAGAGTTGTCTTTGCAATTGTAATGATTAACGCAGACCTATTTGTATAGCCCAGCTTTTCTTATTTGCTAGCTTACACATATGACAAACTTATTTGCATAGCCCAGCTTTTCTATCTTGTGGGGAAAGGTCCATTATCTTTGCTAACCCATGGCTTGGCCTGAGCACCTAAATATAGAGAAACATTAGCATCTCTGAGTGTTATACCACAGTATCAGCTAGCTTAGCTATTAATGTGCAGCTAATGCTAGAACATCCTCTTTTATGGGGGTGTCGTGGAAAACCCTCGACAAGGGCCTTTCCCTCAGCACCCCCCCTCCCTTCCACTCTACCTATTCTCAGTATTGGGTAGGTTAGGCCACTTCATCAAGCAAGGCGCGCATCATATTGGTGCACATTTTGGCGCACATCATATTGGTGGATTTTTCCCCTCATCTGTCTTTTTTAAATATTAACCACCTTCGATGCGGTCATGGTTTTCCTAATCTTCCAGCTGCTGTTCTTCCTTGCTTATTCTCGCTTTCTCAGTGGGTTCATCATGTTTGTAACTTTTAATTGTTCCCCCTTCATCATACTGATTTATTGAGGTGTTTTACAGAGACATAGAGAGAGTTGATATTGTTGTCTGTGTGACAGTAGATGGGTAGGTGTTTTCACTGTTAGCATACAGTGCATTTAGTTGGCATATTTTTGGTGCTTTTTCAGTTAATATGTATTTGACAGTGTATCAAACAGTGTACCTGCCTGTGTTCAAGGTGAGCTCTGTACATACATATGTGTGTGTGTGTGTATGTGTGTGTGTAATGTATGCACTGCTTGGCCTTCTGCCAACACCCCCTCCTTTACATTCCCCTTCTCTGCTGAGCTCTGCTGAGCTCCTAGTTTGTGCAACAGCTTTTATTATTCCCACACACATATTGGAAGTTTTGCAGTTTAATAAATGAGTGCTTTTTAAGATAGTTTATAATATTTAAGATAGTTTATAATATAGCTTTATGCTCAGAATTTTACCACATATTCTCACCTTTGCGTGTTCAAATATAAAGAGTAACGTTGCATTACTCTAAAATCTACAAGGAAACAGCTGCCTTTGTGCACGTTTGTACGTCTGCGATGGGGGAAGCAGGATCTTGTGTTTTTCTGGCTCTTCTTCTCATTGTGAGCACCACAAATGGTGAGTACTAATGATGTGCATGAGAGTGAGGCCACTGCGCTGGAAGTAACAAACTGAGTTACTGGGTATTAAATTCCAGTTGTGTTTTGTTCCTTGTTTGTCAGCATCCTGTGTTATTTTTAGACCAAATGTCAATGCAATATGCCAAGTTTAACACCTTACTCTGTGTTTCTTGGTGTTTTAGATGCAAATCTATCTGAGCACAGGCATTGTATGGGGATATAGCTAAGGCATTGTATGGGGATATAGCTAAATCGTTTTCATTCATATGCATGACCAGCAGGGGGCACTGTCTGTCCCTGGCTGCAGCCCACTAGAGATTTTTATTACTGCAGATCTTTCACTTCAGCTATTTTCTGTTCTTTCTCCGCCTCATTTTTTAAAATGAAAGTCTAGTGCATACAGAGGTACACATTTAGATTCATATTTAGGGTTAACCACATCCCAGGATTGCAAGTTTTCCCCTTGTAATGCCACATAGATTTTGGAGTGTTACACACCAAAGAAGCTAGCTCAGCCATCTTAGCGATGTTAGCTCAGCATAAGTCCACTCTGCATTTCCATACACATTCATGACTGTTACAGTAACATGGGGAGGATTGGCAAGCTTGCTCTGTTTTGTTTGGTATTTACGTGGAATGTCAACAGAAGTGACACCATGCTTGACATCAGGCATTTGGGCACCCAAATTGTTAGCAGGCATTGATAACATCCACACTCCAGCAGTGGTGAAGGAATCAGGACATTTTTTGGTTGAGCTACTTAATCCAAAATCGAATGTATCAGAAAAGCTGTAGCAATTACCATAAAAATAACATTTGGGATTTCGTTATCAGTAATACAGTAGGTAGATTAATTGTACCATTTTATACAACTCACAATGCTGTGTACACCCAGAAAGGGTTATGAGGTCCTGACATTATCAGTGTCTTGACTGGATGATCTGTTTTTTTATGGAGTTTCAGGTAGTGCTTCTGCGGGAAACTGTCTCTTCCCTGAAGACATATGTGGTGCTATTGGATCAGAGGCTTACATGTACTGCTCTATTGCCACTGTCGAAGGGAAGGTCCCCATGGTGACTCAACCTGATTACAGTAATAATAAATGTACACAACTAACTAAATCTCCTGATTACAATGGGCGTGGAAAGATTCGCTGCAATGCACAAACCAAGTGCTGCTCATTCCAACTAATTAATCTGACAACAGCAGACAGCGGAGAGTATCACTTTACACAGTGTCACAGAGAGAAACTACAAAGCAAATGTAAATTCACTTTGTCTGTTAAAGGTATGACATTCTGTTTTGCAGTAATATCATAAATGATAATTTATCAACTTTTAAAACAAATAATCAAAATTTTGAGATTTGAGATTTATGCTTGGGTATTACAGACATATAGACTCAATTACCATTGCTGTTAACCATATTGTTTTAGAACTTGTTGTTGGGGTTACTGAACCAGTGATTGGGGGCAACAAGGTGACGCTGAGCTGTAAGAACATCTGCAATTCAACCCACAACCCCACAGTGACATGGATAAAGAACAGACAGCATTTACAAACAAACAATGGAATTCTCACAATAGAGAGTGTCAGCACTGGTGATGAGGGCAATTTTTCCTGTGAATTATTAAATGATGCTAAAACAGGAACTCTGTCTTCATCTAAACCATTAGAGCTTCACGTCACATGTAAGTACCAGACTCACACAGATTAGAGTGATTCAAAGTAGATAATTTCAGTAAACAGATATAATTTAATGTTGTGAATTTCTGTGTCATTCACATTTCCCAAGATCCTCCAAGGATTCCCTCTGTCTCTGGCAGTCCCTCTGCTGATGTACTTGAGGGAAGTTCAGTGAGTCTCACCTGCAGCAGTGATGCCAAGCCACCAGTGGACACCTACACCTGGTACAGGAGGACTGGATCAGCGGTCTCAGGATTAGACTCCAAACAGAGTTATAACATCAGTGAAGCCAGATCTCAACACACTGGCTACTACTACTGTGAGGCCAAGAACAAACATGGTGCCCAGAATTCTACTGAAGTTCATCTGGATGTTTTGTGTGAGTATTTTCTTCCTTTCAGCAGAGATTGAACCATACTACTGGGCTACCATGCTTTTGTATTTACATTAAATAGATACACTCTGCATTACTTGTATGCAATATGCCTTAAACACCCTCAGTATGTTCATACTTTTATTACAGATTTTCCAAGAAACACTGTTGCATCCCTGAATCACTCTGGTGAAATTGTGGAGGGAAGTTTAGCAACTCTGACCTGCACCAGTGATGCCAACCGACCTGTAGAGACCTGCACCTGGTACAGGAGGACTGGGGCTGTAACAGTCCAAGTGGGCACAGGACAGACCTTCAACTTTAACCTGACCAGAGCCAGTGCTGGACTCTACCACTGTGAGGCCCAGAATGGGGTTGGATCTCTGAACTCTACTGGGGTTGAAGTGGGTTTGGATGGTAAGTTACGTGTACAGTAGCATGCATTGTTGACCTTTTGATAACATACAGTATGTCACAAAATTGAGTACACCCCTCAGATTTTTGTACATTTTTTTAATTATACCTTTCCATGTCAGAAGTCTGAAGATATAACACTTTGATGCAATGTAAAGTAGGTGTAAGCTGTACACTGCCTAATTTACGTTGTAAAAGTGTTATATATTTAGACTTCTCCCATGAAAAGATATAATAAAAAAAGTACAAAAATGTTAGGGGTGTACTCTCTTTTGTGACATACTGTAAATAGTAATGTATGGTTTTGGTGCTTGATGTTCACACCGAATGCCCTTTTAGTGTTCCAGACTATTTCTCTTGGCTGGCCGAGTGTTGCCCTTCTGGCATCTTTAGGTGCTGTCGTCATGCTGAGCGTGGTGATAGGTCTGGTCTACTGTAGGTGAGTGACATTATTTTTAAAATGTCTTTTACTTACTTTATTTTCTGTAGAGAACAGCTGTTTAAATGTTGGCATGTTGTCCCCATCCTGATATTTCTGATAGGCCTTGTGAGCTGGAGCTGAATAACATTTAATGTTATTTCTGTAAAGACGTTTGATGGAAAGCTGTCATAGGTTACATTTATAATATTTATATACATAAAAATATCCTAACAATCTTTTTTATGGCCCTTGTGTAACTTGAAGGAGGAAACGCCAGTCCAGTAATCAGTCCATAAGCAGGGATATTCGCAAACAAGTAAGTATGATAGTTCCTACCATACAATGGACAGTGTGCATATTTTATAACTCACGCTGTTTTTAATAAGTGTTGGAGTACGATGTATTGATAATTGAGCCTTAGACATTCTGAATCTCCTGCCTTGACTAACAGACCCACAGATGGGTTTTGAGAGGCATTTCAGAGGTTATCAGCTCATACTGCACATTGCTGGTCTACTACTGTAGCTCAACTGAGATAGCAAACAGCCACTATTAATCACCAAATGGGCTCAACCCTCTGTAAATCATCTTCCTTTGACTAAACACATGTTAAATATATAAATGATTCATAAATCCATCTTTGTATTGTGATGATGTGAATACTAACAATACTAACCCTAATCCAGAATGATCCTCAGCGTAAAAACCGTGACACCATTCGAATGAGTTTGGTTTACCAGAATGTGAACCCCAACACCACCCAACCTGATGCAGTCTACCAGAGCCTGAACCCCAACACCACCCAACCTGATGCAATCTACCAGAGCCTAAACTCCAACACCACCCAACCTGATGCAGTCTACCAGAGCCTGAACCCCAACACCACCCAACCTGATGCAGTCTACCAGAGCCTAAACACCAACACCACCCAACCTGATGCAGTCTACCAGACACTGAACCCCAACACACCCAACCTGATGCAGTCTACCAGAGCCTGAACCCCAAAACCTCCCAACCTGATGCAGTCTACCAGAGCCTTAATCCCAACACCACCGAACCTGATGCAGTCTACCAGAGCCTGAACCCCAACACCACCCAACTTGATGCAGTCTACCAGAGCCTGAACCCCAACACCACCAAACCTGATGCAGTTTACCAGAACCTGTACACCAAACACCAACCAAACTAATGGAGTGTACATCATCACCATTCAAGCCAATGCAGATAGTTACAAATGAAAAATAGATAAATGATAGATTTTGCAATCTTTCGATGTGGATCTTTTTTCATGTAAAATATATTGTTTGCAGCATTACATTTCCTAAAATGGAACTGTCTGTATTCTGTGCATTTCTGTACTATAAGATGTGTTCAATGATCTTATGTCCTCTTGACAAGTGCTGTTATTGTGTATCTTCAAGATTTCTTTTCATGAGAATATGGCTTATATGACTCTTTTTGTATCTCTTGCAGTATGAAGTGAGATGTTAAAATACATGACAAATAAGGAATCTGAATAATAATATGGATATTGTACATAACATTTTTTAATGTTAATACATTTCTTCATTATTATTTTATATTCATAAGTTGTTTTGTATAATTATAACCCTCAGAGGTTTGTGAGACAGTATCCTAGGTACTGGCAATATGTGTGCCTCTGCCCTAAGAGGTGAGATGTTGTCTGTGTATTGTGAGCTTTTTATGGGAACATAGCTTATATGACTTTTGTGGTATCTATTGCAGTATGTAGTGAGATGTTAAAATAGATGACAAATGTTAGGTAGTTTATACATGTCCTTGGCATGAGTTTTTGCTGTAAAATAGAAGTTTCTGTGTATTGTGGAAAAGAAGCTCTCATGGTCTCCCGATTGAACTAAATGTGTGCCTTACATTATTACAGTACAATATATCCTCATGAATTAGCCTTCAGACACAGTTAAACTTGTTGTTGAAGCCAATGCTTTTCAATATGCTTTTGTTTGGAAAACATATGAATAAATAGTGGCATTGTGTGAACAGTCTTGTGGTTATATGCTTTGTTTGACTGAGAATGACAAAGGGGTTTTGTGTGGAGATTACTGAGGGTCATCGTGAGAGTTTTTTTTTTGTTCATTCGTTTGTTTATTCAGGGAAATTGACTGAGCATGTGCTCTTTTTCAGCAATGCCCTGCTAGCAAAGTACATTACAAACATAAACATTTTGAGTTAAGAAATATAAAATATAAAATACAACAGTCTTTAAAAGAGAAATAAATAAAATAAAAACACTGCAAATTTATTTCATTTAAAACAAGAGCCATCATTTAAAAAGCATTTAAATGTGATTAAGACATCATTTAAAACAAGAGCATTTATCCAGCAGCATAGTGTCAAGGAAACTCTTAAAACTTTGCAAGGGCACAAAGACCTTAAGTTGAAGAGCCTCTTGGATTTTGTTCCATTTGCATGGGGCAAAGGAAGAAAATGCTATTCTCCCAACCTCTGTTCTTGTATGAGGGGCTTCTAGGGAGATGCAGCTCTGTAGTCGGGTACTGTTGCAGTTGGTCTTAAAATTCAGCAATTGAGTGAGATAAAAAGGCAGTTTTGCAAGCAGGGCTTTGTAAATAAAAATAAGACAGTGCTTTTCCCTCCTAACAGACAGAGAGGACCATCCCACATTCATGTATAAAGTGCAGTGGTGAGTTTTAAAAGGGTCCCCAGTGATAAAACGAATAGCACTGTGATAGACAGTGTCCAGTGGTTTTAAAACTGAGGGGGCAGCATGCATAAAAAGAGTATCGCCATAGTCCAAAACTGATAAAATAGTTGAGTGCACAATCAACTTTCTGTTTTCAGGAGTAAGACATGGCCTGACTCTATATAGAGCACCTAATTTTACTCTTACCTTTTTTGCAAGTTCGAGTACATGGGTTTTAAAAGACAGACTGTCATCTAGCCAGATGCCCAGGTATTTATAAGTAGTTACTCGCTCAATAGGACTGTTATTAAAAGAGCGAATCGTGTGGGTTGGAGAGGTGAGCTTGCTAGATTTTGAGAGTAAAATGTATTTGGTCTTAGACTCGTTTAACACGAGTTTGAGGCCTAGTAGGGATTTCTGCACAGTGTCAAAGGCCAGCTGGAGTTTACAGACAGCGTCATCAACAGAGGTTCCAGTGGTATATAAAATAGTGTCGTCTGCATAGAAATGTGCTTTACATTTCTCAGATGGAGTCCAGATGTCATTTATATATAGTGAGAACAGAACAGGCCCTAAAATTGAGCCTTGTGGGACACCATTCTTTATTTCAAGGGCAGCCGATGTTATACCTGAGACATTTAAACACTGAGTTCTGCCATATAGGTAACTTTTGAACCACTTCAGAGAAAGATTGTCAAAACCCAGGGAAGCTAACTTTGCCAGGAGGATACTATGGTTGACCGTATCAAATGCCTTCGATAAATCAATAAACAGAGCAGCACAGGAAAGCTTATTATCGATGGCAGTAGCTAGGTAGCAGTAGCAGCTGTAGTAGTGCTGTGGCCAGCTCTAAACCCAGATTGATAAGGACAAAGAATAGCATTCTGAGAAAGAAAAGAGGTCAATTGTTCATTTACAATTGTTTCTAACAATTTAGCCAGACAGGGAAGCTTTGATATGGGTCTGTATTTGTTCAAGTCGCTTTGGCTTCCACCTTTAAATAAAGGCACAACAAAGGCTGATTTCCATAGCATTGGCATATGCCCTGAGAATAGGCATAAGTTAAAAATATGCACCAGTGGGCGTGCAATGGCGGGGGCAGCAAGCTTAAGTAGGTAGGGGTCTAGATTATCTGCACCAACTGTGCTTTTCATACATTTTGAATTATTAAGTGCAGAGAAAACCTGTGGCCAATGTACGGGTGTAAAGGAAAAGGAGTTAGTCTGAGTATAAAGGTTTTCAGCCAATGGTGAATTAGCACTACCCACCATGGGGTCCTTTGCATTACACTGATCAAATAGGTTGCCACTTGTAATAAAGTGATTATTAAAAGCATCACAAATTTCTATTGGGTCAGTGAGGGCCTCAGAGTTTAGGTCAATTTGTTTTGGGAGGGCTGAAGATGAGGGAGAAGCACCTTTAATTGAGTTGAGGATTTTCCAGAATTTGGAAGAGTTATTCCCACAAGTGGCCAAGCTATTTACATAGAATGCTGCTTTGGCCCTCTTTATCACATTTGTGCATTTATTGCGAGATTGCCTAAAAGACTGCCAATTAGTTGCTGTACCAGATGCTCTGGCTAGCTTCCATGCAGCATTTCTTTGGTGAATAAGTGTACTTATTTCATGCGAGAACCAGGGGTTTGATCTGTTTTTTACCCTTAAGTATTTAAAGGGGGCATGTACATCTGAAACAGAATTAAAAACAGAGATGAAATGATCGAGAGCCAGTTCAGTGTCAGAAATAAGTTCCACTGAGTTAATTCCCTTCTCATAAAGTTCACACAAAAATGCTTCACTGTTCACATTTTTAAAAGATCTTTTATGAACAAAAGTGTAACCTGTTGCTTTCTTCTTCCCATTCTTAATACAGCCTATTGGGCAGTGGTCACTGAGATCCAGGGGGAAGATGCCAGAGCAAGAATAAAAATGAGGTCTGTTTGTCAGTAAAAGGTCTAACAGTGAAGAGCGACTGGGAACTTTTATATTAGGGCGGGTGGGTGTAGTTATCATCTGAGTGAGTTGCAGGTCTAAACACATGGATTTAAAATCATCTGCAGCTGAAGATAGCCAGTCTATATTAAAATCCCTGTAACGGTGCGGTAGCCCGTTACCATTTTTACACCACAGTTAATCACTAAAATACGACACGACACACGTTTTAAAACACTGCCTTTTATTTTTCTTTTACCACACGTGAGCATGCAGCTGGCAGTCACGGGAGGACGGCATCTGCAACACAACAAATACACAGCGTTTCAATAAACTGTTCTTACCATCAGGAGTTGCCAACTGATATAAGAAGTATGGACATGGCAAACATTTTCACTTGACAAACAATAGCTAACAAACCGGACAAACGTGAGCTAAACAGCATGGCTTACCTTGGAGGTGTTCGTTGACTTCCTGACTTGACCAAAAGACTCGACGGTAGCTCCCGAGGGACAATTATACTTTGCGTGTTGCACCAGTGTGTGGGGAAAAAGGGGTGTTTGTGTGTCTGTGTATTTTATAACTGTTTGTGATGTATGTGGTGTATGTATTTTTAAATCGGACTATTTATTATATTTAAATAGAGTATTTATATATATATTTTTGTACTGGTTTTTAGCCTTTTAACCTTGATTGATTTTGCACATGATATGGTTTTACCCGTGGGCTAGAAAACCCAGGGGAAAGCCCCATGCAGTCAGAGTTGGTTGAGGTGAGCTACTGAGCACTTGTAATAACCAGAGCGTAAGAACACGAAGTTTTGTAGTTATTTCCATTATTGAATTTCATTTGTAATCCTTTAAAAAGTCTTTATTTAGTTTGAATAGTTACTTTTGATTGATTATTTCGTTTGGAGTTTTCTTTTGTTTTTCTCTGGACTATAATTTTCCTGTTTAAGTGGAAAATAAAATACCATCCTGACTTCCAGCATCGACTCCCTGTCCTGCCTTCCAGGCCGTGAGGTTAGCCCGGCAACAATCCCCCATGATAACCACCTCTGATTTAGACCAAGATAAAAAATGTTCACAAAGATTGCATAAAGCCTCCGGTACAGCTGAGGGTGGGCGGTAGACACCGACAACAGTGACAGAACAGGCACCAAGTGAAATACAAATTGCCATCAACTCAAATTGGCCAGGGACAGACATAGCAGAGCACACAGCGGTGTTGAGGCTAGACTTGGCATAAATAGCCACGCCCCCTCCACGTTTTGTCCTATCCACTCTGTAAACATTGTAACCATAGAGTGCAATGTCCGAGTCCTTCACAGAGGAGTTCAGCCATGATTCAGAGATTACAATCACATCCGGATCATGTTCAGACACCCATATTTTTAAATAGTCCAATTTAGGTAACAGACTCCTAGCATTGAAATGCACAAAGCCAGGCCCCTTGCGAGCCTTAAAAGCGGCTGACAAGTCCTCATCCACCCCGTTAACTACTGTTTCCGGTTGTGTATCTGCCTGTAGCGGGACCACACAAAAATTGCCAGGGTTTATTTCTCGTGCTGAGATACGGGGCTTTCTGTGCATTGTTAAAACTGGGATGGGATGGGAAACTTGGGGTGTCAGGCAGAGGGCACTGTCATCAAAGCCATCTCTCGTGAAAGCCGGAAGTGGGGCGCAGGTGTGCGGTAGATCATTAGAGTAGCACAGTCATTCTCTCGGATCACATGTCGGGAGCAGACGTTTCACTGCGAGTAGCAGATTATCCGCTAAAATGCCATATCCCACCGCACTCGGGTGAATTCCGTTTTTGCTGAAAAAAGAAGCGCGTTCCCAAAACAAATCAAAATTGTCAATAAAACTAACGTTCTGCGCCTGACATTCATCCCGAAGCCAGGAACAGAGGCCATACACTCTGCTAAAGACCATGTCGCCCCTGCGAAATGGTGGGAGTGGACTCGAGATAAAAACTGACTTTCCAGTGTGCTTCAAAAAGTTAAAAAGGCTCATAAACGCAGCCCTAATAGCCTCCGAGCAATTCCTGGCCACGTCGTTTATGTCAGCATGAACAACAATCGAGCTCACAGACTTCGGGAGAGTTGGTAGCAGAGTTTTGAGCTCTCTCTCTATGATGGGGACAGTAGCACCGGGCATGCAGTGTGTGATAGCGTTGGGATAACGCACCTGTCTGATGATGGAGTCCCCAATCAGCAGAGTAGTCGGGGCGGTCAGAGGACGAGGACCAGCAGGCGGGGAACAGTGAGCAGTGCGTTGGTCATGATCATAAGGCCTCCACGGAGCATTGAAGTTGGAAATAGCTTCAGAACGACTCTGCACAGCCTTTATGAGAAGCCTGCGCCGGGCAGAAGAGTTGTTGCTATGTGCAGCCGGTTGTCGGGCTGGCCTCCTAGTTGCACCGCTATGCACACCCGATGAAGTGGTTGCTTCATCAGACGGGGGCCGTGTCGACGATGGTGATGTGGACTCCGTACCTGGCAAGCCAGCCAGTGCAGCGGGAGCTGGAGGGTCAGCAGCAGCAGCTTCGTAGCAGGCGGACGCCGATGCCTGGCACATCGAGCCGGGCTGTGCATCAGGGAGGGCAGCAGCAGCAGACACCTTTGCACCAGACACAGCAGCAGCAGCAGCATCTCCACCTGAGACGAGAGATGTTAAGCCATCCTCCACGGTGGGAGAAGGAGATGGGTCACCAGCCAGGGCAGAGTATCGGTTTGAGAGGCACAGCGGAGGCACCGGTTCCCGTGATCGATTTCCACGACCACGAGAAACCACTGCCCATGGCTGGGAGTTGGGAGTGGAGGAGATGGGCGTTCGCTGGTAGGATGGGTCCCAAGCCACGGTATCCTGCACAGCAGCAGTGAGGGTAGAGATCCGTCGCGATTGGCCGACAGCAAGGTCGGAAAAGTCCGCTACTAGCTTATCCTTTTCACAGAGCTTTTCGGAAAGACCCGAAATGAGAGCCTCTTTCTTCTGGAGTTCTTCAGAGAGCCTGCGAATATCCTCGATCAGGTAGGCGATCTTTTTGTTTGCCTTTCTTAGGAGATTGTCCGAGTATGAGGTTGGCATGTTGGCGATGGCCTAAGCCCTACTCGATAGCAAAGCAGGCCACCCCAACTTGGCCTGGCCTTGACCTGGATTGATTGATCAATCGATCGATTGTCTTCCTTTATAAGTGTAGCTATAACACTGAGCAAATAATAGTTGAATAGTTGAAAGGTCATGTCATTACAAAAGAAATCCACACACACACACACACATATCTGTAGATGCCATTACACTTTACTTGCATGAGAGGGCAGTCTGAACAGGTCAAGGAGATTGTGACTCACCCTGAATCAGTGACATTGGGTGACAGTGCAGTGACGAGGGCAATAGTGCCGTGGAATCTGGTGAAATAGACAGTGTGCAATGTCAGGGGGTCAGATATGATTATATATGGATGTAAGTGTGTGTGTGTGTGTGTGTGTGTGTGTGTGTTTGGGAAAGGGGTGGGGGTAAATGCATGCTTGTTTGTGTGAGAGTGAGATTGTAGATCAATACTTCTCTTTTAAGTCCCACTGTATCTCAAGATCTACATGTCTTTGATGGAATGTGCATTTGTTTCATAAATGTTGTTATTATGTGTATGTCCAGCAGAGGGCATTGGTTTGGATTATTACACAGCTGTCATTACATGTCACAACCAGTAGAGGGCAGACATAAACCTGTAGTTCAGGGAGACACTGGTGACTTACCTATTTTAATTTTTCCCAGCTGGATTAATGTGATTTAAGGTGCACTAGTTTCCATGAACATTGTGGTACAGTGTCTTACAGGGTCAGCTAAGTGCAATGTTATGTAACGTAACATACATTGCACGGTACAGTGTATAACATTGGGGAAAATCCCATTGTTTTAGTGCTCCTACAGGTATGCTACAGTTATGTGTATTTTATCTTTAGACTTTAACCAGGTGTGGGTATGGCTCTCTGTCAAAGCATGTTTGATTATCTGTCCACCTCCCCTCAAAACGGCGTTCACACTCTGTGGTTATTTGTCCTTTAAAAAAAAGAGAAAAAAAGGAAAGCAGTAGTAATCTTGAAGGCCTGATCAGCTGTGGTCTGTGGTTAAGTGAGCTCAGTGTGACTTCTGTTTGTGCAGAGAGGAAGACAGAGAGAGAGACTAAATATATGCATGCATGTTGAGCATATTTGTGACAGAGAGAGGGACAGAGAGGGAGAGAGAAAGAGAGAGAGGGGGGAGGGATAAAGAAGGAGAGAGAGAGGAAGAGACAGACCGACAGAGAGAGAGAGTAAATATATGCATGCATGTCATTGTGCATGTGTGTGTGACAGAGACAAAGAGAGAGACAGAGAGAAAGAGAGAGAGAGAGAGAGAGAAAGAGACAGAGAGCTAGAGAGAGAGTAAATACATTCATGTCGTTGCTCATATTTGGACTATGTGCGTCAGTGTTATTATCTCTCTCTCTCTCTCTCTCTCTCTCTCTCTCTCCATCTCCCTCTCTCTCTCTCTTTCTCCCAGTGGACCATGCCTTCAAAGGCCTTCCTCCGGTTAGGGATGGACCATGCAGGCAGGCTGCTGGAGCCCCTGTCTGGAGCAGGGCCACAGTCCCAGCGGCCTGTTGGGGAAGGCAGTCTGCTGGATCAGCAACTATCTGCAGCAGCACAGCAGTGACCTTCAGGGTTCAGATGGAGAACAGACACACACACACACCACAATCCCCCAGAATCCAACAGTCTCTGGAGGAGCAACTGTGCATGCCAAGGTCAACCTGTTGTTATCTGACAGTGACCTAGTGGTGGTTCTATAGTGTTTTACTCCCCGGGCAAGACCACCTCTCAGCACCCCCCCGAGGCAGAGAGACACGCTGCTTCTGTGCATGGCACTATCTCAGCAAGCAAGGGCGCCTGCAGTTCACTTAGAGGGCGCTAATATGCCGATTGCAGCAATATGATACAGGGCTTTTTATTTATTTATTTATTTATTTATTTATTTTCCCCAAGAGCTCGTGGCGCCCCCCACGAAATTGGGCCCCGGGCGGCTGCCCTGTTCGCCCGTGCCTAAAACCGCTACTGCACACACACCACAATCCCCCAGAATCCAACAGTCTCTGGAGGAGCAACTGTGCATGAAAAGGTCAACCTGAGGCGGTTCTAGAGTATTTTACTCCCCGGGCAAGACCACCCCTCAGCACCCCCCAGCACACCCCACGAAATGGCGCCCCGGGCGGCTGCCCTGTTCGCCCATGCCTAAAACTGCTACTGACAGTGACCTAGTGAATATCTGAATGGATTTGATGTGATTGTGTAGAAGTAACTACAGGACACATGCAGAAGATTTTCCACTGTGTATGTCCTACTGTTATTTAGGTTTTTTACCTGCTGGAGCTATGCTAGAGTTATGTGTATTTTATCTCCAGACTTTAGCCAAGTGTGGGTATGGCTCTCTGTCAAAGCATGTTTGCTTATCTTTCCACCTCCCCTCAAAACTGCGTTCACACTCTGTGGTCATTTGCCCCTTAAAAAAAGAGAAAAAAAGAAAAGCAGTAGTAATCTTAAGGCCTGATCAGCTGTGGTCTGTGGTTAAGTGAACTCAGTGTGACTTCTGTTTGCGCAGAGAGGAAGACAGAGAGACTAAATATATGCATGCATGTTGTGCTTATTTGTGAGAGAGAGAGGGACAGAGAAGGAGAGAGAAAGAGAGAAAGGGGGAGGAATAAAGAAGGGGAGAGAGAGGAAGAGAGGAAGAGACAGACAGAGAGAGAGAGAGAGAGAGAGAGAGTAAATATATGCATGCATGCCATTGTGCATGTGTGTGTGACAGAGAGAAAGAGAGAGACAGGGAGAGCAAAAGAGTAAATACATTTATGTTGTAGTGCGTATTTGAAATATGGGCCAGATATGATTATATATGAATGTAAGTGTGTGTGTGTGTGTGTGTGTTCGTGTGTGTGTGTGTGTGTGTGTGTGTGTGTGTGTGTGTGTGTGTGTGTGTGTGTGTGTGTGTGTGTGTGTTTGGAAAAGGGGTGGGGGTTAATGCATGCTTGTTTGTGTGAGAGTGAGTTTGTAGATCAATACTTCTCTTTTAAGTCCCACTGTATCTCAAGATCTACATGTCTTTGATGGAATGTGCATTTGTTTCATAAATGTTGTTATTATGTGTATGTCCAGCAGAGGGCATTGGTTTGGATTATTACACAGCTGTCATTACATGTCACAACCAGTAGAGGGCAGTCATAAACCTGTAGTTCAGGGAGACACTGGTGACTTACCTATTTTAATTTTTCCCAGCTGGATTAATGTGATTTAAGGTGCACTGGTTTCCATGAACATTGTGGGACACTGTCTTACAGGGTCAGCTAAATACAATGTAATGTAACGTAAAATATATTGCACGGTACAGTGTATAATGTTGGGGAAATTATGTGTATTATTTTATCTTTAGACTTTAACCAAGTGTGGGTATGGCTCTCTGTCAAAACATGTTTGCTTATCTTTCCACCTCCCCTCAAAACTGCGTTCACACTCTGTGTTCATTTGTCTCTTAAAAAAAAGAGAAAAAAAGAAAAGCAGTAGTAATCTTAAGGCCTGATCAGCTGTGGTCTGTGGTTAAATGAGCTCAGTGTGACTTCTGTTTGCGCAGAGAGGAAGACAGAGAGATATACTAAATGTATGCATGCATGTTGAGCATATTTGTGACAGAGAGAGGGACAGAGAAGGAGAGAGAAAGAGAGAGAGGGGGGAGGGATAAAGAAGGGGAGAGAGAGGAAGAGAGGAAGACAGACCGACAGAGAGAGAGAGTAAATATATGCATGCAGGTCATTGTGCATGTGTGTGTGACAGAGACAAAGAGAGAGACAGAGAGAAAGAGAGAGGAAGAGAGAGAGAGAGAGAGAGAAAGAGACAGAGAGCAAGAGAGAGAGTAAATACATTCATGTCGTTGCTCGTATTTGGACTATGTGCGTCAGTGTTATTATCTCTGTCTCTGTCTCTGTCTCTCTCTCTCTCTTTCTCTCTCTCTGTCTCTCTCTCTCCATCTCCCTCTCTCATTCTCTCTTTCTCCCAGTGGACCATGCCTTGAAAGGCCTTCCTCCGGTTAGGGATGGACCATGCAGGCAGGCTGCTGGAGCGTCTGTCTGGAGCAGGGCCACAGTCCCAGCGGCCTGTTGGGGAAGGCAGTCTGCTGGATCAGCAGCTATCTGCAGCAGCACAGCAGTGGCCTTCAGGGTTCAGATGGACAACAGACACACACACACACACCACAATCCCCCAGAATTCAACAGTCTCTGGAGGAGCAGAGTACTTTACTCCCCGGGCAAGACACCCCCCCACCCCCCCAGCCCCGAGGCAGAGAGTTCACTTCACTTAGGGGGCGCCAATATGCTGATTGCAGCGATATGACACGGGGCTTTTTATTTTGTTTTATTTTTTTTTCCCCAAGCGCTCATGGCGCCCCCCACGAAATGGCGCCCCGTGCGGCTGCCCTGTTCGCCCATGCCTAAAACCGCTACTGACAGTGACCTACTGAATATCTGAATGGATTTGATGTGATTGTGTAGAAGTAACTACATGTAGAACAAAGAGCACTTTACATTGTGGGTCAGAAAGACAAGGATAATTTCCACTGTGTATGTCCTACTGTCATTTAGGCCTTTGATGGCATTTTGCCATGGTTCTGTGTCCAGACATTTGTGTTATTTCCTCATCTGCCTTAACAAATGTATGAAAGCTCTGTATATGTGGCCATCTGCTTCTCGAAAAAAAAAGGTAACCCTTTATTCTAGTCAGTTCAGCAGCCAGCGAGAAAAGAGTTCACACCCTTCATGTGTGGTGTGAGCAGTGGCGGTTCTATAGTGTTTTACTCCCCGATTGCAGCAACATGATACACAGAGCTTTTCTTTTTTTTTTTTTTCATCAAGTGCTCGTGGCGCCCCCCACCAAATGGCGGCAAGGGCGGCTGCCCTGTTCGCCCGTGCCTAAAACCGCTACTGGGTGTGAAATCAGGGAGCTGACAGTGAGCAAAATGTGACTGCAGTTTGTGCTCAGTACAGTTCTACTGCAGTGATGACTGGGAGGGAGCAGGTGTAGCATATGTGATGTAAAGCACCAGAGATGCCACCCCAACAGTGGCATGAGTGTGTGCATTGGCTCAGTAACAGCAGGCCTGTGGGGACACACTTTAAGGAGGCCAGATATACATCACTATCTTTCCCTTTGTGTTAGATACTGTACTAGCACTATGCTCTTCATTGCCATGCTGTCATGGTTCACCAACAAGACCCTTTTTGCTGATTATTTTGTTTATTTTTCTTTTTCATCTCCCTTAAGAAATGTGTTCACACTGTGTACAGTATATGCGTGCATCTGTTTGCTCCTTCACACTGCACTCTAACCACTTTGGCAGCCAACACGGGAGGAGTTCACACCTATCCTCTGCTGTGTCAGATAACCGTCAATGACCAAAGTGTCTCTACTGTCAAACGGCCCTCAGCTCACCAACATGCAGATCTCTACCATAAAAGGCTATTTTGAGTGGCACAGCATCACCAAAAACAGAAGTACTCATCATGACCTCAACTACAAGAGCTGCCGTCTGTCTTAAAGCAGAAAGCTGCTCCGCTGTTGATCATTCACGGAATGGAACTCTGCACTCTGCACTCTGCACGGTAAGACTCTTGAAGAGGCAATCATTTATAATCTATAACATAGACAGCTGTTTCACACATGTCATGTTGCGCAAACTCATTAATTGGTAAAGATATTAGTAGTTATGGCTCAACTTTATCCACTTCACCACTTTATCCGTTTTATGGTGTCATCATGCATGCAAGTTTAATGAGTAATGTCTATAACTTCAAAATACTGCATGTGTGCTGTTGCAACCTTTCCTCTAAAGGCTTCTTTTAGTAATTTCTTGAAGAATATTGAGAATGCAATTAGGTGCAATTATTTATCTCATGACCAATATACTGTATGAACGAACCCTTGTGTTTTGGCTTGAGAGTACACAGATGCACACACCATCAGAGTTGTCTTTGCAATTGTAATGATTAACACAGACCTATTTGTTTAGCCCAGCTTTTCTTATTTGCTAGCTTACACATATGACAAACTTATTTGCATAGCCCAGCTTTTCTTATTTGTTAGCTTACACATATGACAAACTTATTTGCATAGCCCAGCTTTTCTTATTTGTTAGCTTACACATATGACAGACTTATTTGCATAGCCCAGCTTTTCTTATTTGTTAGCTTACACATATGACAAACGTATTTGCATAGCCCAGCTTTTCGTATTTGTTAGCTTACACATATGACAAACTTATTTGCATAGCCCAGCTTTTCTATCTTGTGGGAAAGGTCCATTATCTTTGCTAACCCATGGCTTGGCCTGAGTGCCTAAATATAGAGAAACATTAGCATATCTGAGGGTTATACCACAGTATCAGTTAGCTTAGCTATTTATGTGCAGCTAACGCTAGAACATCCTCTTTTATGGGGGTGTTGTGGAAAACCCTCGACAGGGGCCTTTCCCTCAGCACTCTGTCGTCGCTGTCTTGTTGTTGCGCTGTTTGTTAGAATAACTCAATACGAAACAGTTAACTTCAGGTTGTTGACAAAGACTCTTTATTCACTTATCATACACAAGTGTACAGGCAAAGATACCCAAAATACACCAGCATGTATTAGCAGAGTGAACCCACCGTGGCTAACCGTTCTGAGACAAACTGATCAGTTGGTGACCCACAGGCAGCTGAGGCCTAGAAGACAGTCTTCACCAACTCTACCAGCCCGAAGTGTCTGCTTATTTTCGCTTCGAACCCCCCCCCCCCTCCTTCCATTCTACCTATTCTCAGTATTGGGGGGGTTAGGCCACCTCATCACTTTTGGTGCACATCATATTGATGGATTTTTCCCCTCATCTGTCTTTTTTAAATATTAACCACCTTCGATGCGGTCATGGTTTTCCTAATCTTCCAGCTGCTGTTCTTCCCTGCTTATTCTCTCTTTCTCAGCCAACAGTGGGTTCATCATGTTCGCACCTTTTAATTATTCCCCCTTCATCATACTGATTTATTGAGGTGTCTTACAGAGACATAGAGAGAGTTGATATTGTTGTCTGTGTGACAGTAGATGGGTAGGTGTTGGCACTGTTACCATACAGTGCATTTAGTTGGCATATTTTTGGTGCTTATTCAGTTAATATGTATTTGACAGTGTATCAAACAGTGTACCTGCCTGTCCTCAAAGTGAGCTCTGTACATACGTATGTGTGTGTGTAATGTATGCACTGCTTGGCCTTCTGCCAACACCCCCTCCTTTACGTTCCCCTGCTCTGCCGAGCTCATGCTTTTGAGTCCTAGTTTGTGCAACAGCTTTTATTATTCCCACACACATATTGGACATTTTGCAGTTTAATAAATGAGCACTTTTTAAGATAGTTTATAATATTTAAGATAGTTTATAATATAGCTTTATGCTCAGAATTTTACCACATATTCTCACCTTTGCGTGTTCAAATATAAAGAGAATGTTGCATTACTCTAAAATCTACACAGGAAACAGCTGCCTTTGTGCACGTTTGTACGTCTGCGATGGGGGAAGCAGGATCTTGTGTTTTTCTGGCTCTTCTTCTCATTGTGAGCACCACAAAGGGTGAGTACTAATGATGTGCATGAGAGTGAGGGCAGTGTGCTGAAAGTAACAAACTGAGTTACTGGGTATTAAATTCCAATTATTGTTTTGTTCCTTGTTTGTCAGCATCCTGTGTTATTTTTAGACCAAATGTCAATGCAATATCCCAAGTTTAACACCTTACTCCAGGGGTGCTCACACTTTTTCAGTGTGCGAGCTACTTTTAAAATGACCAAGTCACAAAGATCTACCGACCCATAAAAGCGTATGTTATTTTAAAATTTATTGAAAATTCCAAGCCAATATTGCAACAAAATAAGCTCTGAACATGTTTTTAAATTACCATATAATAATAATAATAATAATAATACAGTGACAATGTATAATAATAATAGTATTAATAATTAGTTCAGAGTTTAATTTGATGACGTGTAGCGTAGGCTGCTTAGTTGCGCACAGGCCTTCCCTTGAGTCTTCAACTCTGACTGCAGGTTCGGGAAATTTGTCATGTCATGGTGCTGAAGCTTTGAGCACAGATGTTTCATTTTTCGTTTGAAGGCATTGACTGAGCTGATCATGTCGATCACCGTTTTGTCTTTTCTTTGCACCTCTTGATTAAGGTTATTCAGCATGTTTGTCAGATCGGTTAAAAAAGCCAAATCCAGCAGCCACTGCTCATCATTCAGCTGTTTGTATTCTGCATGTCCACTTTCACGGAAAAAACCCTTGATTTCTGGACAGAGCTCTCGGAATCGTTGCGAGAATTTCCCACGACTAAGCCACCTCACGTCAGTGTGTAGCAACAACTCAGAGTGGTCGCTGTCAGCCTTCTCCAGATGTGCGCGGAATAGCCGTCTTTGGAGTGCTCTAGCTCTAATTGAGCAGGCGATCTTCGTTGCCACGTCCATGATCTCTTTCATGTTCAGCATCTTCGCGCATAATGCTCGTTGGTGGATAATGCAGTGGTAATTCACGAAGTCTGGAAAAGCATCGTCCTGTCTGCACCTGGCAATGAACCCATTCACACGACCAACCATTGCGGGGGCTCCATCCGTGGTGATGGACACTAACTTGTAGGCTACAGTGGGAGCTGAGTTTTGTCGCTAAAGTTTTTAAACGACTGAAAAATGTCCTCTCCTCGCGCATGTTCTTTCAAGGGAATCACTGTCAATAGCTCCTCCTTTGCAGTCATATCACTGAACACCATACGAATGTAAATGCACACCTGTGCTGTGTCACTCACGTCCGTAGATTAGTCCAACTGCAGTGAGAAGCACTCGCAATCTCCGATGTCCTTCCACATCTGCTGGGTTACATCCTCAGCCATGGTTTCACAGCATTGTGTAACTGTATGCCGTGAAAGTTGCAGGGCTTTGATTGCAAAGGTTGATGGGTTCAAATGTTTGGAGATAGCTAGCTGTCTGCGTGCCGGTGGATGCGTGATGGGCCATCAGCTAACTAGCATGTGCAGGACGAACAGGGAACTTTTTTTTTTTTCCAAAGTTGTATGCGATCTACCACTATTGGCCTCGCGATCGACTGGTAGATCGCGATCGACGTATTGAGCACCCCTGCCTTACTCTGTGTTTCTTTGTGTTTTAGATGCAAATCTATCTGAGCACAGGCATTGTATGGGGATATAGCTAAGGCGTTGTATGGGGATATAGCTAAGGCATTGTATGGGGATATAGCTAAGGCTTTGTCTGGGGATATAGCTAATGCATTGTATGGGGATATAGCTAAGGCATTGTATGGGGATATAGCTCAGGCACTGTATGGGGATATAGTTAAGGCATTGTATGGGGATATAGCTAAATCGTTTTCATTCATATGCACGACCAGCAGGGGGCACTGTCTGTCCCTGGCTGCAGCCCACTAGAGGTCCAGCTGGCTTTCTATTACATTACATTTACATTACATTGCATTTGGCAGACGCTTTTATCCAAAGCGACTTACAATCAAGGGGGACATAAGCAATAGAGGAGGACACAGAGTAGAGACACAATAGACATATGTACTTCTGCATAGGGATAGAGAGAGAGAGAGTTTAGATTAGTGTTTGTTAGTTATATTAGTTTTGTTAGGGAGGGAAGCAATCTCGGAAGAGAAGGGTTTTTACAAGCTTTTTAAAGATAGGGAGGGATGTTGCTGTTCTAGTTGCAACTGGTAGGTCGTTCCACCATTTGGGGACAACCACAGAGAAGAGCTTAGAGTGACCTCTCTTTGTGAGAAGTGAGGGTACCGATAGACGATTTGTGTGAGCGGAGCGTAGCGCCCTGGACGGGACGTGAGCCTGTAATAAGACATTGAGGTAGGCGGGGGCGGAACCTGAAATTACTTTGTAGGCTAGTGTCAGAGCCTTGTGTTTAATTCTGGCAGCTACTGGCAGCCAGTGAAGATCTCTAAAGAGTGGGGTAACATGTGTTCTTTTGGGTTGGTTGAAGACCAGTCGCGCTGCCGCGTTCTGGACCATTTGCAATGGTTTGATCGCACAGGCAGGTAGACCGACTAGGAGAGAGTTACAGTAATCGAGCCGCGAGGTGATTGATGCCTGTATTAGCAATTGAGCAGCATATTGGGTCAGGTACGGTCTGATTTTTCTAATATTGTATAATGCATAGCGACATGATCTCGATACGGAAGAAATGTGATCGGAGACAGATAGACGGTCGTCTAATGTGAAACCTAGGTTTCTAGCCACGTTGTTCGGGGCAACAGTGACATCGCCAATATTCAGGGTGATGTCGTGGCAGATTGACTCATGGGCAGGGATGACCAGGAGTTCGGTTTTAGACAGATTAAGCTGGAGATGATGATCTCTCATCCAGGAGGATAGGTCAGCGAGACAGGCGGAGATGCGTGTGGAGACCGTGGTATCGTCTGGTTGGAACGACAGGTATAGCTGTGTGTCGTCGGCATAGCAGTGGTAGGAGAAGCCATGTGAGCGGATAACATGAGACAGCGAGGTGGTGTAGATAGCAAACAGAAGGGGGCCCAGAACTGACCCCTGGGGAACCCCTGTGGAGAGGGTGTGAGTCGATGACAGGTGTCCTTGCCAGGCCACATTAAAGGAGCGCCCGGTGAGTTGCCTATGTTGCCAATGCCTGTTATTGTGTATTCCAAGGCATTCAGTGTTGTTTAAGCAACAATGCCCAGTTGTAGTTTAAGCAACAGTCCCCATTATACCGTAAAAAAATAACATTTGGGATTTCATTATCAGTCATGAATAGGTTATTTGTACAATTTCATACAACTCACAATGCTGTGTACACACAGAAATGGTTCTGAGGTCCTCACATTATCAGTGTCTTGACTGGATGATCTGTTGTTATGGGGTTGCAGGTAGTGCTCCTACGGGAAACTGTCCCTTCCGTGAGGAGATATGTGGTGATATTGGATCTGACGTGTACATGTACTGCCCTATTGACACTCCTGTCATAGGGAAGTTCTCCTGGGTGACTCAAATTGATTACACCAATAATGAATGTAGAAATTTAACTGAAGTTCCTGGTTACAATGGGCATGGAAGGATTGGTGGTTGCAGTGAAACGAACGAGTGCTGCACATTTCAACTGAGTAACCTGAAGACAACAGACAGCGGAGAGTATCACTTTACACAGTGTCTTGGAGAGAAACTACAAAGCAAATGTAAATTCACTTTGTCTGTTAAAGGTATTACATTCTGTTTTAATTACAGTAAATGTTTTGCAGCACTATCATATCTGATAATTAATCTTTTAATCTTTTTTAATCTGAATATTGAGATTTATTTTTGTGTATTACAGACACATTGAGTCAGTTATGATTGTTGTTAACCATGTTGTTTTAGAACTTCTTGTTGGAGTTACTGAACCAGTGATTGAGGGCAACAAGGTCACGCTGAGCTGTAACAACATCTGCCCTTCAACCCACAACCCATATGGATAAAGAACGGACAGCGTTTACCTGATAAACAAACTGTGAGGAGGTGAATTCTCTCCCCCTCCTCACCGTTTCAGTTTTGCACATTCTCGCACGCTCTCTCTCTCTCTCTCTCATGCGCACGCACAGACAATCACTCGCAGCCATTCATACACGCACTCATTCATACACGCACTCACACGTAATATGAACAAATGCACGGTGTATTGGACTTGGGTTGTGTCGGGTTTGGTTGGGGAATGTTTAATGACTTTGTTGGGGCAAGTTTAGTTAGTGTTTGGCGACCGCGGGCGGCACCATTGATCACGAGGGTTTTTGTTTTTATGCGAGACATCGCTTCTCACTCACCACAACATTTTCCGCTAAAATACCACTCCCTAAACATCATAAGCATCTAGTGAGGATCCCACTAGCCATGTTCCATTACACAAACACGCCATAGTTTCCCCTCCATTGTCAGTACAAACATTCAGAAGCAATCCACTCACCTTTCCACCTCACACCTGCTCCACTTCCATTCTCTCCCAGCGAAAACGCTTCCGCTGGGGGAGCAAGCCTTTTCACCAAGCCATCCGTCAATCAAACACGTCATCCGGTACACTATTTCGTTGGTTTGTTATTTTCAGCATTTGTACGTTTATTTGGGAATTTTGGTTTGATTTATAATGATGTCATTGGTGGAGGGTGTAATATATGTGTAATTATTATGTTTTGGCCAATTTTATTGTTTGTTAATATTATTTGGGAAAAGTCATTGGTGGTTGGGTTGAGCACCAATGGGTGATTAACAAGCTGCTAATTGGTCCAATTTCGGATGGGTGCAAACCCCTATTTAAACTGCCGTCATTTGGTGTTTAGGCAGAGAGGGAGAAGGACCAGAAACTGCTCTGTTGTTGCTGCAATGTAAGTTTGAATTTCGTGATGCTAATTTAGTTTGCCTGACTTTGTCATCCTGAAGTCAAGAGTCTGCATTTTTGTTAGCATCAGTTTTGTTTGTTACTTTGTTGGATTTTTGGTTATTGACTTTTGACCTGCCACTGGGGAATTGTGGATTATTGAAAAATAAATCTGAAAATATTTTTTGAGAATTCCTGACTTCTGCCTTTTTTCCACCTCCAATCTCCTGGTTGCCTACCCCCATACGGGGGGAGACTGCTCGCATCCTCACAAGTGGTGTCAGAAGTGGGATTGGACGTCTCTGAAACCTGGAGAGAAGAGGTGGAACACGTGGTGCACGCAAGACACGTCGCAGCAGCTGGGGACGAAGGTGGTTGCGCATGGAAGGCCAAAGGCTGACCCGGGAGGACCATGAACACCAGCTGGCCGATCCTGGGGAGGAGCAGACCCTGGGAGGAGCGTCAGGCGCGCCTGAGGTCCAGATGCAGTCACCAGTGTTCACGGCGCTGCGTGAGCTCCTGCAAAGGCAAGCTGACGTTCAGGAGCAGCGATGGAGGGGTCTGCAGCTACAACTCAGCCAGTTACGCGAGGACGTGGAGGCGGACCGACGGTATACACCAGCGGCGGTTCCAGCGGCGGCCCCAGCGGCACCAGCGGCAGCACCAGCGGCAGCACCAGCGGCGGTCCCGGCAGCACCAGCGGCGGTCCCGGCAGCACCAGCGGCGGTCCCGGCAGCACCAGCGGCAGTTCCAGCGCCAGCCCCACCACCAGCAGCTCCTGCTCAAGTTCCAGGGCCTCCAGCTCCAACAACAGCAGCGCCCAGAGCTCCAGCACCAGCAACACCGGTGGCATGGACCAGGGCTGCCATCCCCAAGCTGGAGGACTCTGATGACATCGAGCAGTACCTGACAACATTTGAGCGGCTGGCAACGGCATACCGCTGGCTGAGGGATGACTGGGCAGTCTTCCTTGTCCCATACCTCACCGGCAAGGCACGGAGTGCCTACGTGGCGATGGATGTAGCGAACGCCATGGACTACACCAAGGTGAAGGAGGCCATACTGGCAAAGTATGAGATCAACGGGGAAGTCTACCGGCGTCGTTTCCGGGAGCCAGACATTCGGGCAGGAGAAACCCCCCGCGAGCTGTATACCCGCCTGAAGGACCTTTTCAATAAGTGGATTAGGCCGTCCACTAAGACGGTTGAAGAGGTGGCGGAGGCTCTCATCCTGGAGCAATACATGCGCACTCTGGCACCAGAAATCAGAGTGTGGGTGAAGGAGCGTGAGCCCCAAGATGGACAGCGAGCGGCGGAGCTGGTCGAAAGCTTCATGGCGGCACGGAACGGCATGAAGAGATTTCGCTTCGACCCCCAGCAGAGACCACTGGTGAGAGGCAGGTCTGATGGGTTTGGTCAGGGTGGTGGTCCAAGGGTTGCCCAGGACAACAGGGTGCCCGCCCATACATCTGCCCCAACATCTGCCCAGCCCAATAGAGCAGCTGCCCCCGCACATGCCCCAACCAAGCCCCGAAGTGACCCCCAGAGCAAGTCTAAAGGCCCGTTAATATGTCACTACTGTAAGGAGGAAGGGCATATTATATCGGTGTGTCCTAATAGAAAGCCGAAATATTCTACCCACAGCTGTGTTCCTAGACCAGGGCGAGATCTGGCAGGGTTTGAGGGTAAGCTACAGACCATGGCCGTAGTGGTAAACGGGAAGCCAGCTACTGCATTGTTGGATTCGGGTAGCACTCAGACGCTTGTTCAGCCTCACCTGGTGGAGAAAAGGGACATGATAGCTGGTAGGAGCTTAAAGGTATTGTGTGTAAATGGTGATGAGCATGAGTACCCGATGGCGGAGGTCTATGTGGAGATCTCTGGCCAGAGATACCAGTTGTCAGTAGGGGTGGTGGATAAGCTAAGCCATCAAATGGTGATTGGCCAGGATATTGTGGTGCTACCAGAGCTGCTGCAGACAGTTAAGCCAGTCTGTGTGGTTACAAGGTCCCAAAGGAAAGCACAGGTCAATGATAACGAAGACAACCCAGATTCCCTTGCCTTCAGAGAGCTAGCCTACGCTAACGCTGACATTGCTGCCCCAGCCAAAATCAAGCCTAAAAAGAGTCGTAGGCAGCGTAGACAGGCTAGGCTCGTAGGTACAGCGGACAAAGACTTACCTGAAAATGACTTGCCTGTATGTTTGCCAGATGAGTGGAGTGATATCCCGGATAATTTTGAACAGCTGCAGAGGGAAGATGTCTCGCTAGCGAAAGCTTTTGAGCAGGTCACCCAGTGTGAGGGGTACGCTACTGACACACTATCATCTTTAAGTGGAGAGAGCTATGTGGTCAGGGAGGGCCTCCTATACCATCAGCCAGCAGAGGGCAAGGCAGAGCAACTGGTGGTTCCTACCCAGCTCAGGGACAGAGTGCTGAGTATGGGGCATGACATCCCCTGGTCAGGACACTTAAGCAATGCAAAGACCTATGAGCGCATAGCAGCGAGGTTTTATTGGCCAGGCCTGTACATGGAGGTGCAGGCATTTTGTAAGAGTTGCCCCAAGTGTCAACTGACTAGCAAGAGGAAGACCACCCGTTACCCATTGCAGCCCATGCCGATTATAGAGACCCCCTTCCACCGCATTGCCATGGACTTGGTAGGCCCCCTCGAAAGATCCCAAGCAGGCCACAAATATATCTTGGTGGTATGCGATTATGCCACTCGCTACCCAGAGGCCTTCCCGCTTAGAAAAATCGCAGCTCGTCCCATAGCTCAGGCCCTCTTACAATTGTTTTCTCGGGTAGGGATTCCCCAAGAGGTCCTGACAGATCAGGGCACTGCATTTTTATCAGGGACAATGAAGCAGGTTTACCATCTCCTGGGCATTAAGGGCATTCGGACCACCCCCTACCACCCTCAGACCGATGGCCTCGTAGAGCGATATAATCAGACGCTCAAGGGGATGCTGAGGAAGTTCGTGGCAGCTAATGGCAGAGACTGGGATCGATGGCTGCCATACCTGCTGTTCGCGTACCGCGAGGTGCCTCAGGCTTCCACAGGCTTCTCCCCCTTCGAGTTGCTCTATGGCAGGCAGGTGAGGGGTCCGCTGGACGTTCTGCGAGAGACTTGGGAGGGACCGGCAACACCCAAGACTCGCAGCATCCTGGCCCATGTGCTCACCATGCGGGACAAGATGGAGGAGATGACAGAGTTGGTGCGGGCTAACCTGGAGAGGGCACAAGGGCAACAGAAGGCCTGGTACGACCGAGCAGCCCGCCAACGAAACCTCAAGCCAGGACAGAAGGTTCTGCTCCTGCTGCCCACCTCAGAACAAAAGCTGCTGGCCCAGTGGCAAGGGCCGTATGAGGTGGTGCGGAAGTTGGGGCCGGCCACGTATGAAATCAACCTGCCAGGGAGAAGGAAGCCCACTCAAGTCTTCCACGTCAACCTTCTCAAGGAGTGGCATGACAGGGGCCCAGGGTTGACACTCCGGATCCAGACAGTGGTTGAGGAAGAGGATACCCCTGAGCAATTCTTCCCCACCAGCCAGGGGTCAGCCGCCCTTGACTTAGCCCACCTGTCCTCCCGCCAGCGGAGGGAGCTAGCCGACATCATGCCAGCTGGCCTGTTCCAGGAGCGGCCAGGCTACACCACAGAGGTCCAACATCCTATCCCTCTCAAAGACACTAACCCGGTGCGGCAACGAATGTACCGGGTCCCTGAACGTCTCTTGCCGCACCTCAAAGCGGAAGTGGACGAGATGCTCTCCATGGGCGTCATTGAGCGCTCTGCCAGCGAGTGGAGCAACCCTGTAGTGCTAGTGCCTAAAAAGGATGGCACTATGCGCTTCTGTATCGACTTTCGCCGTGTGAATGCCCAGTCACGATTTGACGCCTACCCAATGCCGCGCCTTGAGGACCTGATTGAGCGCTTGGGTAAGGCGTCATTCATCACGACCCTGGACTTATGCAAGGGGTACTGGCAAGTACCCCTAGCCAAAGAAGCCAGACCAGTCACTGCCTTTCGAACCCCACAGGGGTTGTTCCAGTTTTTAGTAATGCCCTTTGGCCTGCAGGGGGCACCGGCCACTTTCCAGAGGCTGATGGACGTGGTCTTGGCTGGCACTGACTCCTACGCGGCCGCTTACCTGGACGATATCGTTGTGTACAGCGCCACGTGGGAAGACCACCTGCGTCACCTAGGTGACGTACTGCAACGGATCCAGGGAGCGGGACTTACCATCCACCCGCTCAAGTGTGCCATCGCAAAGGAGGAGGTGCAGTACCTTGGCCATGTTCTAGGCCGCGGTGTCATTCGTCCTCAGACTGAGAAGGTCCAGGCCGTCTCAGACTGCCCCCGGCCAAGGACGAAAAAGCAGGTGCGGTCATTCCTGGGGTTGGTGGGCTGGTACCGGCGCTTTGTGCCGGACTTTGCTCGGCGAGCTGCTCCACTGACAGACCTGACACGCAAGACTGGCTCCAGCGAAGTCAGCTGGGGGCCGGAACAGGAGCAGGCCTTCTTGGACTTGAAGGCAGTGCTCTGCAATGAACCGGTCCTCCAGAGCCCTGACTTCTCCTTGCCGTTCACTGTCCAGACTGATGCGTCTGGGGTGGGCCTTGGGGCAGTCCTTCTGCAAGGTGAGGGGGAGGAGCAGAAGCCAGTGGCTTACATAAGCCGCAAGCTGTTCCCCAGAGAGACCAGGTATGCAGTGACTGAGCTTGAGTGTCTGGCGGTCAAATGGGCCCTGGACACACTGAAATATTACCTGCTGGGTCGAGACTTTACCCTTGAAACTGACCACCGCGCCTTGCAGTGGTTAGATCGGATGAAGGACTCAAACACCCGCGTTACCAGGTGGTTCTTGGCTCTCCAACCCTACCGGTTCACTGTCCAGTACAGGGCAGGGCAGCAGAACGCGGTAGCAGACTTTTTGTCCCGCCACCCTGTTGGCGGGACTCCGGAAGGGGAGGGAAGTGTGAGGAGGTGAATTCTCTCCCCCTCCTCACCGTTTCAGTTTTGCACATTCTCGCACGCTCTCTCTCTCTCTCTCTCATGCGCACGCACAGACAATCACTCGCAGCCATTCATACACGCACTCATTCATACACGCACTCACACGTAATATGAACAAATGCACGGTGTATTGGACTTGGGTTGTGTCGGGTTTGGTTGGGGAATGTTTAATGACTTTGTTGGGGCAAGTTTAGTTAGTGTTTGGCGACCGCGGGCGGCACCATTGATCACGAGGGTTTTTGTTTTTATGCGAGACATCGCTTCTCACTCACCACAACATTTTCCGCTAAAATACCACTCCCTAAACATCATAAGCATCTAGTGAGGATCCCACTAGCCATGTTCCATTACACAAACACGCCATAGTTTCCCCTCCATTGTCAGTACAAACATTCAGAAGCAATCCACTCACCTTTCCACCTCACACCTGCTCCACTTCCATTCTCTCCCAGCGAAAACGCTTCCGCTGGGGGAGCAAGCCTTTTCACCAAGCCATCCGTCAATCAAACACGTCATCCGGTACACTATTTCGTTGGTTTGTTATTTTCAGCATTTGTACGTTTATTTGGGAATTTTGGTTTGATTTATAATGATGTCATTGGTGGAGGGTGTAATATATGTGTAATTATTATGTTTTGGCCAATTTTATTGTTTGTTAATATTATTTGGGAAAAGTCATTGGTGGTTGGGTTGAGCACCAATGGGTGATTAACAAGCTGCTAATTGGTCCAATTTCGGATGGGTGCAAACCCCTATTTAAACTGCCGTCATTTGGTGTTTAGGCAGAGAGGGAGAAGGACCAGAAACTGCTCTGTTGTTGCTGCAATGTAAGTTTGAATTTCGTGATGCTAATTTAGTTTGCCTGACTTTGTCATCCTGAAGTCAAGAGTCTGCATTTTTGTTAGCATCAGTTTTGTTTGTTACTTTGTTGGATTTTTGGTTATTGACTTTTGACCTGCCACTGGGGAATTGTGGATTATTGAAAAATAAATCTGAAAATATTTTTTGAGAATTCCTGACTTCTGCCTTTTTTCCACCTCCAATCTCCTGGTTGCCTACCCCCATACGGGGGGAGACTGCTCGCATCCTCACACAAACAAACAATGAAATACTCACAATAGAGAGTGTCAGCATTGGTAATGAGGGAAACTATTCCTGTGCCTTAATTAATGATATTAAATCACTATTGCCTCCATCTAAAGCAGTAGAGCTTCATGTAATGTGTAAGTACCAGACACACACATATCAGTTATTAAGAGAGAGTATGTAATTAAGAAAAAAAACAGATTTATTTTAATGTTATGAATTTCTGTGTCATTCCCATTTTCCAAGATCCTCCAAGGATTCCCTCAGTATCAGTCAGTCCCTCTACTGATGTACTTGAGGGAAGTTCAGTGAGTCTGACCTGTAGCAGTGATGCCAAGCCACCAGTGGACACCTACACCTGGTACAGGAGGACTGGATCAGCGGTCTCAGGATTAGACTCCAAACAGAGTTATAACATCAATCAGGTCACTTCTGAACACACTGGCTTCTACTACTGTGAGGCCAGGAACAAATATTTTACCCATAAGTCTACTGAAGTATATCTGGATGTTTTATGTGAGTGCTTTCTTTCTTCCAGCACTGGTTGTATATTACTAATGATGAATTAGATGTGGCATACAACGTCCATTACCATATTGTTCATTGTCCCTTAACATATATATTCAAATCAACTTGTTAACAAAACAATGTTTTAATACTTTTAATTCAGATGCTCCGAGAAACATTTTTGCATCCTTCATTCTCTCTGAGGAGATGGTGATCAACAGTTCAGCGATGCTAAGCTGCAGCAGTGATGCCAACCCACCAGTAGAGACCTACACCTGGTACAGGAGGACTGGAGCTGTAACAGTCCAAGTGGGCACAGGACAGACCTTCAACTTTAACCTGACCAGAGCCAGTGCTGGACTCTACCACTGTGAGGCCCGGAATGGGGTTGGATCTCTGAACTCTACTGGGGTTGAAGTGGGTTTGCCTGGTAAGTTATGTTCATGTCAGCACACAGTTTCATCATCACTTTTTTAAATCGCATAATGTACAGTCAAATTCTTGTTTGTAAGAAAGAACTAGCTTTGTCTAAATGTTGCATCCATATGACAATGGCTAGTTAGCCAAATAATCCTTTTATTATTATTATTCCATATAGGCTTTGGCTGGCAGAGAGCTGTTCTGTTTTCAGCTTTAGGTGTTGTCATCATCCTGATACTTCTGTTAGGCCTGATGTGCTGGAGGTGAGGAACACTGTATAACATTTATTGTTATTTCTGTAAGGGATTTTTGATGGGATGCTGTCATACGTCATATTTAAAATATTTATTTTGCATTAGTTGCATATAAATAACAATGTTTGTTTATGGTCCCTGTGTTACTAGAAGGAAGAAACGGCAGTCCAATATTGACAAACAAGTAAGTATAATATGTCCTGTTGTACAGTGGACAGTGTGCATAGTTTTATAACTTACACTGTGTTACAGTATGATGTATTGATAATTGAGCCTTTGAGGCATTTTGAATCTCCTGGTTTAACTAACAGACCCACAGATCTGACAACAAACAAGGGAATGTGGGTTTTGAAAAACATTTCGGATGTCATACGCTCATACTCCACATTGCCTGTCAGTGGCGGTTCTATAGTGTTTTACGGCCCCTGGCGAGACCACCTGTCAGCACCCCCCCCAGCCCCCCCTGAGGCAGAGAGACACGCTGCTTCTGTGCATGGCACCATCTCAGCAAGCAAGGGCGCCTGCAGTTCACTTAGGGGGCGCCATAGTGCCGATTGCAGCGATATGACACGGGGCTTTTTATTTTATTTTTATTTTTTTTTCCCCAAGCGCTCGTGGCACCCCCCACGAAAAGGCGCCCCAGGCGGCTGCCCTGTTCACCTGTGCCTAAAAACGCTACTGTTTCTGGTCTACTACTGTAACTCAACTGAAGCAGCAAGCAGCTATTAATAAGCTATTAATAAGCCATTAATAATCATCAAATGGACTTAACACTTTGTAAAGCAACTTCCTTTGAGTACATACATGTTAAATATATGTCACTGCCACTGATGTATCAATCCATCTTTGTATTCTGATGATGTGGATACTAACAATACTAACCCTAACCCAGAATGATCCTCAGAGTGAAAACCGTGACACCATCCAAATGAGTTCACTTTACCAGAGCCTGAACCCCAACACCACCCAACCTGATGCAGTCTACCAGAGCCTGAACCCCAACACCACCCAACCTGATGCAGACTACCAGAGCCTGAACCCCAACACCATCCAACCTGATCCAGTCTACCAGACACTGAACCCCAACAGCACCTAAATTGATGCAGTCTACTACAGCCTGAACCCCAGCACCACCCAACCTGATGGAGTCTACCAGAGCCTGAACCCAACACCACCCAACCTGATCCAGTCTACCAGACACTGAACCCCAACAGCACCTAAATTGATGCAGTCTACTACAGCCTGAGCCCCAACACCACCCAACCTGATGGAGTCTACGAGAGCCTGAACCCCAACACCACCCAACCTGATGCAGTCTACCAGAGCCTGAACCCCAACACCACCCAACCTGATGCAGTCTACCAGAGCCTGAACCCCAACACCACCCACCCTGATGCAGTCTACCAGAGCCTGAACCCCAACACCACCCAACCTGATGCAGTCTACGAGACCAACCCTAACACCACCCAACCTGATGCAGTTTACCAGAATATGTACACCAAACACCAACCAAACTAATGGAGTGTACATCAACACCATTCAATGGTGTTGCCAATGCAGATAGTTACCAATGAAAAATAGATTAATGATAGATTTTGCAATCTTTCAATGTGGATCTTTTTTCATGTAAAATATATTGTTTGCAGCATTACATTTCCTAAACTGGAACTGTGTGTATTCTGTGCATTTCTGTACTATACGATGTGTTCAATGATCTTATGCCCTGTTGACAAGTGCTGTTATTGTGTATCTTCAAGATTTCTTTTCATGAGAATATGGATTATATGACTCTTTTTGTATCTCTTGCAGTATGAAGTGAGATGTTAAAATACATGACAAATAAGGAATCTGAATAATAATATGGATATTGTACATAACATTTTTTAATGTTAATACATTTCTTCATTATTATTTTACATTCATAAGTTGTTTTGTATACTTATAACCCTCAGAGGTTTGTGAGACAGTATCCTAGGTATTGGCAATATGTGTGCCTCTGCCCTAAGAGGTGAGATGTTGTCTGTGTATTGTGAGCTTTTTATGGGAATATGGCTTATATGACTTTTGTGGTATCTATTGCAGTATGTAGTGAGATGTTAAAATAGATGACAAATGTTAGGTAGTTTATACATGTCCTTGGCATGATTTTTTGCTGTAAAATAGAAGTTTCTGTGTATTATGGAAAATAAGCTCCCATGGTCTCCCGACTGAACTAAATGTGTGCCTTACATTATTACAGTACAATACGTCCTCATGAATTAGCCTTCAGACACAGTTAAACTTGTTGTTGAAGCCAATGCTTTTCAATATGCTTTTGTTTGGAAAACATATAAATAAATAGTGGCATTGTGTGAACAGTCTTGTGGTTATATGCTTTGTTTGACTGAGAATGACAAAGGGGTTTTGTGTGGAGATTACTGAGGGTCATCGTGAGAGTTCAAAGGTCATGTCATTACAAAAGAAATCCACTAGAGAGCAATCAGTACTGTAAATATGACTTGACATTGATCATTTGTAATGCATTTTTTTAATATGTAAACATCCACCAGAGGTAACATGTTTTGTTTCATCACTGCGGACACACCTTTGTATTTTCAGCTCCTAATTTGTTGCTAGTTGAGAATGAGGGGAAGCAAGCTGAAGACAACACAAACATATCTGAAGATGCCATTACACTTTACTTGCAGGAGAGGGCAGTCTTAACAGGTCAAGGAGATTGTGACTCACCCTGAATCAGTGACATTGGGTGACAGTGCAGTGACAAGGGCAATAGTGCTGTGGAATCTGGTGAAATAGACAGTGTGCAATGTCAGGGGGTCAGATATGATTATATATGGATGTAAGTGTGTGTGTGTGTGTGTGTGTGTGTATGTGTGTGTGTGTGTGTGTGTGTTTGTGTGTGTGTGTGTGTGTGTGTGTGTGTTTGGGAAAGGGGTGGGGGTAAATGCATGCTTGTTTGTGTGAGAGTGAGTTTGTAGATCAATACTTCTCTTTTAAGTACATGCACGGTGTATAATGTTGGGGAAATTATGTGTATTTTATCTCCAGACTTTAACCAAGTGTGGGTATGGCTCTCTGTCAAAGCATGTTTGCTTATCTTTCCTCCTCCCCTCAAAACTGCGTTCACACTCTGTGTTCATTTGTCTCTTAAAAAAAAGAGAAAAAAGAAAAGCAGTAGTAATCTTAAGGCCTGATCAGCTGTGGTCTGTGGTTAAATGAGCTCAGTGTGACTTCTGTTTGCGCAGAGAGGAAGACAGAGAGAGATACTAAATATATGCATGCATGTTGAGCATATTTGTGGCAGAGAGAGGGACAGAGAAGGAGAGAGAAAGAGAGAGAGGGGGGAGGGATAAAGAAGGGGAGAGAGAGGAAGAGAGGAAGACAGACCGACAGAGAGAGAGAGTAAATATATGCATGCAGGTCATTGTGCATGTGTGTGTGACAGAGACAAAGAGAGAGACAGAGAGAAAGAGAGAGGAAGAGAGAGAGAGAGAGAGAGAAAGAGCCAGAGAGCGAGAGAGAGAGTAAATACATTCATGTTGTTGCTCGTATTTGGACTATGTGCGTCAGTGTTATTATCTCTCTGTCTCTGTCTGTCTCTCTCTCTCTTTCTCTCTCTCTGTCTCTCTCTCTCCATCTCCCTCTCTCATTCTCTCTTTCTCCCAGTGGACCATGCCTTCAAAGGCCTTCCTCCGGTTAGGGATGGACCATGCAGGCAGGCTGCTGGAGCCTCTGTCTGGAGCAGGGCCACACTCCCAGCGGCCTGTTGGGGAAGGCAGTCTGCTGGATCAGCAGCTATCTGCAGCAGCACAGCAGTGGCCTTCAGGGTTCAGATGGACAACAGACACACACACACACACCACAATCCCCCAGAATTCAACAGTCTCTGGAGGAGCAACTAGAGTACTTTACTCCCCGGGCAAGACACCCCCCCACCCCCCCAGCCCCGAGGCAGAGAGTTCACTTCACTTAGGGGGCGCCAATATGCTGATTGCAGCGATATGACACGGGGCTTTTTATTTTTTTTTATTTTTTTTCCCCCAAGCGCTCATGGCGCCCCCCACGAAATGGCGCCCCGTGCGGCTGCCCTGTTCGCCCATGCCTAAAACCGCTACTGACAGTGACCTAGTGAATATCTAAATGGATTTGATGTGATTGTGTAGAAGTAACTACATGCAGAACAAAGAGCACTTTACATTGTGGGTCAGAAAGACAAGGATAATTTCCACTGTGTATGTCCTACTGTCATTTAGGCCTTTGATGGCATTTTGCCATGGTTCTGTGTCCAGACATTTGTGTTATTTCCTCATCTGCCTTAACAAATGTGTGAAAGCTCTGTATATGTGGCCATCTGCTTCTCGAAAAAAAAAGGTAACCCTTTATTCTAGTCAGTTCAGCAGCCAGCGAGAAAAGAGTTCACACCCTTCATGTGTGGTGTGAGCAGTGGCGGTTCTATAGTGTTTTACTCCCCGATTGCAGCGACATGATACACAGAGCTTTTTTCATCAAGCACTCGTGGCGTCCCCCACCAAATGGCGGCAAGGGCGGCTGCCCTGGGACCAGGGCCGCCTACCAGGGAGCTGACAGTGAGGAAAATGTGTCTGCAGTTTGTGCTCAGTACAGTTCTACTGCAGTAATGACTGGGAGGGAGCAGGTGTAGCATATGTGATGTAAAGCACCAGAGATGCCACCCCAACAGTGGCATGAGCGTGTGCATTGGCTCAGTAACAGCAGGCCTGTGGGGACACACTTTAAGGAGGCCAGATATACATCACTATCTTTCCCTTTGTGTTAGATACTGTACTAGCACTATGCTCTTCATTGCCATGCTGTCATGGTTCACCAACAAGACCCTTTTTGCTGATTATTTTGTTTATTTTTCTTTTTCATCTCCCTTAAGAAATGTGTTCACACTGTGTACAGTATATGCGTGCATCTGTTTGCTTCTTCACACTGCACTCTAACCACTTTGGCAGCCAACACGGGAGGAGTTCACACCTATGCTCTGCTGTGTCAGATAACCGTCAATGACCAAAGTGTCTCTACTGTCAAACGGCCCTCAGCTCACCAACATGCAGATCTCTACCATAAAAGGCTATTTTGAGTGGCACAGCATCACCAAAAGCAGAAGTACATTTAAATTTATCATGACCTCAACTACAAGAGCTGGCGTCTGTCTTAAAGCAGAAAGCTGCTCCGCTGTTGATCATTCACGGAACGGAACTCTGCACTCTGCACGGTAAGACTCTTGAAGAGGCAATCATTTATAATCTATAACATAGACAGCTGTTTCACACATGTTGGGCAAACTCATTAATTGGTGAGGATATTAGTAGTTATGGCTAAACCTTATCCACTTCACCACTTTATCCGTTTTATGGTGTCATCATGCATGCAAGTTTAATGAGTAATGTCTATAACTTCAAGACTGCATATGTGCTGTTGCAACCTTTCCTCTAAATGCTTCTTTTAGTGATTTCTTGAAGAATATTGAGAAAGAAATGGTGATTCCTGAGTGGGTCAATGTGTCTTCCTACAGAGAAATGTCATTGCTCATGTTAATACAGGTGCAATTATTTATCTCATGACCAATATACTGTATGAACGAACCCTTGTGTTTTGGCTTGAGAGTACACAGATGCACACACCATCAGAGCTGTCTTTGCAATTGTAATGATTAACGCAGACCTATTTGTTTAGCCCAGCTTTTCTTATTTGCTAGCTTACACATGACAAACTTATTTGCATAGCCCAGCTTTTCTTATTTGCTAGCTTACACATATGACAAACTTATTTGCATAGCCCAGCTTTTCTATCTTGTGGGAAACGTCCATTATCTTTGCTAACCCATGACTTGGTCTGAGTGCCTAAATATAGAGAAACATTAGCATCTCTGAGGGTTATACCACAGTATCAGCTAGCTTAGCTATTAATGTGCAGCTAACGCTAGAACATCCTCTTTTATGGGGGTGTTGTGGAAAACCCTCGACAAGGGCCTTGCCCTCAGCACGCTGTCGTCGCTGTCTTGTTGTTGGCTGTTTGTTAGAATAACTCAATACGAAACAGTTAAATTCAAGTTGTTGACAAAGACTCTTTATTCACTCAGCATACACAAGTGTACAGGCAAAGACACCCAAAATACACCAGCATGTATTAGCAGAGTGAACCCACCGTGGCTAACCGTTGTGAGACAAACTGATCAGTTGGTGACCCGCAGGCAGCTGAGGCCTAGAAGACAGTCTTCACCAAGTCACACTCTACCAGCCCGAAGCGTCTGCTTATATTCGCTTAGAACCCCCCTCCCCCCCTCCTTCAATTCTACCTATTCTCAGTATTGGGGGGGTTAGGCCACCTCATCACTTTTGGCGCACATCATATTGGTGGATTTTTCCCCTCATCTGTCTTTTTTAAATATTAACCACCTTCGATGCGGTCATGGTTTTCCTAATCTTCCAGGTGCTGTTCTTCACTGCTTATTCTCACTTTCTCAGCCAACAGTGGATTCATCATGTTCGCACCTTTTAATTATTCCCCTTTCATCATACTGATTTATTGAGGTGGCTTACCGAGATATAGAGAGAGTTGATATTGTTGTCTGTGTGACAGTAGATGGGTAGGTGTTGGCACTGTTAGCATACAGTGCATTTAGTTGGCATATTTTTGGTGTTTTTTCAGTTAATATGTATTTGACAGTGTATCAAACAACAGTGTACCTGCCTGTGTTCAAAGTGAGCTCTGTACACGTGTGTGTGTGTGTGTGTGTGTGTGTAATGTATGCACAACACCCCCTCCTTTACATTCCCCTTCTCTGTTGAGCTCATGCTTTTGAGTCCTAGTTTGTGCAACAGCTTTTATTATTCCCACACACATATTGGAAGTTTTGTAGTTTAATAAATGAGTGCTTTTTAAGATAGTTTATAATATAGCTTTATGCTCAGAATTTTACCACATATTCTCACCTTTGCGTGTTCAAATATAAAGAGGAACGTTGCATTACTCTAAAATCTACACAGGAAACAGCTGCCTTTGTGCACGTTTGTACGTCTGCGATGGGGGAAGCAGGATCTTGTGCTTTTCTGGCTCTTCTTCTCATTGTGAGCACCACAAAGGGTGAGTACTAATGATGTGCATGAGAGTGAAGGCATTGTGCTGGAAGTAACAAACTGAGTTACTGGGTATTAAATTCCAGTTGTGTTTTTTCCTTGTTTGTCAGCATCCTGTGTTATTTTTAAACCAGATGGCAATGAAATATGCCAAGTTTAACACCTTACTGTGTGTTTTAGATGCAAATCTATCTGTACACAGGCATTGTATGGGGATATAGCTAAATCATTGTATGGGGATATAGCTAAATCATTGTATGGGGATATAGCTAAATCATTTTCATTCATATGCATGACCAGCAGGGGGCACTGTCTGTCCCTGGCTGCAGCCCAGTAGAGGTCCAGCTGGCTTTCTATGTTGCCAATGCCTGTTATTATGTATCTCAAGGCAGTCAGTGTTGTTTAACAGAAATTAAAACACAGAAAATGTTATTTTTTTGTACTGCAGATCTTTCACTTCAGTTATTTTCTGTTAGTCTAGTGTAATTGTGTATTCCAGTGCCAGTGTTGATATTATAACTGCTCATACAGAGGTACACATTCAGATTCACATTTAGAATTAATCACATCCCAGGAGGGCAAGATTTCCCCCTGGTTTGTATAAATGGCACATAGATGTTGGAGTGTTACTCACTGAAGGAGCTAGGTCCGCCATCTTAGCGATGCTAGCTTAGCAATAAAGCTAAATCCACTCTCCCTTCCCATGCACACCCCTGACCGTTACAGTAACATGGGGAGGAGGGGCGAGCTTGCTCTGTTTTGTGCAGCAAAAATAATCAGGGTAATGAACACAATGTCGGGCACCCAAATTGTTAGCAGCCATTGATAACACCCACACTCCACCAGTGCTAAAGGAATGACTTATGTAAAATATAAATCAGAAAAATACATGTATCTAAAAAGACCTTTTAACTGGAGCCTATATGGGCCCATTGAGCACGACAGCAAAAAGCAAATTTCTATAGCACTGTATGGATAGTAAGGTTCAGGGCATTTTTTGACAGGATTTGGTGTATCTACTACAACGCCATTCATCTGGTTAAGCTACAGTACTTAATCTGAAATCGAATGTACCAGAAGGAGTAGCAAATTAAAAAAAAAAAAAAAAAACATTTGGGATTTCATTATCAGTGATAGGTAGATTATTTGTACCATTTCATACAACTCACAATGCTGTGTACACACAAAAAGGGTTATGAGGTCCTTCTGACATTATCAGTGTCTTGACTGGATTACCTGTTTTCATGGGGTTTCAGGTATTGCTTCTGCGGGACACTGTCCATTCCGTGAGGAGATATGTGATGTGATTGGATCAAAGGTATACATGTACTGCCCTATTGACACTGTCGGAGGGAAGTTCGCCATGGTAACTCAACCTGATTACAGTAATAATAAATGTAGAGATTTAACTGAACTTCCTGATTACAATGGCCGTGGAAGGTTTCGTGGCTGCAATCAACAAAACAAGTGCTGCTCATTTCAACTGAGTAACCTAAAGACAACAGACAGTGGAGAGTATCACTTTGCAGAGTGTCACAGAGAGAAACTACAAAGCAAATGTAAATTCACTTTATCTGTCAAAGGTATGACATCTTGTTTTCCAGTACTATCATAAATGATAATTCATCAACTTTTAAAACAAATAATCTAAATTTTGAGATTTATGCTTGGGTATTACAGACACATAGACTCAATTACCATTGCTGTTAACCATATTGTTTTAGAACTTGTTGTTGGGGTTACTGAACCAGTGATTGAGGGCAACAAGGTGACGCTGAGCTGTAACAACATCTGCCCTTCAACCCCCAACCCCAAAGTGGTATGGATGAAGAACGGACAGCATTTACCTGATAAACAAACAAGCAATGAAACACTCACAATAGAGAGTGTCAGCACTGGCGATGAGGGCAACTATTCCTGTGCATTAATGAATGATGCTAAAACAGGAATTCTGTCTTCATCTAAACCAGTAGAGCTTCACGTCACGTGTAAGTACCAGACTCATACAGATTAGAGTGATTCAAAGTAGTACTACACTACTGGGCTACCATGCTTTTGTATTTACATTAAATATATGCACTCTGCATTACTTGTATGCAATATGCTTTAAACACCCTCAGTATGTTCATACCTTTATTACAGATTCTCCTAGAAACACTGTTGCATCCCTGAATCACTCTGGTGAAATTGTGGAGGGAAGTTTAGCAACTCTGACCTGCACCAGTGATGCCAACCCACCTGTGGAGAACTACACCTGGTACAGGAGGACTGGATCTGCGACCGTCCAAGTGGGCACAGGACAGACCTTCAACTTTAACCTGACCAGAGCCAGTGCTGGACTCTACCACTGTGAGGCCCAGAATGGGGTTGGATCTCTGAACTCTACTGGGGTTGAAGTGGGTTTGGATGGTAAGTTATGTTCATGTCAGCACACAGTTTCATCATCACTTTTTTAAATCGCATAATGTACAGTCAAATTCTTGTTTGTAAGAAAGAACTAGCTTTGTCTAAATGTTGCATCCATATGACAATGGCTAGTTAGCCAAACAATGCTTTTATTATTATTATTTCATATAGGCTTTGGCTGGCAGAGAGCTGTTCTGTTTTCAGCTTTAGGTGTTGTCATCATCCTGATACTTCTGTTAGGCCTGATGTGCTGGAGGTGAGGAACACTATTTGACATTTAATGGTATTTCTGTAAGGGAATTTTGATGGGATGCTGTCATATTTAAAAGATTTATTTTGCATTAGTTGCATATATATAGCTATGTTTGTTTACGGTCCCCTAGAAGGAAGAAACGGCAGTCCAATAGTAATTCCATGAGCAGGGATATTCAGAAACAAGTAAGTATAATATGTCCTGTTGTACAGTGGACAGTGTGCATAGTTTTATAACTTACACTGTGTTACAGTATGATGTATTGATAATTGAGCCTTTGAGGCATTTTGAATCTCCTGGTTTAACTAACAGACCCACAGATCTGACAACAAACAAGGGAATGTGGGTTTTGAAAAACATTTCGGATGTCATACGCTCATACTCCACATTGCCTGTCAGTGGCGGTTCTATAGTGTTTTACGGCCCCTGCCGAGACCACCTGTCAGCACCCCCCCCAGCCCCCCCTGAGGCAGAGAGACACGCTGCTTCTGTGCATGGCACCATCTCAGCAAGCAAGGGCACCTGCAGTTCACTTAGGGGGCGCCATAGTGCCGATTGCAGCGATATGACACAGGGCTTTTTATTTTATTTTATTTTTTTTTCCCCAAGCGCTCGTGGCACCCCCCACGAAAAGGCGCCCCGGGCGGCTGCGCTGTTCGCCCGTGCCTAAAACCGCTACTGTTGCTGGTCTACTACTGTAACTCAACTGAAGTAGCAAGCAGCTATTAATAAGCTATTAATAAGCCATTAATAATCATCAAATGGACTTAACACTTTGTAAAACAACTTCATTTGAGTACATACATGTTAAATATATGTCACTGCCACTGATGTATCAATCCATCTTTGTATTCTGATGATGTGGATACTAACAATACTAACCCTAACCCAGAATGATCCTCAGAATGAAAACCGTGACAACATCCAAATGAGTTCACTTTACCAGAGCCTGGACCCCAACACCACCCAACCTGATGCAGTCTACCAGAGCCTGAACCCCAACACCACCCAACCTGATGCAGTCTATCAGAGCCTGAACCCTGACACCATCCAACCTGATCCCGTCTACCAGACACTGAACCCCAACAGCACCTAAATTGATGCAGTCTACTACAGCCTGAACCCCAACACCACCCAACCTGATGGAGTCTACGAGAGCCTGAACCCCAACACCACCCAACCTGATGCAGTCTACCAGAGCCTGAACCCCAATACCACCCAACCTGATGCAGTCTACCAGAGCCTGAACCCCAACACCACCCAACCTGATGCAGTCTACCAGAGCCTGAACCCCAACACCACCCAACCTGAGGGAGTCTACCAGAGCCTGAACCCCAACACCACCCAACCTGATGCAGTCTACCAGACACTGAACCCCAACAACACCCAACCTAATGCAGTCTACCAGAGCCTTAATCCCAACACCACCCAATCTGATGCAGTCTACCAGAGCCTGAACCCTAACACCACCCAACCTGATGCAGTCTATGAGACCAACCCTAACACCCCCCAACCTGATGCAGTTTACCAGGATCTGTACACCAAACACCAACCAAACTAATGAAGTGTACATCAACACCATTCAAGCAAATGCAGATAGTTACCAATGAAAAATAGATAAATGATAGATTTTGCAATCTTTCAATGTGGATCTTTTTTCATGTAAAATATATTGTTTGCAGCATTACATTTCCTAAAATGGAACTGTCTGTATTCTGTGCATTTCTGTACTATAAGATGTATTCAATGATCTTATGTCCTTTTGACAAGTGCTGTTATTGTGTATCTTCAAGATTTCTTTTCATGAGAATATGGCTTATATGACTCTTTTTGTATCTCTTGCAGTATGAAGTGAGATGTTAAAATACATGACAAATAAGGGATCTGAATAATAATATGGATATTGTACATAACATTTTTAATGTTGATACATTTCTTTATTATTATTTTTTTATATTCTTAAGTTATTTTGTATAATTATAACCGTCAGATGTTTGTGAGACAGTATCCTAGGTACTGGCAATATGTGTGCCTCTGCCCTAAGAGGTGAGATATTGTCTGTGTATTGTGAGATTTTTATGGGAATATGGCTTATATGACTTTTGTGGTATCTATTTAAGTATAAAGTGAGATGTTAAAATAGATGACAAATGTTAGGTAGTTTATACATGTCCTTGGCATGATTTTTTGCTGTAAAATAGAAGTTTCTGTGTATTATGGAAAAGAAGCTCCCATGGTCTCCCGATTGAACTAAATGTGTGCCTTACATTATTACAGTACAATACATCCTCATGAATTAGCCTTCAGACACAGTTAAATTTGTTGTTGAATTTCAATATGCTTTTCAATATGCTTCTGTTTGGAAAACATATAAATAAATAGTGGCATTGTGTGAACAGTCTTGTGGTTATATGCTTTGTTTGACTGAGAATGACAAAGCGGTTTTGTGTGGAGATTACTGAGGGTCACCAAGAGAGTTCAAAGGTCATGTCATTACGAAAGAAATCCACTAGAGAGCAATCATTACTGTAAATATGACATGGGTTTGATCATTTGTAATGGATTTATTCATGGTGTAAACATTTTTTGCTAGTTGAGAATGAGGAGAAGCAAGCGGAAACAACACACACACATACACACACACACACACACACACACACACACACACACACATCTGTAGATGCCATTCCACTTTACTTGCAGGAGAGGGCAGTCTTAACAGGTCAAGGAGATTGTTACTGACCCTGTTCCAGTGACATTTTTTAAGGGAAATGGTGCAATTGAATGAGAATAAGCAAGTCAAGGCTTTTACCTGAGGCCTAGAATAGAGCTGTGTTCATAATGCGATTACTAAGAGAAAGTTTACTAACTACTCAATACTGAAAAAAGTACACTAGACACACATACACGGTCCCATGAAAGGAAGCTGCTGTTGTATAGAATCTGGTGAAATAGACAGTGTGTAAGGTCAGGGGGTCAGATATGATTATTTATGGATGTAAGTGTGTGTGTGTGTGTGTGTGTGTGTGTGTGTGTGTGTGTGTGTGTGGGTGTGTGTGTGTGTGTGTGTGTGTGTGTGTGCATGTCTGTGTGTGTGTGTGTGTGTGTTTCTATGAGAGTGAGTAAGGGTTAGGGTTTGTCCATACTTATCTTTTAAGCCCCATTGTATCTCAACATCTACATGTCTTTGATGCCATGTGCATTTGTTTCATGAATGTTGTAATCATGTCTAAGTCAAGTAGAGGGCACCCTCCATATTGTTTAAACATATGTACGTATATATATCTGTGAAAATACATATAACTCTAAAGAAATGTGGTGTCTGCGTAGCACCTGTATGATACAGGATATGGAACACCCATAAATAAAGCCCAATCTTAGACACCATTGCTAAAACACTGAGGAAGTTGTTATCATGCTGCCATAATATTTAGTCTTTGGAAGAGCCTGATCAGCTGTGGTGTGTGGTTAAGTGATGCACAGTGAGCTCAGTGTGACCTCTGTTTGCGCAGAGAGGAAGACAGAGAGAGAGACTACATATATGCATGCATGTTGTGCGTATTTATGAGAGTGGGAGAGAGAAGGAGAGAGAAAGAAAGAGGGAGAAAGACTCCCCCAAAATTCCCCCAAAATCCAACAGTCTCTGGAGGAGCAACTGTGCATGCCAAGTTCACAAGACACATGCAGAAGAAAGAGCACTTTACATTGTGGGTCAGGAAGACAAGGATATTTTCCACTGTGTATGTCCTACTGTCATTTAGGTCTTTGGTGACATTTTGCCATGATTCTGTGTCAAGACATTTGTGTTATTTCCTCATCTGTCTTGACAAATGTGTGAAAGCTCTGTATATGTGGCCATCTGCTTCTCGAAAAAAAAAAGGTAACCCTTTATTCTAGTCAGTTCAGCAGCCAGTGAGAAAAGAGTTCACACCCTTCATGTGTGGTGTGACCAGTGGCGGTTCTATAGTGTTTTACTCCCCGATTGCAGCGACATGATACTAACCCCAACCCAGAATGATCCTCAGAGTGAAAATCGTGACACCATCCAAATGAGTTCACTTTACCAGAGCCTGAACCCCAACACCACCCAACCTGATGCAGTCTACCAGAGCCTGAACCCCGACACCATCCAACCGGATCCAGTCTACCAGACACTGAACCCCAACACCACCCAACCTGATGCAGTCTATCAGAGCCTGAACCCCAACACCACCCAACCTGATGCAGTCTACCAGAGCCTGAACCCCAACACCACCCAATCTGATGCAGTCTACCAGAGCCTGAACCACAGCACCACCCAACCTGATGGAGTCTATCAGAGCCTGAACCCCAACACCACCCAACCTGATGGAGTCTACGAGAGCCTGAAACCCAACACCACCCAACCTGATGCAGTCTACCAGACACTGAACCCCAACAGCATCTAAATTGATGCAGTCTACTACAGCCTGAACCCCAACACCACCCAACCTGATGGAGTCTACCAGAGCCTGAACCCCAACACCACCCAACCTGATGCAGTCTACCAGAGCCTGAACCCCAGCACCACCCAACCTGATGGAGTCTACCAGAGCCTGAACCCCAACACCACCCAACCTGATGGATTCTACGAGAGCCTGAACCACAACACCACCCAACCTGATGCAGTCTACCAGGGCCTGAACCCCAACACCACCCAACCTGATGCAGTCTACCAGAGCCTGAACCCCAACACCACCCAATCTGATGCAGTCTACCAGAGCCTTAATCCCAACACCATCCAACCTGATGCAGTCTACCAGAGCCTGAACCCCAACAGCACCTAAACTGATACAGTCTACTACAGTCTGAACCCCAACACCACCCAACCTGATGGAGTCTACCAGAGCCTGAACCCCAACACCACCCAACCTGATGCAGTCTACCAGAGCCTGAACCCCAACACCACCCAATCTGATGCAGTCTACCAGAGCCTGAACCACAGCACCACCCAACCTGATGGAGTCTATCAGAGCCTGAACCCCAACACCACCCAACCTGATGGAGTCTACGAGAGCCTGAAACCCAACACCACCCAACCTGATGCAGTCTACCAGACACTGAACCCCAACAGCATCTAAATTGATGCAGTCTACTACAGCCTGAACCCCAACACCACCCAACCTGATGCAGTCTACCAGGGCCTGAACCCCAACACCACCCAACCTGATGCAGTCTACCAGAGCCTGAACCCCAACACCACCCAACCTGATGCAGTCTACCAGAGCCTGAACCCCAACACCACCCAATCTGATGCAGTCTACCAGAGCCTTAATCCCAACACCACCCAACCTGATGCAGTCTACCAGAGCCTGAACCCCAACAGCACCTAAACTGATACAGTCTACTACAGTCTGAACCCCAACACCACCCAACCTGATGGAGTCTACCAGAGCCTGAACCCCAACACCACCCAACCTGATGCAGTCTACCAGAGCCTGAACCCCAACACCACCCAATCTGATGCAGTCTACCAGAGCCTGAACCCCAACACCACCCAATCTGATGCAGTCTACCAGAGCCTGAACCACAGCACCACCCAACCTGATGGAGTCTATCAGAGCCTGAACCCCAACACCACCCAACCTGATGGAGTCTACGAGAGCCTGAAACCCAACACCACCCAACCTGATGCAGTCTACCAGACACTGAACCCCAACAGCATCTAAATTGATGCAGTCTACTACAGCCTGAACCCCAACACCACCCAACCTGATGGAGTCTACCAGAGCCTGAACCCCAACACCACCCAACCTGATGCAGTCTACCAGGGCCTGAACCCCAACACCACCCAACCTGATGCAGTCTACCAGAGCCTGAACCCCAACACCACCCAATCTGATGCAGTCTACCAGAGCCTTAATCCCAACACCACCCAACCTGATGCAGTCTACCAGAGCCTGAACCCCAACAGCACCTAAACTGATACAGTCTACTACAGTCTGAACCCCAACACCACCCAACCTGATGGAGTCTACCAGAGCCTGAACCCCAACACCACCCAACCTGATGCAGTCTACCAGAGCCTGAACCCCAACACCACCCAATCTGATGCAGTCTACCAGAGCCTGAACCACAGCACCACCCAACCTGATGGAGTCTATCAGAGCCTGAACCCCAACACCACCCAACCTGATGGAGTCTATGAGAGCCTGAAACCCAACACCACCCAACCTGATGCAGTCTACCAGACACTGAACCCCAACAGCATCTAAATTGATGCAGTCTACTACAGCCTGAACCCCAACACCACCCAACCTGATGCAGTCTACCAGAGCCTGAACCCCAACACCACCCAACCTGATGCAGTCTACCAGAGCCTGAATCCCAACACCACCCAATCTGATGCAGTCTACCAGAGCCTTAATCCCAACACCACCCAACCTGATGCAGTCTACCAGAGCCTGAACCCCAACAGCACCTAAACTGATACAGTCTACTACAGTCTGAACCCCAACACCACCCAACCTGATGCAGTCTACCAGAGCCTGAACCGCAACACCACCCAATCTGATGCAGTCTACCAGAGCCTGAACCACAGCACCACCCAACCTGATGGAGTCTATCAGAGCCTGAACCCCAACACCACCCAACCTGATGGAGTCTACGAGAGCCTGAAACCCAACACCACCCAACCTGATGCAGTCTACCAGACACTGAACCCCAACAGCATCTAAATTGATGCAGTCTACTACAGCCTGAACCCCAACACCACCCAACCTGATGGAGTCTACCAGAGCCTGAACCCCAATACCACCCAACCTGATGCAGTCTACCAGACACTGAACCCCAACACCACCCAACCTGATGCAGTCTATCAGAGCCTGAACCCCAACACCACCCAACCTGATGCAGTCTACCAGAGCCTGAACCCCAACACCACCCAATCTGATGCAGTCTACCAGAGCCTGAACCACAGCACCACCCAACCTGATGGAGTCTATCAGAGCCTGAACCCCAACACCACCCAACCTGATGGAGTCTACGAGAGCCTGAAACCCAACACCACCCAACCTGATGCAGTCTACCAGACACTGAACCCCAACAGCATCTAAATTGATGCAGTCTACTACAGCCTGAACCCCAACACCACCCAACCTGATGGAGTCTACCAGAGCCTGAACCCCAACACCACCCAACCTGATGCAGTCTACCAGAGCCTGAACCCCAGCACCACCCAACCTGATGGAGTCTACCAGAGCCTGAACCCCAACACCACCCAACCTGATGGATTCTACGAGAGCCTGAACCACAACACCACCCAACCTGATGCAGTCTACCAGGGCCTGAACCCCAACACCACCCAACCTGATGCAGTCTACCAGAGCCTGAACCCCAACACCACCCAATCTGATGCAGTCTACCAGAGCCTTAATCCCAACACCACCCAACCTGATGCAGTCTACCAGAGCCTGAACCCCAACAGCACCTAAACTGATACAGTCTACTACAGTCTGAACCCCAACACCACCCAACCTGATGGAGTCTACCAGAGCCTGAACCCCAACACCACCCAACCTGATGCAGTCTACCAGAGCCTGAACCCCAACACCACCCAATCTGATTCAGTCTACCAGAGCCTGAACCACAGCACCACCCAACCTGATGGAGTCTATCAGAGCCTGAACCCCAACACCACCCAACCTGATGGAGTCTACGAGAGCCTGAAACCCAACACCACCCAACCTAATGCAGTCTACCAGACACTGAACCCCAACAGCATCTAAATTGATGCAGTCTACTACAGCCTGAACCCCAACACCACCCAACCTGATGGAGTCTACCAGAGCCTGAACCCCAATACCACCCAACCTGATGCAGTCTACCAGAGCCTGAACCCCAGCACCACCCAACCTGATGGAGTCTACCAGAGCCTGAACCCCAACACCACCCAACCTGATGGATTCTACGAGAGCCTGAACCACAACACCACCCAACCTGATGCAGTCTACCAGGGCCTGAACCCCAACACCACCCAACCTGATGCAGTCTACCAGAGCCTGAACCCCAACACCACCCAATCTGATGCAGTCTACCAGAGCCTTAATCCCAACACCACCCAACCTGATGCAGTCTACCAGAGCCTGAACCCCAACAGCACCTAAACTGATACAGTCTACTACAGTCTGAACCCCAACACCACCCAACCTGATGCAGTTTACCAGAATCTGTACACCAAACACCAACCAAACTAATTGAGTGTACACCAACATCATTCAAGCCAATGCAGATAATTACAGATGAAAAATAGATAAATGATAGATTTTGCAATCTTTCGATGTGGATCTTTTTCATGTAAAATATATTGTTTGCAGCATTACATTTCCTAAACTGGAACTGTCTGTATTCTGTGCATTTATGTACTATAAGATGTATTCAATGATCTTATGTCCTCTTGACAAGTGCTGTTATTGTGTATCTTCAAGATTTCCTTTCATGAGAATATGGCTTATATGACTCTATTTGTATCTCTTGCAGTATGACGTGAGATGTTAAAATACATGACAAATGTTAGGTAATGCAGGAATCTGAATAATAATAAGGATATTGTACATAACATGTTTAATGTTAATACATTTCTTTATTATTATTTTATATTCCTAAGTTATTTTGTATAATTATAACCCTCAGAGGTTTGTGAGACAGTATCCTAGGTATTGGCAATGTGTGTGCCTCTGCCCTAAGAGGTGAGATGTTGTCTGTGTATTGTGAGATTTTTATGGGAATATGGCTTATATGACTTTTGTGGTATTTATTGCAGTATAAAGTGAGATGTTAAAATAGATGACAAATGTTAGGTAGTTTATACATGTCCTTGGCATGACTTTTGCTGTAAAATAGAAGTTGCTGTGTATTATGGAAAAGAAGCTCCCATGGTCTCCCGATTGAACTAAATGTGTGCCTTACATTATTACAGTACAATACATCCTCATGAATTAGCCTTCAGACACTTACACTTGTTGTTGAAGCCAATGCTTTTCAATATGCTTTTGTTTGGAAAACATATAAATAAATAGTGGCATTGTGTGAACAGTCTTGTGGTTATATGCTTTGTTTGACTGAGAATGACAAAGGGGTTTTGTGTGGAGATTACTGAGGGTCATCGTGAGAGTTCAAAGGTCATGTCATTACAAAAGAAATCCACACACACACACACACACACACACACACACACACACACATATCTGTAGATGCCATTACACTTTACTTGCAGGAGAGGGCAGTCTTAACAGGTCAAGGAGATTGTGACTCACCCTGAATCAGTGACATTGGGTGACAGTGCAGTGGCAAGGGCAATGGTGCTGTGGAATCTGGTGAAATAGACAGTGTGCAATGTCAGGGGGTCAGATATGATTATATATGGATGTAAGTGTGTGTGTGTGTGTGTGTGTGTGTGTGTGTGTGTGTGTGTGTGTGTGTGTGTGTGTTTGTGTGTGTGTGTTTGGGAAAGGGGTGGGGGTAAATGCATGCTTGTTTGTGTGAGAGTGAGTTTGTAGATCAATACTTCTCTTTTAAGTCCCACTGTATCTCAAGATCTACATGTCTTTGATGGAATGTGCATTTGTTTCATAAATGTTGTTATTATGTGTATGTCCAGCAGAGGGCATTGGTTTGGATTATTACACAGCTGTCATAATAATAAATAATAATAATAATAATAATGCATTTTATTTATATTGCCCTTTACATCCAAAGATCTCAAAGGGCTACAGGATTAAAAAGGAGACTAAAAAAAATAAACAAACAAACAAACAAACAATCAATGTATTATAAAGAGAAGTCTAAAAAGAGTAAAAAAAAAAAAAAAAAGAGAAACTACTAAAAAGAGAGACAATTACAAAATGGGACCAAAGGTTTGGTTAAAAAGAAATGCTTTCAAATGTCTTTTAAAACAGTCAGTGGACTGTGGTGCCCTCAGGGAGTCAGGAAGGGCATTCCACAGCCTAGGTGCAGCAGTGCAGAAGGCCCTGTCTCCCATAGTCCTCAGCCTGGTTCTGGGGATCTGGATATAGTTTGAGTGAGTGGAGCGAAGGGAGCGTGATGTGCTTTGTGGGAGAAGAAGTTCTTTGAGGTAGGGGGGGGCATGTCCATGGATGCATTGGTGTGTGAGGAGGGAAACCTTGTATTGGATGCGGGCAGAGACAGGAAGCCAGTGGAGTGAGTGGAGGATAGGGGTGATATGCTCATGTTTGCGCACTCTCATCAGGATCCTAGCTGCAGAGTTTTGGATGTATTGCAGCCTCTGCAGGCTCTTGCTAGGGATCCCGATGAGAAGTGCATTGCAGTAGTCCAGTCTGGAGGAGATGAAGGCATGGACTAGCTTTTCGGCATCTGGGAGGGAGAGAATGGGGCGGAGTTTGGAGATATTTCTGAGGTGGTAGAAGGAGGTCATTACATGTCACAACCAGTAGAGGGCAGTCATAAACCTGTAGTTCAGGGAGACACTGGTGACTTACCTATTTTAATGTTTCCCAGTTGGATTAATGTGATTTAAGGTGCACTGGTTTCCATGAACATTGTGGGACAGTGTCTTACAGGGTCAGCTAAATACAATGTAATGTAACGTAAAATATATTGCACGGTACAGTGTATAATGTTGGGGAAATTATGTGTATTTTATCTTTAGACTTTAACCAAGTGTAGGTATGGCTCTCTGTCAAAACATGTTTGCTTATCTTTCCTCCTCCCCTCAAAACTGCGTTCACACTCTGTGGTCATTTGCCCCTTAAAAAAAGGAGAAAAAAAGAAAAGCAGTAGTAATCTTGAAGGCCTGATCAGCTGTGGTCTGTGGGTAAGTGATACACAGTGATCTCACAGCTCAGTGTGACTTCTGTTTGCGCAGAGAGGAAGACAGAGAGACAGACTAAATATATGCATGCATGTTGTGCGTATTTATGAGAGCGGGAGAGAGAAGGAGAGAGAAAGAGAGAGAGAGGGATAACAAAGGGGAGAGAGAGGAAGAGAGGAAGAGACAGACAGAGAGAGAGAGAGAGAGAGTAAATATATGCATGCATGCCATTGTGCATGTGTGTGTGACAGAGAGAAAGAGAGAGACAGGGAGAGCAAAAGAGTAAATACATTTATGTTGTAGTGCGTATTTGAAATATGGGCCAGATATGATTATATATGAATGTAAGTGTGTGTGTGTGTGTGTGTGTGTGTGTGTGTGTGTTTGGAAAAGGGGTGGGGGTAAATGCATGCTTGTTTGTGTGAGAGTGAGTTTGTAGATCAATACTTCTCTTTTAAGTCCCACTGTATCTCAAGATCTACATGTCTTTGATGGAATGTGCATTTGTTTCATAAATGTTGTTATTATGTGTATGTCCAGCAGAGGGCATTGGTTTGGATTATTACACAGCTGTCATTACATGTCACAACCAGTAGAGGGCAGACATAAACCTGTAGTTCAGGGAGACACTGGTGACTTACCTATTTTAATTTTTCCCAGCTGGATTAATGTGATTTAAGGTGCACTGGTTTCCATGAACATTGTGGGACACTGTCTTACAGGGTCAGCTAAATACAATGTAATGTAACGTAAAATATATTGCACGGTACAGTGTATAATGTTGGGGAAATTATGTGTATTATTTTATCTTTAGACTTTAACCAAGTGTAGGTATGGCTCTCTGTCAAAACATGTTTGCTTATCTTTCCACATCCCCTCAAAACTGCGTTCACACTCTGTGTTCATTTGTCTCTTAAAAAAAAGAGAAAAAAAGAAAAGCAGTAGTAATCTTAAGGCCTGATCAGCTGTGGTCTGTGGTTAAATGAGCTCAGTGTGACTTCTGTTTGCGCAGAGAGGAAGACAGAGAGATATACTAAATATATGCATGCATGTTGAGCATATTTGTGACAGAGAGAGGGACAGAGAAGGAGAGAGAAAGAGAGAGAGGGGGGAGGGATAAAGAAGGGGAGAGAGAGGAAGAGAGGACGACAGACCGACAGAGAGAGAGAGTAAATATATGCATGCAGGTCATTGTGCATGTGTGTGTGACGGACACAAAGAGAGAGACAGAGAGAAAGAGAGGAAGAGAGAGAGAGAGAGAGAAAGAGACAGAGAGCGAGAGAGAGAGTAAATACATTCATGTTGTTGCTCGTATTTGGACTATGTGCGTCAGTGTTATTATCTCTCTGTCTCTGTCTCTGTCTGTCTCTCTCTCTCTTTCTCTCTCTCTGTCTCTCTCTCTCCATCTCCCTCTCATTCTCTCTTTCTCCCAGTGGACCATGCCTTCAAAGGCCTTCCTCCGGTTAGGGATGGACCATGCAGGCAGGCTGCTGGAGCCTCTGTCTGGAGCAGGGCCACAGTCCCAGCGGCCTGTTGGGGAAGGCAGTCTGCTGGATCAGCAGCTATCTGCAGCAGCTCAGCAGTGACCTTCAGGGTTCAGATGGACAACAGACACACACACACACACCACAATCCCCCAGAATCCAACAGTCTCTGGAGGAGCAACTGTGCATGCCAAGGTCAACCTGTTGTTATCTGACAGTGACCTAGTGGTGGTTCTATAGTGTTTTACTCCCAGGGCAAGACCACCTCTCAGCACCCCCTCGAGGCAGAGAGACACGCTGCTTCTGTGCATGGCACCATCTCAGCAAGCAAGGGCGCCTGCAGTTCACTTAGAGGGTGCTAATATGCCGATTGCAGCAATACGGGGCTTTTTATTTATTTATTTATTTATTTATTTATTTATTTTCCCCAAGAGCTTGTGACGCCCCCCACGAAATGGCGCCCCGGGCGGCTGTCCTGTTCGCCCGTGCCTAAAACCGCTACTGCACACACACCACAATCCCCCAGAATCCAACAGTCTCTGGAGGAGCAACTGTGCACTTCAAGGTCAACCTGTTATCTGACAGTGACCTAGTGGTGGTTCTAGAGTGTTTTACTCCCTGGGTGAGACCACCTCTCAGCACACCCCCCCCCCCCCCCCCAGCCCTGAGGCAGAGAGACACGCTGCTTCTGTGCATGGCATCATCTCAGCAAGCAAGAGCGCCTGCAGTTCACTTAGAGTGCGCTAATATGCCGATTGCAGCAATATGACACAGGGCTTTTTATTTATTTATTTATTTATTTATTTTCCCCAAGAGCTTGTGGCGCCCCCCACAAAATGGAGCCCCGGGCGGCTGCCCTGTTCGCCCGTGCCTAAAACCGCTACTGCACACACACCACAATCCCCCAGAATCCAACAGTCTCTGGAGCAGCAACTGTGCATGCCAAGGTCAACCTGTTGTAGGGACTGCCACGTCATGCCCGTAATGTCCCGTCATGCAACAGCAGCCGACATCAGGCCGCCTACAGTATACTGTAAGCGTGACGTCACTCACTGTATAAAGTTAGGGACGCAACTCCAAACACTCTCTCTCTCGTTCGGACATTGCTCTGCTTCGTTTGGACATTAAAGAGATACCACACCGTCTTTCTCTAGTTCGGATTCTACTCTGCTTCGACTGGACCCTCCGGCAACAAAGAGAAACCCCTCAACAAAGACGTCTTACCAGCAAGAAGTCAACGTGCTTTCGTATTACCATTGGCCACGGTAGCGAATACCTAAGTTGCGTCGGTCTTCTTTGTTTGTTTTAAACCGGTACCAGTAACGTTACCACTGCTGCCCAGCAGTTAATAACAGCGTCCAAGCGACAGGATCGCCGTGACCCTTTTCGTCGTGTCGACATACATCGCCAGAGGAACCTCGGACAAAGGACCTCTGCATTGCTCGGAGAATCAACGCTCCGAAAACCTCCGCGGACCCCCGACGCTTTGCATCCTTCTCGAAAGGCCAAGCGAACGGACCGAAAGTAAGGCTAGCATTTGGGCAATCTAGTCGTAGGGAATAGTTTTTGTTTTTAAAGTAGTGCTGCTAAACGTAGGAACTGTTTATGCGTGCATACTGTTTATTTGATCATCTGTGTTCTCAGCCATTATCTGTGTTATACTGCTTCCGTGCATTACTTTGTCGACGGTGCTTTACACCGTTACCTGTGCCACTTTTATAGATAGGTTATTGTTGCATGCTCTGTCTTGATCTCTCCTAACCTTCGCCGTTTTCACACACACACACACACACATACTTCAGTAAGATTGGTAATTGTAAACTAAGAAATTGAGGCTCAGTCGTCTTCGACTCCTTTGTCTAGGGAAAACCTTTGTCTCACGAGACCGCGAGGTGATTTCCCTTCCCCCAATACCTTAGATAAATAATCCAATCACTGATTTACATCGCGCGCATCCTCTCACGCACGCATTCTATCTTTTCGCACGACTCCCGCTCTGCGAGCTCAAAGACAGACGCTCCTCCCGGGTTACATTGCGCAATCGCGCATACGACACGCCCCAAGAGCTCAGTCGCTCGCCGGAGAGCGGAAGAGTAGCTTCTTCCTCTCTCTCCCTCTCTCTCTCTCTCCCCCTCTCTCTCTCTCTCTCTCTCACACACGCACACCCATACGCACACGCTGCAACCACACACACACACATATACACACACCCCAGCCAAATTATTTCACCAATGTGCCTTGACCACTATCTTGCTGTACATCAATATTGAATTATTACCCATTTAATAACATTGTTTTTAATAAATTCTACCATTGTTATAACTGTGATTTGCCTGTGTTGCTGCTGTGTTCATTGAAGTCAACCAGTCTTAAAGATACTCCTATTTGCCTTCAACCACCCCAAATGTATGTGAATGCTGTTGACCGTAGCGTAGTAAGATACAGTAAGTAATATACTACTACTATAGTTATAGTATAAACATAACATTTGGATAATATACCATCAATTAACTGTTTTAATAAGATATTATTGAACATAACGATTAATGGTGATATTAATGGAATTGATTTTATGAGACTGATCAATTTAAGACCAATTGTACCTACACTGTTGTTATCTGACAGTGACCAGAGGCTGTTCTAGAGTATTTTACTCCCCGGGCAAGACCACCCCTCAGCACCCCAGCACACCCCACGAAATGGCGCCCCGTGCGGCTGCCCTGTTCGCCCATGCCTAAAACCGCTACTGACAGTGACCTACTGAATATCTGAATGGATTTGATGTGATTGTGTAGAAGTAACTACATGCAGAAGAAAGAGCTCTTTACATTGTGGGTCAGAAAGACAAGGATAATTTCCACTGTGTATATGTCCTACTGTCATTTAGGTGACATTTTGTTTTACTCCCCAGGCAAGAACACCTCTCAGCACCCCCCAGCACACCCCACGAAACTAGTGAATATCTGAATGGATTTGATGTGATTGTGTAGAAGTAACTACAGGACACATGCAGAAGATTTTCCACTGTGTATGTCCTACTGTTATTTAGGTCTTTGACCTGCTGGAGCTATGCTAGAGTTATGTGTATTTTATCTCCAGACTTTAACCAAGTGTGTGTATGGCTCTCTGTCAAAGCATTTTTGCTTATCTCTCCACCTCCCCTCAAAACTGCGTTCACTCTGTGGTCATTTGCCCCTTAAAAAAAAAGAGAAAAAAAGGAAACAGTAGTAATATTGAAGGCCTGATCAGCTGTGGTCTGTGGTTAAGTGATGCACAGTGAGCTCAGTGTGACTTCTGTTTGCGCAGAGAGGAAGACAAAGAGACAGACTAAATATATGCACGCATGTTGTGCGTATTTATGAGAGCGGGAGAGAGAAGGAGAGAGAAAGAGAGAGAGAGGGATAACAAAGGGGACAGAGAAGGAGAGAGAAAGAGAGAGGGAGACAGACTCCCCCAAAATTCCCCCATAATCCAACAGTCTCTGGAGGAGCAACTGTGCACGTCAAGTTCAACCTGTTGTTATGTGACAGTGACCTAGTAAATATCTGAAGGGATCTGACGTGGTCGTGTAGAAGTCACTACATGACACATGCAGAAGAAAGACCACTTTGCACTCTGCGTCAGGAAGACAAGGATATTTTCCACTGTGTATGTCCTACTGTCATTTAGGTCTTTGGTGACATTTTGCCATGATTCTGTGTTAAGACATTTGTGTTATTTCCTCATGTGCCTTGACAAATGTGTGAAAGCTCTGTATACAGTATGTGGCCATCTGCCTCTCGAAAACAAAGGTAACCCTTTATTCTAGTCAGTTCAGCAGCCAGTGAGAAAAGAGTTCACACCCTTCATGTGTGGTGTGACCAGTGGCGGTTCTATAGTGTTTTACTCCCCGATTGCATAAACATGATACACAGAGCTTTTCTTTTTTTTTTTCATCAAGCGCTCGTGGCGCCCCCCACAAGATGGCGGCCCGGGCGGCTGCCCTGTTCGCCTGTGCCTAAAACCACTACTGGGTGTGAGATCAGGGAGCTGACAGTGAGGAAAATGTGACTGCAGTTTGTGCTCAGTACAGTTCTACTGCAGTGATGACTGGGAGGGAGCAGGTGTAGCATATGTGATGTCTGCATGAGCGTCTGCATTGGCTCAGTAACAGCAGGCCTGTGGGGACACACTTTAAGGAGGCCAGATATACATCACTATCTTTCCCTTTGTGTTAGATACTGTACTAGCACTATGCTCTTCATTGCCATGCTGTCATGGTTCACCAACAAGACCCTTTTTGCTGATTATTTTGTTTATTTTTCTTTTTCATCTCCCTTAAGAAATGTGTTCACACTGTGTACAGTATATGCGTGCATCTGTTTGCTTCTTCACACTGCACTCTAACCACTTTGGCAGCCAACACGGGAGGAGTTCACACCTATGCTCTGCTGTGTCAGATAACCGTCAATGACCAAAGTGTCTCTACTGTCAAACGGCCCTCAGCTCACCAACATGCAGATCTCTACCATAAAAGGCTGTTTTGAGTGGCACAGCATCACCAAAAGCAGAAGTACTCATCATGACCTCAACTACAAGAGCTGCCGTCTGTCTTAAAGCAGAAAGCTGCTCCGCTGTTGATCATTCACGGAACGGAACTCTGCACTCTGCACGGTAAGACTCTTGAAGAGGCAATAATTTATATTCTATAACATAGACAGCTGTTTCACACATGTTGGGCAAACTCATTAATTGGTGAGGATATTAGTAGTTATGGTTAAACCTTATCCACTTCACCACTTTATCCGTTTTATGGTGTCATCATGCATGCAAGTTTAATGAGTAATGTCTATAACTTCAAGACTGCATATGTGCTGTTGCAACCTTTCCTCTAAAGGCTTCTTTTAGTAATTTCTTGAAGAATATTGAGAATGCAATTAGGTGCAATTATTTATCTCATGACCAATATACTGTATGAACGAACCCTTGTGTTTTGGCTTGAGAGTACACAGATGCACACACCATCAGAGTTGTCTTTGCAATTGTAATGATTAACGCAGACCTATTTGTATAGCCCAGCTTTTCTTATTTGCTAGCTTACACTTATGATAAACTTATTTGCATAGCCCAGCTTTTCTATCTTGTGGGGAAAGGTCCATTATCTTTGCTAACCCATGGCTTGGTCTGAGTGCCTAAACACAGAGAAACATTAGCATCTCTGAGTGTTATACCACAGTATCAGCTAGCTTAGCTATTAATGTGCAGCTAATGCTAGAACATCCTCTTTTATGGGGGTGTCGTGGAAAACCCTCGACAAGGGCCTTTCCCTCAGCACGCCCCCTCCCTTCCACTCTACCTATTCTCAGTATTGGGTAGGTTAGGCCACTTCATCAAGCAAGGCGCGCATCATATTGGTGCACATTTTGGCACACATCATATTGGTGGATTTTTCCCCTCATCTGTCTTTTTTAAATATTAACCGCCTTCGATGCGGTCATGCTTTTCCTAATCTTCCAGCTGCTGTTCTTCCCTGCTTATTCTCGCTTTCTCAGTGGGTTCATCATGTTCGTACCTTTTAATTGTTCCCCCTTCATCATACTGATTTATTGAAGTGTCTTAGAGAGACATTGAGAGAGTTGATATTGTTGTCTGTGTGACAGTAGATGGGTAGGTGTTGGCACTGTTAGCATACAGTGCATTTAGTTGGCATATTTTTGGTGCTTTTTCAGTTAATATGTATTTGACAGTGTATCAAACAGTGTACCTGCCTGTGTTCAGGGTGAGCTCTGTACATACATATGTGTGTGTGTGTATGTGTGTGTGTAATGTATGCACTGCTTGGCCTTCTGCCAACACCCCCTCCTTTACATTCCCCTTCTCTGCTGAGCTCTGCTGAGCTCCTAGTTTGTGCAACAGATTTTATTATTCCCACACACATATTGGAAGTTTTGCAGTTTAATAAATGAGTGCTTTTTAAGATAGTTTATAATATTTAAGATAGTTTATAATATAGCTTTATGCTCAGAATGTTACCACATATTCTCACCTTTGCGTGTTCAAATATAAAGAGTAACGTTGCATTACTCTAAAATCTACACAGGAAACAGCTGCCTTTGTGCACGTTTGTACGTCTGTGATGGGGGAAGCAGGATCTTGTGTTTTTCTGGCTCTTCTTCTCATTGTGAACACCACAAAGGGTGAGTACTAATGATGTGCATGAAAGTGAGGGCACTGTGCTGGAAGTAACAAACTGAGTTACTGGGTATTAAATTCCAGTTCTGTTTTGTTCCTTGTTTGTCAGCATCCTGTGTTATTTTTAGTCCAAATGCCAATGCAATGTGCCAAGTTTAACACCTTACTCTGTGTTTCTTTGTGTGTGCAAATCTATCTGTACACAGGCATTGTATGGGGATATAGCTAATGCATTGTATGGGGATATAGCTAAGGCATTGTATGGGGATATAGCTAAATCGTTTTCATTCATATGTATGACCAGCAGGGGGCACTGTCTGTCCCTGGCTGCAGCCCACTAGAGGTCCAGCTGGCTTTCTGTGTTGCCAGTACCTGTTATTGTGTATTCCAAGGCATTCAGTGTTGTTTAAGCAACAATCCCCAGTTGTAGTTTAAGCAACAGTCCCCATTATACCGTAAAAAAATAACATTTGGGATTTCATTATCAGTGATAAATAGGTTATTTGTACAATTTCATATAACTCACAATGCTGTGTACACACAGAAATGGTTCTGAGGTCCTCACATTATCAGTGTCTTGACTGGATGATCTGTTGTTATGGGGTTGCAGGTAGTGCTCCTACGGGAAACTGTCCCTTCCGTGAGGAGATATGTGGTGATATTGGATCTGACGTGTACATGTACTGCCCTATTGACACTCCTGTCATAGGGAAGTTCTCCTGGGTGACTCAAATTGATTACACCAATAATGAATGTAGAAATTTAACTGAACTTCCTGATTACAATGGGCGTGGAAGGTTTTTTGGTTGCAGTCAACAAACCATGTGCTGCTCATTTAAACTGAGTAATCTGAAGACGACAGACAGTGGAGAGTATCACTTTGCAGAGTGTCACGGAGAGAAACTACAAAGCAAATGTAAATTCACTTTGTCTGTCCAAGGTATGACATTCTGTTTTAAATAAATGTTTTGCAGCACTATCATACATGATAATTTATCAAGTTTTTAATGTTTTTAATCTCTATATCAACTGTTAATCTGTATATTGAGATTTATTCTTGTGTAATACAGACACATAGACTCAATTATGATTGTTGTTAACCATGTTGTTTTAGAACCTGTTGTTGAGGTTACTGGACCAGTGATTGAGGGCAACAAGGTGACGCTGAGCTGTAACAACATCTGCCCTTCAACCCACAACCCCACAGTGAAATGGATGAAGAACAGACAGCATTTACAAACAAACAGTGGAAGTCTCACAATAGAGAGTGTCAGCACTGGTGATGAGGGCAATTTTTCCTGTGAATTATTAAATGATGATAAAACAGGAACTCTGTCTTCATCTAAACCAGTAGAGCTTCACGTCACGTGTAAGTACCAGACTCACACAGATTAAAGTGATTCAAAGTAGATAATTTCAGTAAACAGATATAATTTAATGTTGTGAATTTCTGTGCCATTCACATTTTCCAAGATCCTCCAAGGATCCCCTCTGTCTCTGTCAGTGTACTTGAGGGAAGTTCAGTGAGTCTCACCTGTAGCAGTGATGCCAAGCCACCAGTGGACACCTACACCTGGTACAGGAGGACTGGATCAGCAGTCTCAGGATTAGACTCCAAATGGATTTATAACATCAGTTCCATCAGATCTGAACACGCTGGCTACTACTTTTGTGGGGCCAAGAACAAACATGGTACCCGTAATTCTACTGAAGTTCATCTGGGTGTTTTGTGTGAGTATTTTCTCCCTGTCAGCAGAGATTGAACCATACTACTGGGCTACCATGCTTTTGTATTTACATTAAATATGACTTAAACACCCTCAGTGTGTTCATACTTTTATTACAGATTCTCCTAGAAACACTGTTGCATCCCTGAATCACTCTGGTGAAATTGTGGAGGGAAGTTTAGCAACTCTGACCTGCAGCAGTGATGCCAACCCACCTGTGGAGACCTACACCTGGTACAGGAGGACTGGGGCATCAACAGTCCAAATTAGCACAGGACAGACCTTCATCTTCAACCTGACCAGAGCCAGTGCTGGACTCTACCACTGTGAGGCCCAGAATGGGGTTGGATCTCTGAACTCTACTGGGATTGAAGTGGGTTTGCCTGGTAAGTTACGTGTACAGTAGCATGCATTGTTGATGACCTTTTGATAACATACAGTATGTCACAAAATCGAGTACACCCCTCAGATTTTTGTACATTTTTTTAATTATACCTTTCCATGTCAGAAGTCTGAAGATATAACACTTTGATGCAATGTAAAGTAGGTGTAAGCTGTACACTGCCTAATTTACGTTGTAAAAGTGTTATATATTTAGACTTCTCCCATGAAAAGATATAATAAAAAAAGTACAAAAATGTTAGGGGTGTACTCTCTTTTGTGACATACTGTAAATAGTAATGTATGGTTTTGGTGCTTGATGTTCACACCGAATGCCCTTTTAGTGTTCCAGACTATTTCTCTTGGCTGGCCGAGTGTTGCCCTGTTGGCATCTTTAGGTGCTGTCGTCATGCTGAGCGTGGTGATAGGTCTGGTCTACTGTAGGTGAGTGACATTATTTTTAAAATGTCTTTTACTTACTTTATTTTCTGTAGAGAACAGCTGTTTAAATGTTGGCATGTTGTCCCCATCCTGATATTTCTGATAGGCCTTGTGAGTTGGAGCTGAATAACATTTAATGTTATTTCTGTGAAGACGTTTGATGGAAAGCTGTCATAGGTTACATTTATAATATTTATATACATAAAAATATCCTAACAATCTTTTTTATGGCCCTTGTGTAACTTGAAGGAGGAAACACCAGTCCAGTAATCAGTCCATAAGCAGGGATATTCACAAACAAGTAAGTATGATAGTTCCTACCATACAATGGACAGTGTGCATATTTTATAACTCACGCTGTTTTTAATAAGTGTTGGAGTATGATGTATTGATAATTGAGCCTGAGACATTCTGAATCTCCTGCCTTGACTAACAGACCCACAGATGGGTTTTGAGAGGCATTTCAGAGGTAATAAGCTCATACTGCACATTGCTGGTCTACTACTGTAGCTCAACTGAGATAGCAAACAGCCACTATTAATCATCAAATGGGCTCAACCCTCTGTAAATCATCTTCCTTTGACTAAACACATGTTAAATATATAAATGATTCATAAATCCATCTTTGTATTGTGATGATGTGAATACTAACAATACTAACCCTAATCCAGAATGATCCTCAGCGTAAAAACCGTGACACCATTCGAATGAGTTTGGTTTACCAGAATGTGAACCCCAACACCACCCAACCTGATGCAGTCTACCAGAGCCTGAACCCCAACACCACCCAACCTGATGCAATCTACCAGAGCCTAAACCCCAACACCACCCAACCTGATGCAGTCCACCAGAGCCTGAACCCCAACACCACCCAACCTGATGCAGTCTACCAGAGCCTAAACCCCAACACCACCCAACCTGATGCAGTCTACCAGACACTGAACCCCAACACACCCAACCTGATGCAGTCTACCAGAGCCTGAACCCCAAAACCTCCCAACCTGATGCAGTCTACCAGAGCCTTAATCCCAACACCACCGAACCTGATGCAGTCTACCAGAGCCTGAACCCCAACACCACCCAACCTGATGCAGTCTACCAGAGCCTGAACCCCAACACCACCAAACCTGATGCAGTTTACCAGAACCTGTACACCAAACACCAACCAAACTAATGGAGTGTACATCATCACCATTCAAGCCAATGCAGATAGTTACAAATGAAAAATAGATAAATGATAGATTTTGCAATCTTTCGATGTGGATCTTTTTTCATGTAAAATATATTGTTTGCAGCATTACATTTCCTAAAATGGAACTGTCTGTATTCTGTGCATTTCTGTACTATAAGATGTGTTCAATGATCTTATGTCCTCTTGACAAGTACTGTTATTGTGTATCTTCAAGATTTCTTTTCATGAGAATATGGCTTATATGACTCTTTTTGTATCTCTTGCAGTATGAAGTGAGATGTTAAAATACATGGCAAATAAGGAATCTGAATAATAATATGGATATTGTACATAACATTTTTAATGTTAATACATTTCTTTATTATTATTTTATATTCCTAAGTTATTTTGTATAATTATAACCCTCAGAGGTTTGTGAGACAGTATCCTAGGTATTGGCAATATGTGTGCCTCTGCCCTAAGAGGTGAGATGTTGTCTGTGTATTGTGAGCTTTTTATGGGAATATGGCTTATATGACTTTTGTGGTATCTATTTCAGTATTAAGTGAGATGTTAAAATAGATGGCAAATGTTAGGTAGTTTATACATGGCCTTGGCATGATTTTTTCATATCTTTCACGAGGAGCTTTCTCAGTCGACATCGGTCAAAAGGTCCAAGAATTAGATAACATTCTCCTTCAGCGTGGACGTTTTCAAGAATAATTTCCTCTGGGCATACTGCCAGGTACCTCGGCAATGTTTGGCAGAAGGTGCCATTGACATATACATCACGCATAATTACTTTAGAAATACATGCTGTTTGCAGGTAAGGAGGTAAAGAAATTGTGCCTATTGACCGAACATCTGTTTTTGCTATCGCAAGAGCTTTTGTAGAATTGATTATGTCTTCAAGCAAGAGGAAATGTTTGTCTGTGATTTGGGCATATTGTGTATCTACTGTTACCATGTCCAGGTTTTTCAAGACCGTCAGAGATCCCTGCTCATATTCACTGATGTCATGTACAAGCAGGTGAATTTCTTTTAGCCGGATCTCTCCAAGTCTCTTTACCTGATCCTTCCGAATGGAGATGGCACTTGAACTTCCAAGTTTGAAAATCTGCAGATTACCCAGTGGGTCGAAGGAATGTTCCAGAACTATTTCCTCATAGGCGTTATCGGAGATGTCCAGGTAGGTGAGAGCAGGGAGACTGGCGAAGGGCAGAGCGGAGATCTGTGGGAGACGGTTGTGTGAGATGTCCAGGTACTCCAGCACTGGGTTGTGTTGGAAAGCACTGGGGTCCACAGAGCTGATCTGGTTGAACTGAAGCAGCAGTCTCTTAAGTCTGTGGAGAGAGTTGAAGCTGCCTGCTGGGACTTTCTCCATGTTGTTGAAAGAAAGATCGAGAGTCACCGTGTCTGCGGGAGCAGAGCAAGGAACAGCTGGGTAGCTGGTCGAGGAGCAGTTCACTGTGGGGTCATCGTCTGGATAACTCTTCACACTCTTCACCAGACCCACCGACAACACCAGAGCCAGGGCAGGCCCCAGAACACTCAAGGATCCCATCCTCCTGTAATCAAACACATTCAACTTTTTACAACTCTACCCTTTACACATTACTATATAACCATATAATTAATTATTTAGCATACAGTTACAACACATAATAATATATTAACAACATAACATTTTGATAACCCAGAAATTTAGACTGTTGTCTTACTGCATGTAGTTTACATAATGAAGTTCAGTATTGGACAAAATATACTGTATATGTGATTAAAATTCCAATCACTAAGATGTAAGACGTGTGTATAAATAACAGACAGGATGAAGATTACAGTACTGATCAGCAGAGGTGTCAGAAAGTAAAAAAACCTGCCACAGATTTGCTCTAGCTGAACCAGCTCTAAATCAGCTGATTGTAAGAAGCTCTCAAGACAGTAGATGAGCTACTCAGTGAAGTCAACTGTGTGGGAAGGAAAACATGACAGGGTTAATTATTATTATTATTATTATTATTATCATCATTATCATTATCATTATTATCATTATCATTATTATTATTATTATTATTATTATTATTAATAATAATAATATTATTGTTATTGTTATTATTATTATTATTTTTACATTCTGAACCTGAGATTGACACCTCTGCTAATAAGTACATACATTTCTTAGGCTTACACGAGGTTGAGACTGTAGGAAGCTATAAGGCCAGGGCAGTTACTACACATAAGTACAGTGTACATTACATTACATTGCATTTGGCAGACGCTTTTATCCAAAGCGACTTACAAAAAAGGAGGACATAAGCAAACAGAGGTGTAAAGGGACACTGAGTAGGGGCACAACAAACATATGTACTTCTGCATAGGGACACAGAGAGAGAGAGTTGGTTTAGTGATTGTTAGTTATGTTAATTTTGTTAGGAAGGGAAGCAATCTCGGAAGAGAAGGGGTTTTACAAGTTTTACAAGATAGGGAGGGATGTTGCTGTTCTTGTCGCAACTGGTAGGTCATTCCACCATTTGGGGACAACCACAGAGAAGAGTTTAGAGTGACCTCGCTTAGTGAGAGGCGAGGGTACAGATGAGTTATTACCCACTTAATCATTACTATGTGACACATTACTAAGCGGTAGGGCAGTTTCATAAGGTGTGTAAACAAACACAACTGTGTTCTGATATGACAATCTGTGTTTACATAATATGGTGTATGCGCTCATTAAGAATGCGTTAGTGGTTAGTGTTCGTCATCTGTGATTGGCTGCTTTGTTTTCATTCTTTGTTTTCTTTTTCCCTTTTTCACTCTATATTATGTATACAATACAATGTGCTTTGAAT
>CM059281.1:27180954-27198454 GCA_030347295.1 Setipinna tenuifilis | reverse complement strand
AAACTCAGGGCTCTGCAAGAGGAAGCCAACAGAAACTGCTGTGTCAACGTGCAGACCTCCTGGTGACACAGAAAGGTCACCCATCCTCCACCTCTCTGGTCTCATTTATATTGACTGCATGTATTTTAACATCCAGATATTTAGCAATGACTGTTAGCAACCAGTTGTTTTTTGCTGTGTGTTTTAGCATGCTTTCAGCTGTGGTGTTTTCCTAGTAAAATAATGGGGTAAACGTTGGATCAGGAAACACGGGTCTTCTTTTCAGTTAGGTAGGCTATTAGGAGTAGAGACAGAGAGAGACAGAAAGCGAGAGAGAGAGAGAAAGAGAGAGAGAGATAGGCAGAGGAAAATGTTCTGCGACCCCAACTTTGCAGTGGAAATGTCTGGCGGCCTTAGCAGCACAATAGGTCTTAAAGTGTCATGACCTGAGGGGCTCACCCTGAGTGGCTGTGTAGGTTCATGTGAAACTTGTGCTTGTGTCAGTAGAGTGGTCACACACACACACACTCACCCACTCACACACACACACACACACAAACACACACACACGCAGGCAAACGCGCACACACACCATCATCCCACTACTCCTATCACTGTACTTACACAGCCATAATAAGAAAGCACCTTTTGAATTAGAATTTGTCAGACAGACAGGCAGAGACAGACACACACAGATAGAAGTGAAACTGTTCAGATTTATTTTAGCTTTATGAACAACATAAATACATTTGAAATTTCATTGATTTTATTTACAACATCAAACATTTTGATTCTGTAAAAAATCCAAGCACCCATAGTGGGAAATAAGATAAGAAACACATGTAGAAATACAAAAATACAAATATGAATATGCAGCGTATTCTAGAAAATACAGAAGACTACCTTTCTATTTGGGTTTTTGTTCAACATAGCTTTAAGGACCCTACAACTAATTTCCATTAGTTACTCCTGTTATTAATGTGCCAAATTACCATATTTGTATAAATATCCACGTAAAAAAACAATGACCGCTCGACATGTGTTTAATATAATATTCAAACCAAAAAGCGCTTTATAATGTTGTCCTAAAGGTCAGTGAATACCCCATTCACTGGATGCCAAGAGAATAAGAACTGAGCAGTTTGATTGAAGGAAATTACTACCAAAGCCTATTAAGGTTTAAAGTTCAACAACTTATATATTTATATATACATACATACAATAATTTTGTGTTTACCATGAACAGTCACACTTTTATTTACCACCATGTGTACAATGTACAACCTATGTAAATACTGCATCAAAAACCATACATTTGCAGATAGAATAGTCATTTACCACATTAGCAATGTATAGAGTGTATATTTGTGATTGGTTTAAAGTTATCTTCACTGAACAAAACTGTAATTTTCTTTAAAAAATAAGGACATTTCTAAGTGACCCCAAACTTTTGAACGGTAGTGTAGCCTATATACTGTACAGAAACAGTGTGGCATTGGGCATTTCTTTGGACAGGTGGCGTCTTCATCTACATAGCAATTTCATGTTTTATTTACATGTATGTCAATGTATGTGACAGCTGTATGTATATTCTTGGGCCTGTATGTGCTGTGTTTAGTTATTGTTAAAACATATTTAATGTCATACTGTAAACAAAGGTTTCATTCGCTTCAGTGTAAAATGGCCCTGTGAAAACCTAGTGATGGGTGTATTACCTAGAGACTAGAGATGTAAGAAGATCCGTAATCCGGATCAAGTAACCGGCCCTTTAAAATCACTCACGAACCACGGATCTAGACGTCTATTTAACCGGCTCAGTTGAGTCCTACCATATTTGATTGATATATAATCAATAAACGGCACCACTCAAACATATTCCATCTCAGTTGGCAGAGAAATGACACATATGCGACTTGAGCACAACTAGTGGATCCAAGCAGTAGCGCAAGCATAGGCACTCAGCCACTCACTCGCTCAGGCGGCAAAAACGAAACTTAACTCTGACTCAACTGCAAGGATCCAACAGACGTAACTTAACCGAGATCCGTCACAAGGATCCAACCCGACCGTCACTCGTGGTGGATCCTGAGTTTCGCTTCACTCGCGGCTCGCTGCTCTCGGGTGGATCATGGCTTCACTCGCGGCTCGCTGCTCTGGGGTGGATCATGGCTTCACTCGCGGCTCGCTGCTCTCGGGTGGATCATGGCTTCACTCGCGGCTCGCTGCTCTGGGGTGGATCATGGCTTCACTCGCAGCTCGCTGCTCTCGGGTGGATCATGACTTCACTCGCGGCTCGCTGCTCTCGGGTGGATCATGGCTTCACTCGCGGCTCGCTGCTCTGGGGTGGATCATGGCTTCACTCGCGGCTCGCTGCTTGAGTATGAATCCCTGCTTGCTCGCGGTCCTGCAGAAACCGTAGCATTGCATACCCCAATGGCGGTCTCGCACACAGGCACGAGTTCGCCATGTTGTTGACTTCTATGACTGTCGTATAAGCTTGTTGCCTATGTTGTGTCAATGAATACTGTGATCCACCCCATATCCATTTTCACCATAAGAGAATAAAATAATAATAAAAATAAAATAAAATATTATTTCGTAGTGGTTACTGGTGGTTACTCTGGGAGCGTCACTATGTAGGCTAGAACATCGGTGTTTTTTTTTTTGCAAACATAATACGACTGACGACCTGTCTTTTGCTTAAGCTATTAATTTATTGACAAACAATGAAAACGTATTCCAGCGTGAAGGAAAACAATACACATTTCATGATCAAGTAATGCGTTCTGCATTTTGAATTGCAGACTGTATTCTGCATTTGGGCCTGTTATAATGTCGAATTCCTCACAAACGTTAAATCCTGTAATACAGTGGTTACGCGTTAATCGCGGGAGTTCCGTTCTAAAAATAATAACCCGCAATAGGCGAAATCTGCGAAGTAGTCAGCTTTATTTATTTATTTTTTCACAATTATTATAGATGATTTGAGGCTGTAACTCCCATCGCCCACAAATACAGCTTCAGAGTCACACAGCTAGCGAACGAAGGTTTATGTAAACTTTACATGCTGAACGCATTCTGTACAGGAGACAGGGCACGGAGGATATTGATTGACAATGTTATACAGTAGCCAATTAGGGGACATAGCACAATGCGCTGTCCCGTTATAGCAAGGGACCACTGTATAATGTAGGCTAATACAATATGATGAATTTAATGTGAATTTAATGTAATAAAATAATGTTTTATTTCTAGATTTCTTTTTTTCCTTGAGGTGGGGGTTTCTGCATGTTGTGATGACTGTAATATCATTAATAATAATAATAATAATAATAATAATAATAATAATAACAACAGTAATAAGAGCCCTTTTGTAGAACTAGTAGCCAGGGCAGCTACAGGCTGGATATTCTATTGTCAGCAAAACACCAACAAGACACATGCTGTGTCTCTGTGACCTTTGCCCAACTTAAAATGTAAAACAACCATTCACACAGGACTTGAGTTGCCATGGTATTTAACTGTTGACCGGCCCCTTTGACCTTTTCACCCAATAAGACACCTATCTGACCAGGGAGGCTACATCCCCCACACTGTAGCTCCCAGATTCTTATGCAAAGCACCTCAGAAAGACTTGACAAGAAGATTGAGTGGTCAGGATTTTAGATAGCTAAAAATGAGCACCAGAAAGAAGAGTAGTGTTTGGAATCACTTTGATTCAGAAAACACTAAGCAGGCAAAATGCAAGCTATGTAAAAAATTGATCTCTTACCATGGAGGAAGTACATCAAATATGCTAAGGCATTTAAAAACCTCACACCCTACAGCACTGCTTGAGGATACCCGAGGACAGGAAGAAGGGGCAGCAGCAGCAACAGAAGCCACAGCATCTGAGTCTGTTGCAACAACATCGTCTGGGGACCCAGATACTGTAATGACCACAGCACCACAAGTTGTGAGACGGCGCCCAAGGCAGACGACAATGGGGGCCTTTGTAAGAAGACCTATGCAACCTCAGCAACAAAGCAAAGTGGATGAGGCCCTTATTAATATGATAGCCAAGGACTTCCAACCATTTTCTATTGTGGAGGATGAGGGCTTCAGAGGATATACAGCTGCACTGGACCCTTCATATATTCTTCCAAGCAGATACACACTTTCTAAAAGGATGCTGCCAAACCTATATGAAAAGATTAGGGCAGAACTCAAAGAAAGTGTCCAGAATGCTGTTGCAGTGTGCCTGACAACAGATTGCTGGACATCCAGAACCACTACCAGCTACATGGCGGTGACATGCCACTACATAGAAGATTTTGCACTGAGGAGCAGCCTGCTGGATTGTTTCATTTTAACAGAGAGACACACAGCTGAGCAGCTTGCCTTTAAATTAAATCAAGTGGCAGAGGAGTGGAAAATAGAAGATAAAGTTGTAGCATGTGTCACTGACAATGCACATAATATCAAGAAAGCAGTAAAAGATGTCCTGCACTGGAACCATGTGAGCTGTTTTGCTCATTCTTTAAACCTGGTTGTGAGACATGCTCTTGATGATGACTCTGGCATACAGCCAATAGTAAAAAAGGTGAAAGCCATGGCTGAATACATCCGCAGAAGCACTGTGGCAACAGAAAAGCTGCGTCAAATGCAGCAGAGTATGGGCCAGCCACAGTTGCGACCAAAGATGGACGTCATTACGCGCTGGAACTCTACATTTTATATGCTGCAGCGCAATGTGTAAAATGTGTATGCTTTTTTATGGCTCAAGTCAACATACCATGGTTTTTGTAAACATTTAATCGCGCCATTTTGTGTCAAGTGACTCAAGTGACTCAAGTGACTCGCACAACCCGGCTCATATCACTAAGGGATCCGAAATGATCCGAATCCCTCAAATGATCCGAGTTAATCATAGCTGCTAGAGACAGCATTGTCAGTGCACTTGGATTGGACGTGTACATGCTGATTTATTATGATTGGACGAGAATTACCAAGGCGCAATTTCCAAGGCGCAGTCTGATTGACATTTAGAGTTATACAAGAGTGAGAGTAAGTTGTCAGGTTCTAGTAGGGAACAGTTACCTAAACGTAGTTGGCTAAGTTGTATGCTAATGTGCTGTAGATTTACAGTGCAGGCGCTCGGACATTGCCAGTCGTACTTTGGTCGACGACGAAAAGTATCGCTCAGCTGACAAAGTTGAACAAAAGAAGCTTTACTGAAATCGACAGACCCCGCGACGGTGTGAGGCGCAAAGCTGCGTAGCTGATTAATGCTGACACCAACGGCAGTCAACATTAATTCTACAGCAACGAGGTAAAAGCGGCTGTTTATTTATTTATATTTTTAGTTTCAGTTTCCGATCACAAGGTACAAACAGGCCTGCAACGCAAAGACATTTATTACCAGCGCACATTTGAATTTTGAACTGTAAGCTCTTTGGGGAATTGTACACTTCCGCGTGCGCAGTTCAAAATAACCCATGAGAAAGGGGGCGTTAAAAGCTTTAGTTTGATACAAATCAGCAGACATTTCCAGGTATTATAATCAAGTTTTCGTTGTGATTTTAACCATGCGTATTTTATATTCCTCCGTCCGTCTCTGAGTGCAAATACTCGTGTCTCGCCATATATTTAAGTAGGGCCTGGTCTTATTAACCTGAAATAGATGCCCCAATGCGTCGCCAATATGGTCGCCGAGTGCAGGGACTTGTCTAAAGACAACAGTCAATACATGTTAAAGGCATTCCAGCTACAGAAAGACAGCGATAGCGTTTGTACTTAGGATGCCCCACCCCCTGCTCGGTCAACCCTACATACGTTTGCCCATCCCCACCTCATCACTGCTCATCAAATAGGCTACAGAGCACTGTCCATTCCCACACACAGCCCACCAGTAACCCCTGCGCGCGTGCGCACACACACACCATAACTTTCTTCCACTTACTCAGCCCTTTACTCAGTATGTCTATGCATGTGACAATAAACCATCCTTGTATCCTTTAAATCCAAGCAGAGAGAAAGCAAGACTTGACCAAAGGTTATGAAGTTGGCCTATATTAGCCCTAAATGGCTTCTTTTTAATCATGATTTAGGTGGGGCGTATTTGAGTAAGAGAAAAAAGAAGTGAGAAACAGAGAGAGAGAGAGATAAAGTGAACAGCACATACTGTGGCAGTTACACCTGGACCAAGTGCCATTTTTAAAATGTGGAATATTAAGGAATAGAACTCTCAAATGATGTCATAGTAACCATGTCATAGCCTGCATAATGTTTGTCTGTTGCAGCCCATAGAACCAACAGGTAAAAACTTAAGAAAGTTGGCACACATATTTGCTCCAATGATCATGAAACTCGCCACATTCAAGACAGAGTGCAAAATACACTTACTACATAACAGGATTTTCAAAATATTCACTCAACATGCTCACAACAGTTTAACCTAACTAATCTTATCAATGTTGCCAGAGATAAATAAGCTTGTTATTTGGATCATACTGCCTCCGCCTTATGAGGAAGATTAATGGAACACATCGATCTGAGAAGAAAGCACTTTCTCCATTTATTTGAATTAGATGTATGAGACATCTCTGAGTGTGTGCGTGTGCGTGTGTGTGTGTGTGTGTGCGTGTGTGTATGACTTTGGACAGTATTCTCCCTTTGCAAGCTACATGAATTCATTCTGATGCATTGTAATGATACACCTAATGGCTCTGAAATTCAGAATGAACGATTGAGAAAGGTGTGATTGATTTAAAGTAGATTATTATACACACCTCATGCAATAATCCACTGTTGATATGCCTAATCAGGATCAACTGTAAGTATTGTATACTGTATAGTATTGTATATTTGTCCATACTTTTTGCACTGTGAAGAATTACCCAGCATTTTTTCTATTGTTTTATTTAAGTATGTAGACCAGTGGTTCTTAACCTGGGTTCCATCGAACCCTAGGGGTTCTGTGAGTCGGTCTCAGGGTTCGGTGGAGCCTCGGTGGAACCGTTAAAGCACGGTTCATTTTGTGCACCAGTAAAAAAATCATATATATATTTTTATTTTTTACTAAAGAAGGGTTCGGTGAATGAGCATATGAAACTGGTGGGGTTTGGTACCTCCAACAAGGTTAAGAACCACTGATGTAGACTAAGTTATAATATCAGCAGTGAGGATGTACTTCAGACCCACAGAAGACGTTATTGCCATGTCTCAAGCTGACATCAGTTAATAAGTATTCAGGAAGTTGAAAGCTCAGCTGTCAAATCCCACCTCTCCCAAAGTTCGTCATTTTATTTTATTTTTTTTGTCCATCCACATTAGATACATTTATGCCTATATAAAGATACATAACATAGATCAGTCTAAGAAGAAATAAATGTAGGAAGACCTCTAGTCATTTAGTTGGGTTAGCCTACAGGAATATCGCTGGGAATGTATGACAGGGTGTTTATTTTTCTCTCTTGCTATCTGTCCCATCTCTCTCTCTCTGTCCCATCTCTCTCTCTCTCTCTCTCTCTCTCTCTCTCTTTCTCTCTTTCTCTCTCTCGCTCTCTGGGTCACTGTAAAAGTGTGCAACTGTATGATGTACCTTCACCTCTGCCCATAACCTTGCTCAGTACTGTTGTAAAAGAGAGAGAGATTCACTAGTTCACCCATAGCTGTGCAGGTTGTATGCAAATCACGGTTATAGTGCACTATGGAGCTTACAACAGCATGCAAATATTATGTTTAGTACTGTACATTATAGCAATACTATGAATATACACCCCTGTTGATTTTTGTTGTCTTATTGTGAGTGTAAACATTTTTCTTTGTTTTATGAACAAGGGAAACATGGCAGATAAATACATATCAGCTCCACAAACAGATTTCAAGAACAAACCTGGTATACCACATGCAAGGTAAAGTGAGCCTACTGTTAAAAGTAGAAGTTTGAACTTACAAATAATTAGACAAAGTCATGCCCAGCTTCTAATAGGATTAAAAAAAAGCTTTAGACATGATATGAATGCTGCCTCAGCTGCTGGTGGATGACATTGACCATTGATGCCACCATTTGTGAAGGCCGTGTGTGTGTATGTGTGTGATGAGATTATGTTCTGTATTTCAGTGGTACTGTATTTTTTTAAAACTGCATTTATATCACATCAACAGTGTTAATGGCTTTTGTCTGTACAGCAGTGGTAATGAGGATGCTGATTCAGCTATAAGCAGTGAGGACTCCATGCCTAGGGGCATCACTTTCACTGATACTCAACGACAGTCACAGGCTTGCATGTAAGAAACCCATGTTAACATACAGTATTAAACTCATAGATGAAAGTTTTCCGTCGCTATGATGGATCGTGAGATTAATACAGATCCAGGGAGAAAAAATGGGGGGTACGGCAATGGCATAAGCATGCGATGTATATATACAGTATGTCACAAAAGTGAGTACACCCCTAACATTTTTCATACTTTGTTGCCAGTGGTTTAGACATTAATGGTTGTGTGTTGAGTTATTTTGAGGAAACAGCAAATTTCCACTGTTATATAAGCTGTACACTGCCTACTTTACGTTGTAGAAAAGTATTATATCTTTAGACTTCTCCCATGTGAAGATATAATTAAAAAAGTACAAAAATGTTAGGGTTCAAGCAATATATGTATGTATATATATATATATATATATATATATATATATATATATATCCAGTATGTCACAAAAGTGAGTACACCCCTTTCTTGTGATATGCTTTTGTAGCATATGTTTTAAAGCTTTATTGTGCGCTAAATAAATAAATGCCTCGCAACTTCATTGCAGGCTACCAACACAGTGACTATGAAACAACCTTTGCCACACGCAAAGCACTGAGTCTTACATTGCCACTATTTGTGAAGGCCGTGTGTGTGTGTATGTGTGTGATGAGATTATGTTCTGTATATCAGTGGTACTGTATTTTTTTAAACTGCATTTATATCACATCAACAGTGTTAATGGCTTTTGTCTGTACAGCAGTGGTAATGAGGTTGCTGATTCAGCTATAAGCAGTGAGGACTCCATGCCTAGGGGCATCACTTTCACTGATACTCAACGACAGTCACAGGCTTGCATGTAAGAAACCCATGTTAATTTGTCTCCGGGCTACCACTAATACTACTATACTACTACTACTACTACTACTACTAATTGAAAGAAAGGCCTATTTGAAACAATGAACAGGTGAAAGATCTGCCCTAATTTATGTCGAAGCTGCAGCTCAACATATCAGGCTGTTGTAGGTTAAACAAGCTTCGGAGATAAAGTTCAGGAAAATTGTCGATTTCCTCAGTGTAATTATCATTTAGGCAAAGTATTCTCTATTTAAATGAAATGAAAATAAACATGGTTTTAGCAGTTGTAGTAGTAGGCTAGAAGTAGTAGCAGCCTTCTCAAGACGTACATCCTGAGCCTTGATCAGAGAACTACAGTCAAAAAGAGCGAACCAACATAAATTATATAAATTCTCATAGGCCTGCCTAAGCGTGTACCCTCCCGTTTTTCATTTTTCTTTTTTTCGGAGATTCTCCCTTGTTTTATTTTTTTTCTGCTGTGTTCCGACTAATAGTAGCTCAACAGATTGGAAAACAGTGCTTAAACACAGTGCTATGAAGAAGCAAAACTGCTGACGTTGAAGACTGAGGGCTCCGTTGTAGCTGCAAGTGAGCTTAAGCTCAATTGAAATGAAACATAACATTTTTGGACTCCCTTTTCTTGATGTTAACAGAGAATTGGCATTGGGAAGGTACTTTAGTTTTCATGAGATAGTTTGGGTTGGAATTTTGGAGAAAAAAACATTGGCATCTTCACGAACTGGTGAACATTGGCATCTTCACCACGATGACATCTTCACCAACTCCACCAAAGTTCTTAAAAAAGAAATGCCTGCAATCCAGTTACATATGGAACTGACAGTTTTTTATTTATACTATTTTATAGTCTTACATGCCACTTCATACCATGTGACCTTTGTCTTGGTGATGTCCGTGAAGCTGTGAAGCACTGCAAGACTTGTAAAGCCTCCTATTGTGACCGTCACCTCACTGACCACTACAAGGCACCAGCTCTTTCTTCACATGAATTATTTGATCAGAAACCTACATCAAGTGTGTCACCCGCAAAAACATCTTTAGGTAAGATATTCTGCCTTTTTTAACGTACAGGCTTCAGAAACACACTTCCGTAGTCTGTTGGTGCACTTGCAAAGTTCACAAATTTCATTTGAAAAAAAAACACTAAAGTCCATGTCCTGCTCACTACTATTACATGCAAAATGCTGTTGTTGCTCAAAACTGTATTAAAGAATAAAAGAGGTGCTGACATCCAAAAAATATTATGGGGTCATTCCGTGTCAAATCAACAAATGGCCGCAAGTCACCCTCTCCAAAAAATCTGAAAAAAATCACAGCTGTTTATACATCCAACCTATGTAGAAATATTAAATATTAAGTCTGTATCACTAATCACTTTCCTGTAGAATTCAAAAATCAAATCAGATCAGATGTATCTTGTGTAATTCTCCCCTTCGGAAGCTGTGAAAATGGCTATAGATTCAATATGTGAAATGGCACTACCACTTTTGAGGGCTTCTCGTTCAGAAAGTATGGCACACAAATATATCAAATTATTTTTCCCAGTCATATACGGATTATAATGTCATGCCTATGCATTAACCTTTGTTGATATTGTTTTTATATGGTCAGTGTATTTTCTTGAAGTTAGGCTTGATTTTCAAAAAGGCTGTTTTCGACTTGTCATTTCACCATGTGGACAGTTCACAGGATTTTTCAAACATTTTTCCATAATCATCCTGTATGTGAGGATCATTTGTCCAAAATTTGGACTTGTTGCTGAGTCTCTTTATTGAGATATGATGTTTTGAAAAAAATGTCAGTAATTCCATGGAGTTGGATTGATCAGCAGTACCTCTTTCCACCACATGTTGTGCTCTTTTAATACAATGCAAGCCAATAATAGGCTAGCATGTCATTTACAGGAAAAGCTTCCAAACAAACTTTGTGTTACAATTAAACCACTTGCACTGTCAAGGCCAAGATTTATACATAGGTTGGATGTATAAACAGCTGTGATTTTTTTCAGATTTTTTGGAGAGGGTGACTTGCGGCCATTTGTTGATTTGACACGGAATGACCCTATGACGATCTTCTTTTGTACAGACAGAGAGCCAAACGACAGTCAGACAGCATATACACATGTTTATAAATTATGTATTGATGAAAAACAATGTGAACATAAATGATGACAAATTATGAACAAAGTGTTAATAAAAGTTAACAAATACATTTATACATGATATATAGGGAGTAGTTATTCTAAAGTGTGTCCAAAAAGGGTTCATATATGAGATGCAATATCCGTTGTATAAGATTCACCTGTAGACATAATGTAGCCCATGAGTTCAACAAGCTGTAGTCATGAATACAGTGCTAACCAATGTTAACATTGCACTGAAACACCTGGCTGCAACTGGGCTTCAGTTAATGTTGAGTCACTTGTTAGCCTGGAGGTGGCAAAGACTGGTGGGAGAGGTACTGGCATAGACTGATAAGGTGTCACTTAGTGGTTGTCATACTGAGGTGCAAGGGTGGGATACTTACAGTAGATCAATTAAAGGGGGGATACAAAATAAGTCTGGGAAGCGGTTCTTAGCACTCACCAGCATGAGGTTATCATTCCGGTACAGATATTAATGAAAAGGGTGTTACATTTAATTTAACCCCATTACAATCCAACAGACCACCACATATTTGTTCACATTTTGTTGATTTCCAATATGTACTACTCATGCCATAGGATCATCATTACTGTGCAATAACTAATAATTGAATGATTAATGTGCAGTAACCCACACTGCATATCACACTGTTGCTCATACAAATCATCTATCTGTACCCTCACCTCTCACAAAGTGAGGTCACTCTAAACTTTTCTCTGTGGCTGTCCCCAAATGGTGGAATGACCTACCAGTTGTGACAAGAACAGCAACATCCCTCCCTACCTTTAAAAAGCTTGTAAAAACTCTTCTCTCGTCTGCCAAATGCAATGCAATGTAATGTAATGTAATGTAACACTGTATGTAAAACCTTATTCTTTTCTTTTTGCATATGCATATAGCACCTATATAATACATCAGAAATGTGCACCATACCCCTTTTTATTCTTTTATCTTTGTTACTATTATTTACTTTATTCGTTGTTGTAATATTCTACATATATGTCTGCACTGGAGAAGGAGCTGTTTTTAATTCCACTGTACATGTCTATAATAAATCTATTCCATCTATTGTATTCTATACATCAAGGTGCAAAACCACCAAGCAAGCCAGACAGAAAAACAAGTCGAGGTGAGAGGATAATTATTTGGATTGACCAGAGGCTACATTGATGTAGCTGGAAATACTTCTCCCAAGTTTTAATTGTGTCTCCTGGTGAAATTTGTCCTTTGCAACCCAATATGCTCAATTAAATCTTTTGACAATCTCCACTGCTAATATTGTACCAATGTCACAGATCTTGTTTGTTTACTCGATGTACTGTTACTGTTAATGGTAATGTCTGATTATATTTCTGTATTCACTGAAACAAATGCAGGAGGTGTGTGGGTGGGCCTGTTGATTGCTGTTGTCATAGTGTTATGCATGGCTGCTCGCCCCTCTACCTCCCCTGAAGGTAGGCTTGTTTTTTCACTGTACTGACACTGTATCTGACTGTTGTCAGACACTTTTAATTAATCATCACTGTTTCTCCACAGATCCTGTTGAACGTCCTGAGCTGAGGGTGATGCTGCTGGGGAAGCCTGGGGCTGGGAAGAGCGCTTCAGGAAACACCATCCTGGGCAAGGAGGCGTTCAAGGTTGAGGCATCTGCTTTGCCTGTGACCAAAGACTGTGAGAGACAAAGTGGTGTTGTGGATGAAAGACACATCACTGTAATCGATACACCAGGAATCGCATCAAGCAAGGCTGCATGTCTATCAAATAATGTTAACAAGGAGTCTGGACCACATGTTTTGTTATTGGTAATTCAACTGAGGACATTCACAAAGGAAGACTACAATGAAGTACACTGGATGCAAACCAACTTTGGTGAGGAAGCTCTGAAATTCACCATTGTCTTGTTCACTGGAGGAGATCAGCTGGAACAAAAGTCTTTGAAGGAAATTCTGTCCGAAAGCTTAGGACTTCAGACTCTGGTTAATAGCGTTGGGGGAGGGTATCATGTATTTAACAACAAAGATCCAAAAAATCACCATCAGGTTAAGGGGTTGCTGAAGAAGATAGAGTTTTTACTGAAAAATAACTGTGGTTATGCCAATTCCTATAACCATTATGAACAGTTGAAAGCAAGAGCAGAGATGGAGAAAATAGAAATGAAAATGACAAAAAAGATACAGCAGCGTGGGAAATGTGAAAGAGTAGAAATCAGAGGAATGCTGCAGAGTATAGAGAAAAGGACAGAGAGCAGAATTAAGGAACAGATGAAGAGAAAACTGATGAATAGAATTACCTATGCAAGTGCTACTTTGAATGAGTTAAAGGAGCTCAAGGCAAAGCAGAGTGATATAGCTGGACTGTTTGGGTTCATGTGTTCATTTGCAGTGGGAGCAACAGTACATGCATGTTTTGTCAAACCCAATGTTAATATTGATGAAAAAATTGCTATGCTATTAATTGTATGTGTTTTTACCACAGTCGGACTTATTCAGAGTTATTTGGCTTTTCTTATTGGTTTAATATGTATCCCAGTTGCTTTCGTAAGTGTTTTTGTTTTATTTGATGCAGTGCATTCATTAATGCAGAATTTATGCAGCAGGATACGCACCTTACAAAACCAATGTAAAAAAAAAAGAAGTACGTAGGTTCGAAGAGCGTACAAAAAAAAAGTACATAGATAGGTTGTTGCACAGGGAGAATAAGTTATCTGACTGCCTCACATCATTGAAAAATATATAGAATTTTTGTTGAATTTTCATATTTGCATTTGCATATTTTGTACTGATGAACTTGTTATTAACAATTTATACAAAATTATTGCTCAGTGTTGTTATTTAGTTTAGATATGTAACATTTGTTTAAGCAGTTGCAGTGTTCAGTCTTTGATCTCTGATACATGTCAAGGAGCTAAGTAGTAAGATCACTGTAGGTGAAGCTGTTTAGTTTAACCAAAGATGGTAGATATGCAGACAGGATTCGTCATGAAGAGGCACTTACTGGAACCACGGTCGCACAAGGGTGGGGGCCACAAATCGTCCCATTATGCAGACTATGGATTAGTGACCCCCCCCCCCCCCCCCCCCCCCCCCCTCTTTGGTTTAACTGCTCTCCACCATCTGAGCAGTTTCATTCTCTGGATCATGTGACCACAATGACTCTCACTCGGGAGACTCATGTGACCCTTTTGTCATGTCATAAAGGGTGTGGTCTACAGCTACAGTGATCTAGAGATCCCGGTTCCCTACCATCAGGCCAGAAGTAAAGAAGCCTTTTGGATGAAAGGTCTTCAAGCTCCAAAAATAAGTTCAGCTGCTTACAACATAGTTCATTGACTATTATGACTTGGATGAATGAGAATCTTTACTGACATCTTTGATACATGTTTTTCTTATCTATATGTTCGATTTTTTAATTAATTCTTCGTGGACTGGCTTAAATGTTAAATGGATTAATTTTACGTCTGACCTTTGATTCGGTGTTGTCAAGTCATGTGATTTTTTAATAATATTTACTTTTGCTTCATTTAGTCATTGTATCAAATATATTTCATATTACTATCATTAGTAGTAGTATTAGTATTGTTGCTGTACACAACACATTCACACAAACACTAATCAGTTTTTTTATAATTCACTGCTCATTCTTTTTATTCTCTATGACTTTTTAAAAATATAAATTTAAGCTGTTGACACTATAAAAACACTTGTGACAATGAGTGCGTTCACATGGACAAGTCGAAACCGATTGAAACTGGTTTGGGATCGTACCGGCTTCATGTGAACGGAGATACGACTGGTTTGGAATTTGTTTTCGTAAACCAATTGCGACTCCAGGCCTGGGCTGTTTCCAAACCACTTGGACTGCCATGTGTACGGGGATCGGATTGGTTTCGGGCAGAGGTGTCAAAAGTAAATCAAAAGTTTCATTTGCGCCTATGAAGATGGAAAAGCTTAACGTACTTTAACTGCAATATTAGGATTTCCGTGTTGGTTTTTTGAGTGGAGGGAGTGTGTAGGATTAGAAATGTCCACGAGAACTTTGGTGATGATTGATAGCGTAATGTCAGAGAACAGCTATGTTAAGCCTTTTCCCATAGACTTCAATGGATAAATAGCTTAATGATGATATCTCGGCTTCTATTGGGACTTCGACTTTGATATTTTGGCAGCTGTCAGTGTTGTTAAAAGGGGGTTTCTGAACTGAATTTGGTGTTGATTGATCGATGTTTTCTGACATTAAAGTACGTTAAGCTTTTCCAGCTCCATGTTTTTGTTTAGACCACCTTAGTGTTTAAGTGGGTAATAATATCAGGTGAAAGGAGGAGGCTATGTAAATACATTTGCACTGACTGACTTGTAAGATTTTCTTTAGCCACTGTTTTGCGATGTGGTATAACCGGAATGAGAGGTGAAAAGTTCAGTCTCCTCTATGTGTCGTCTGTATGCACTGTAGGCATATGTGTGCAGTGCTGTAGTCTGCTGTTGCGTATCTTACCTACGTATCAGCTTTGTTGTGGGCAAATGTTTACTCGTGTTATGTCCATTATTTTAGTTATGTGTCGTTAGTCGCGTTGTGTCCAACATTGTAGCAGCTAGCATTGTAAATCTTATCAGCCTGGGTCGTCATGGCTGGGTCAGCACGGTTTGAGCGATATCTTTGGCATTTTTTGCCCAAACAACACGAAACTTGGCACACTGGTAACATTATGATGACACATTGAGATCAAGCGGGTGAGTGGTTCAAGAGTTATGCGTGGAAGAGACGTTCCTTGCATTAAAAGATAATAATAGGAAGATAGAAGTTGACTACAGCGCCCCCACCTAGCGTAGCGGGAAGGAACGGGTCTCTGCCCAAATCCGCTTAGACGAACTGCATGTGAACAAGGATCTGGGGACAGACCACTCGTTGGGAAGCAACACCCAAACCAATCCCAAACCAAACCAATCCCACCATGTGAACGCAGTCAATATGTTACATCTGCATTGGATCCTAAAGGTATGGATAATGCATGTAAGATGTGGAGGAACAGGAGAGATTGTAGAGTGCAGATCGCAGAATGTAAAATGCACTTTAGAATATTCCTCATTAATGCAACATGGCATTCCACAATACTGTCCTGAGTCTGATGATAGCAGCTGATCAATGAGGACAACACATTTGTGAATGTATTTATTCAATGACAGTAAAAACTGAGCCCAAACATAGGCCTGAGTTATAGTCAGCAGAAGACAAACATCACTTTGACCACTAGGGGGCGAGTAAAGACTTTGGCTCACTTCAGCTCCACAAAGTTACGACTAGACACTGAGCATTTTGGCCACTAGGGGGCGAGCAGGCAGTTTAATGGAATTCACTCCACACGACTAGCAGATCACCAGCAGGGGCAGTGAAGCTCATGAATGCACGGACAGAGTGTTTCACTGTAAATACAGGTACACATATACTGGAAATGTATGAATGCATGGACAGAGTGTTTAACTCCAAATAAAGGTACACATATACTGGAAATGTATGAATGCACGGACAGAGTGTTTAACTGTCAATAAAGGTACACATATACTGGACATGTATGAATGCACGGACAGTATTTCACTATAAATAAAGAAGGACCACATATACAGTATGTCACAAAAGTGATTACACCCTTAACATTTTTGTACTTTTTTATTATATCTTTCCATAGGAGAAGCCTAAAGATATAACACTTTTACAATGTAAAGCAGGCAGTGTACAGCTTACACCTACTTTTCATTGTATCAAAGTGTTATATCTTCAGACTTCTCACATGGAAAGATATAATAAAAAAAATGTACAAAAATGTGAGGGGTGTACTCACTTTTGTGACATACTGTAGTATGTCTCTGTAGGCTGAAAAGCAAGGGAGATATCAACAGAATCATCAGGTTAAAAAACAAAACCAATCCCACCCTGTCTAACCTTGCAGTGATAAATTAGCAAAATAAAAACAGCCACTATCTGTAAGTTAATCTTGATTGATAAATGGGTTTTAATGTAACAGACATTGAAAAGATGATAAAGAGTCATACATGTTATTGATATAGCTGAAAGGTGCATAAATATGGCATTAAACCAGGTACAAGATTCATACATTTTATGGAATCTTAAATTTACACCATTTACTGTATAAAACGCATATTAATTACACCTATAAGAATTATACATTCTTTTAGTATGAGGAAAATATGAAAAGAACCCTTTGTGTGAATTACAAAAGGGGCAATAGAACATTATAACATCTTTTACTCCCGATG
>CM059281.1:27173454-27178454 GCA_030347295.1 Setipinna tenuifilis | reverse complement strand
AGCTGGCGTTCTCAAGGAAGTAAGTAAGTAAGTAAGTAAGTGGATATGTTTATATCGCATATTTTTATGCACAGGATGCATTTCAAAGCATAAAACTGGTAGTGCCACATGGGGTGTAATGAAGTGTGTAATGACAGTGTACTTAAACTACACCTTAGGGTCAGGACTAAGGTATTACACAGTGTAGGTATATGCTGTTACATGTTGTTCCATTAAATATACTGTAAAGGGATCGTTAAAAATGTTTAATCAAAAAACAGTATACAAAAAAACCAACTGTAAAATGGTTCATACTATTCCAAGTAAAATAAAATACAAACAAACATCATGTCTATGTATGTACGTAGTTGTGAGCTACTGACCTCTGTGCCAGATGATTCCCATGCTGGTAATGCTGGCCAGGACCATGGCTGTCAGAACCATGAACACAATGGCTGTCACTCTCCACTTGTTGAGATTACACCTCCATATTTGGGGGGTACTACCTTTGAAGAAATCAAGCATAGGATAGCACTCTTCAGAATTTTTACTTATTTTATTCGCCCACGAACGTTTCGGGCCAAGCCCTTCCTCAGGTTCCTCAACCTTTCACATGTTACATTAATTACATTAGTCAAGTCAAGTCAAGTTTATTTGTATAGCGCATTTCATACACAAAGGCAGTTCAATGTTCTTAACAAAAATAAAAGCAAAGAACAGTATAAAAGCATAAAAGATAAAATAAGTGTAAATAAGTATAAGATAAATAAATATTAACATTAATATGTCGGTATGGCATTAATATGTCAGTACCCCCCAATCCTGATATTTCTCCTTGTTGACGCCTTAGAGAGAGACAAGAGGCATTTCAGCACAGACACATAGAACCAAAATGTGAATTACACCTCCATAATTGGGGGTACTACCTTTCACCTTTACATTAATTAAATTAATATGGCGGTACCCCCCAATCCTGATATTTTTGTCTCCTTGGGGGGGTACTGGGTCTTAATCAGAGTTTTTTTGTACCCCCAGTAGCCCTTGTAATTCCAGCTAGATGTAGAGCCTATGGCTTACTGAGAAGTAGGTACAGACTACCAGTGTAAGACTTGTATAACACATTTCTCATCCAGTCTGATCGGTCTGGAGCTGCTGTGACCACTAGAAGCAGAGGTGTTTATGTGTTAAGTTGCTGATTGTGCTAGCCTTTGTGCTAGCCTGTGTCTGCTAGCCTGTGTCAGCTAGGCCCTAACTGTCATGGAAGTTTCCCTCACACCAGTCTGCTTATATCTTTTACAGTATAACATAAGACACAAATATATGCTCACAGCCATATAATATTGTAACCTATCAGAGCACAATATGTGAGAAGCATACACCACAATATTACATCTCTAGCAGAGGTGTTTATGTGTAAAGTTGCTGATTGTGCTAGCCTGTGTGCTAGCCTGTGTCAGCTAGGCCCTAACTGTCATGGAAGTTTCCCTCACACCAGTCTTGCTGGTAGCTAGGAATGCAGTTTCAGAAAGCATGAATTGTTATTACTATTATTGTTATTGTTGCTGTATTATTATTATTATTATTATTATTATTATTATTATTATTATTGTTGTTGTTATCGTTGTTGTTGTTGTTATTGTTTTGCTTTGTTGTTGTTTTGCTTTGTTGTTGTTGTTGTTGTTCTTCTTCTTCTTATTATTATTATTATTATAACAAAGTTCATAGTCAACAAAACTCACAGCACCTGCTGACCCCACAGGTCAGAAAATATAATTGTTCATAGAAAAAATGAATAGAATGCCTTTTATTGTCACTATACACGTGTACAATGTACACTGTACACTTGCACAATGAGATTAAAAGACAATATTGAAAGACAACCTGACATTTAAAATTATTGCACATTAAAATAACCGTTTTAACAAACAAATAAAACGATGGCATTTTTTGTTTTACTGACCTGGGCCCGCGTTTTCATCGTTGTCCAGGTCATTTTGTACTCCTTCTTTATCCACTTTGTAGATGTTTTGGTAATTGGTGTTTTTGTTACTGGCAGACATGAGGTCCCAGTTGTTTGGACTGGGGGAAAGCAGAGGCAGAAATGTATGAGATCCCTCAAGAAATATACCACATGACATACACGCCAAGTATTACTCTTGTAGAATTCTAGTGACTTTCTTCTGGCTTGTTTTTGCATGTCAAATAAATGCTAACTGAATGTGTTTTCGTGTGCCTGTTCAGAGAAGAGTTCTGTCAGCTTGCGAGGGCTTGGGGAAAAAAAAAAAAAAAGTAGCATGTCATATCGCTGTAATTGGCACATTGGCGCCCCCTAACTGCAGGCGCCCTGTAACTGCAAGGCGCCCTTGCTTGCTGAGAAGGTGCCGTCCACAGAAGCAGTGTGTCTGTCTGTCTGCCTCGGGTCTGACAGAATGTTGTCTTGACCAGTACACTGGGTGCCATGATGAAGGTCACAGGCAGTAGCGGTTTTACAGGGGGCAGGACCCCCCCTGGAGAACCCCCCCCCCCCCCCAAAAAAAAAGACTCTCTCACCCCCCCGGGACAGACACACACACACTTCTCCGTAACTGATAGTAAAGAAAAGAAAAAGAACACAGAAAAGAAAAGACAGAAGTGCTGTTTTGTCGCAGTCAGAGTTCAGGGCTGCTAAAGAGGACAGCAGATGTGCCAATTCAAGGCTGGAGCCAAACATGTGTGTGTGTGTGTGTGTGTGTGTGTGTGTGTGTGTGTGTGTGAGAGAGAGAGACAGAGAGAGAGAGAGAGAGAGGCTGGAGCCAAACATGAGGAAATACAGCTTGTTCTGTGTGTTTGAGTGTGTGTGTGTGTGTGTGTGTGTGTGAGAGAGAGAGAGAGAGAGAGAGAGAGAGAGAGGCTGGAGCCAAACATGAGGAAATACAGCTTGTTCTGTGTGTTTGAGTGTGTGTGTGTGTGTGTGTGAGTGTGTGTGTGTGTGTGTGTGTGTGTGTGTGAGAGAGAGAGAGAGAGAGAGAGAGAGAGAGAGGCTGGAGCCAAACATGAGGCGATACAGTTTGTTCTGTGTGTTTGAGTGTGTGTGTGTGTGAGAGTGTGTGTGTGTGTGTGTGTGTGTGTGTGTGAGAGAGAGAGAGAGAGGCTGGAGCCAAACATGAGGCAATACAGCTTGTGCTGTGTGTTTGTGTATGTGTGTGTGTGTGTGAGAGAGAGAGAGAGAGAGAGATAGAGTAAGTGTGTGTGTATGAGTGTATCTGTGTGTGTTTGTGAGTAAGTGTGTGTGTGTGAGTAAGTGTGTGTGTGGGAGAGTAAGTGTGTGTGTGTGTGTGTGTGTTTTAGCGGGGGTGGGATTCCTAATTCAAGGTTGTAGCCCGAAACCAGGATGGTTAACAGTCAGAGTGTATGTGTGTGTGTGCATGTGTATGTGTGTGTGTGTGTGTGTGTGTGTGTGTGTGTGTGTGTGTGTGTGTGTGTGCTACACTTATCTAAAAATACCCTCTATTTGTCTCTCTGTTTGTCTAAAAACGTCACTGTCTTTCCTTGTGTATAGCAGATATGGACACACATGTGACACACTCACACACACACACACACACACATGAAAAAAGCACTTTGCCAACATGAATTCTCCCAGGCACAGAGGAGGAGGACAACAGGAAACTAATAACACACACACACACACACACACACACACACACACACACACACACACACACACACTCACAGACACACTCTGACATTGTCTAAACTGTTGACTGCCCAGTACTGAGTCTCTCACGCATAGTTATAGACTTCCCATATTTAAAAACAAAGTGATCTGACCTTGACATAGGCACAAGAGGGTTTTCAAGAATGTCAAAACATTAAAACATCAAAGCATTCATTTCCTGTCATGGTTTGGCTGATCCCATGTGCTGTAAAGCCCAATGAGTCTATTTAAACCTTCTGTAATATTTTGAGGGACATATATTTCCATTTAAAACTTGCACATACTGTAAATACACATTCCTTACAGCCCTGCCTTCACTGAAAAACCTAAAACCTATCTAAAGATATCATAACAATATTACATACACTACCGGTTAAAAGTTTGGAGTCACCCAGACAATTTTGTGTTTTCCATGAAAAGTCACACTTTTATTTACCACTATGTGTAAAATGTAAAACATATGTTAATATTGCACCAAAACCCATACATTTGCAGGAGGAATAGTCATTTACCACATTAGCAATGTATAGAGTGTGTATTTGTGATTAGTTTAAAGTTATCATCACTGAAGATGTATGTATGAAATAACAAAAACACTACAGGTCAATTTTCAGCGTACTCCTGGTCTCCATTAAATAAAAAATATTTATTTTACTCCAGGACTTTATTTTAATCCATGCACGTGAAACTGGCATGAATGATACGTCTAAATCCTTATGCATACATTATCAGATAGCAAACCACTATAGGTCTGCTTATATCTTTTACAGTGTAACATAAGGCACAAATATATGCTCACAGCCATATAATATTGTAACCTATCAGAGCGCAATATGTGAGAAGCATACGCCACAATATTACATCTTGTTGCGACAAGAACAGCAACATCCCTCCCTATCTTTAAAAAGCTTGTAAAAACCCTTCTCTTCCGAGATTGCTTCCCTTCCTAACAAAACGAATATAACTAACAAACACTAATCTAAACTCTCTCTCTCTCTCTATCCCTATGCAGAAGTACATATGTCTGTTGTGTCTCTACTCTGTGTCCTCCTCTATTGCTTATGTCCCCCTTGATTGTAAGTCGCTTTGGATAAAAGCGTCTGCCAAATGCAATGTAATGTAATGTAATGTAATGTAATCTCCAAGCACTGTGTGCATGTAACATGTTTTGTTATGATAGTTTGCCCATCAGTAAAGAGAGCTGTGTTAATATTCCACACTAAGAGGGATGATTTTGTAGGCCAAAACATAGCTGTGTTATTCTGCATAACAGCATTCACTTTGATATTGTATTTACAAAAAAGTATTAATGATTAGTAAGGTT
>CM059281.1:27167341-27173354 GCA_030347295.1 Setipinna tenuifilis | reverse complement strand
GTTGCCCAACTTTTGTGTTCAAGTCCAGTTTGTTTGTAGTTCATTCATGATATTTCTGTTGACTTCCATCGTGATAGTGGCTGCTTGTATGTAGTGTAATGTGAAAAATAATCAAGTCAAAATATGGGTAATATAAACATTTACTTCCCACAGCCTCAAGTGGCCATTCATGGAACTACAGGTTATGGCACTTACAGTATGTGTTGGATGTACCTTTCAACACCTGTATCTTGCCATCAAATATACACCAGGTGCCTTTGAGTAACATGCTATATGTTGTAATAACCATTACAATTTTTCCTTAGGCAAGAAAGTTCTGACATCTGACAAAAATAAAGTAAAGGAGGGTGATGATGTGACTCTTACCTGCAACCTCATCAACTGTCCAGAAGGGGGCAGCGTTTCATTCATCTGGAGTAAGGATGGGCGTCTTGTAGAGAAGAAGCAGATCACCAACAACCAGCTGCAGCTCCACCCAGTCAGCAGAGAGGATGAGGGCAGCTACACCTGTGCTGTTAGCGGACATGAGGATCTTCCTTCTCCAGCCCTGAGAATAAATGTCCAGTGTAAGTACAAAGCCCAGCGCCAAACGAAAAGTTATCTGCAGACATTAAATGAATATTTCTCTCTACACCTTTTAAAACCTTTACGGTGTGATTTTAATGTTAAAAAACAATGTTTTTTGTTAAATTGGTTTGTTTACACAAGCTGCCTCTAAGTTGTAAGACATCATAATTATAACCCAGTGTGTAAGATATTTGAAACTAATTCATCAACACCCCTCTCTTAGGCCTGCACAGAGTACAAACAGATAAACCCAAAGTAAAGGAGGGGGACAATGTGACTCTGACATGCACACCCACCACTTGTCCTCTGGATGGCAGCACTTCTTTCATCTGGACTAAAGATGGACGTCCTCTAAAGAAGAAGCTGATCACCAACAACCAGCTGCAGCTCCACCAGGTCACTTATGAAGATGAGGGCAACTACACCTGTGCTGTTAGAGGACATGAGGATCTTCCTTCTGCACCCCTGAGAATAACTGTCTTGTGTGAGTACAGGGACTCATGGTGAAACAGATGCATGTTACCCAGGGACCTCTGTTTAAGGGGAAGCATATTAGAACACCACTTTGTACTTATGACTTGCTTTTTAGTTCATATATGTAACTCATACAAAATAGACCGTCTGTGATTATGTGGTTGTAGACTGAACTGATGCCTCTTCCCATTGTGATGTATGCTGTGAACTATTGTTATAGTTATTTTTAACAAAAGGTATTTATGAAAAAATAATTATATAAAAGCTGAAACATATACAGTTATCAAAAGTGGGCCAACTAACTACAAAAAATTGACAAGATTATGAAGTCAGCCCCAAGTGGCCTTTCATGGAACTGCAGGTTGTTCACATTGAGCTTATCTTTTTATCAACATTGGCTGCTGCTTGAATATTAACCCATTTTTGCAGGTAGCATATCCTATCATATGTGAAATGTCCACCACATCAGTCCTCTCAAACTAATGAAATATGATTTATTCCTCAGGCCCTACATTTGTCACTGTGGCTACAGGCAATGTGACGGAGGGAGATAATGTGATTCTCACATGCAATACCACCACCTGTCCTCTGGATGGCAGCACTTCATTCATCTGGCGTAAAGATGGACATCCTATAGAGAAGAAGCAGAGCACCAACAACCAGCTGCAGCTCCATCCAGTTAGTGTTAAAGATGAGGGCAACTACACCTGTGCTGTTCAAGGGCATGATGTTTTCAGTCCACCTGTTGTGCTTGAAGTTGTGGGTAAGTGAATAAGCTTTAAGGAATATGTGTTAAGTGAATAAAGGAAGGAAGGAATCATGCATGTCTAGGGACTGTTAAGGAATAATACATCAAGTCAAAGTTGTCAAAATCCATATGTACAGGTTGTAAGCAGGATTTAAATTTGCAGCAGTCCCTAGGCCTACAGTGAGCATTATACATCTTATAAATATGACAGTAAAACATAACAACAACAACAACAACAAAACATAACAATATGAACATAGGCAAAAGTACAATCAGTGGTGGTTCTACCGTGTTTTACTCCTCGGGCAACACTACCTCTCAGCACCCCCCACCCCCCTGTGTGGGAGAGAGACGCGCTGCTTCTGTGCATGGCACCTTCTCAGCAAGAAGGGCGCCTGCAGTTCAGCTGTTCACCAGGGGGGCGCTAATGTGCCGATTGCAGCGATATGACACACAGAGTGTTTTTATTTATTTATTTATTTTTTCCCCCAAGCGCTCGTGTCGCCCCCCACGAAATGGCGCCCCGGGCAGCTGCCCGGTTCGCCCGTGCCTAAAACCGCTACTGAGTAAAATAAGTCTTGTATATATCACATGTAACACAGACTTGTATATAATGCATGTAAACACACTATCATTTCTCACTTTCTCTGCTATTCCTCATTGTGTTTCTCTGCTCCTCACAGCAAACACCAGCCACACCCTGTTGGTGGTAGTGTTGGCCATAGCCGTGTTCTGCGTGTTGGTGGCTCTTGTGTGTATCATACACAGGTGCAGGTGAGTTGCTTGCTCTGTCATGTGGTAAAAAAATACATTCTCAGTCGGCAGCACTGTAGTAGATATCAGGAGTTGCTGTCGTGTGACATTTGCAAGTCGTGTGTGTGTGTATGTGTGTGTGAACGCTTCATTTGATCATTGAAATGGGTGAACACAGCATGTTTTGGGAATATACCTTATGATGACCTACTGATGTTTTCAACTATGTGACACACACACACACACACACACACACACACACACACACACACACACACACACACACGATTTGCACATGTCACACAACAGCAACTCCTCATCTCTACTACAGTGCAGCTGACTGAGATGAGTATGTTTTACCATATACTTAGTTACAGCAACATGTCAATCAACATGAAAAATCAGAATAAAACAGTAGTAAAATGGAGACAAAAATCTGTAAACAAATAATAGTTACCGTATGATGATTCTTCATAATGCATGTTCTTTTTATTTATTTATTTTTTTTTTTGTTGTTGTGTCCATCACAGACGAAGTAAAGCATCTGCCACAGAGAATAGCAGGACACAGAGGACAGTCGACCAGGTGGTACAACGTCTTCCATTTGAGCTTACAGCTTCCTCACACAACTTCAATGTCCTGACTGTAATTCTAAGTACTTTTGAGGGACTGAAATGTCTGCAGGGCACTTTTGCACTTGTTTGCACTTTTGGAATAATGCAAGAGAAAGGCCTTGTAAAAAAAATTTAACATACACACATTACATGGTGTAAAACTAGACCTTTTTTGACTTTGGTTTTCCTGAGTGTGAGTCCTCCCTGTCTGTCCTCAATGTCATTATGACCACCGCACCAGAAAACGTACAGTATGGACTAAAACGTAAGGTGCAGCCCAAATCCGGTGCATTTTGTTCCTGACTTTAACGATAGAAGGATCATCACAGCACAGTGTTGAAAGTGATCTGTCAGTGTATTCTATAAATGAATGAAAGGTGGCATGTTGGTCGTCACAGTAACACTTCTTTATAATTCTAGGATGGAGACCGACTCCAGAGCACGGCTGCTTGCCCCCCCAGTCGTAGGGCTGCAGACGGAGCAGACAGTGACGTCCACAGCTTCAGAGACAACGCAGGAGGTCATGGGAAGGACGATGATGTCCAGTATGCCAGCATCCAGTTTAAAAAGGGCAAGAAAATGTATGTCTGTTATTTATTTTATCAAAGCCATGCTAGAATTTCTCCTACAAAATACTCGTGAATGGTGAATGCTAAAATCATACATTTTCCACCAATCAACCAAGTAATTAATTAATTGATAACTTAAAATAAGTGTTACCAAATTTTCATTTTTTTTGTGTACCTACATCTAACAACATATTATATATAATATTATGTACTAACACTGTGCATACCCATCACTAACCCTATGCTACAGTGTAAGTACATAATATTACATATTGTTGAACAGTTTGTTACACAGTAACTAATTGATGTAGTTATGGACAGTAAAATAAAATGTAACCAATATATATTTTTTCTTTCTTCCACCGACCACGACTGATTGCCTCTTGAAGGAAGACAGCTGAAAAGAAGGTTAGTGGCACTTGTCACATTCTCAGATAAAAGACCTTTACCCCCACATGTATTTATGTATGTCTGTGCAATAATTAGGATAGCAGTTTGCTCTGTATGCTTATTTGAGATTATGTGCGTATATATTTTACATTTCTCACCGACTGTGGTGAGCTGTGGGGCTATGGTGTGGGGATGCACACACACACACGCGCACACACACACACACACACACACACACACACACACACACACACACACATACACACACACACACACACACACAGACACAAACATCCCTATTCTCACTACCTCTCTCTCTCTCCCTCTCTTCTCATTCCCTCTTTCTCTTTCCCTCCATCCATGGTTCTCTCCCTCTCCCTGTCTCTCTCTCCCTCGGTGTTTCTCTCCATCCCTGTCTCTCTCTCCCTCCCTCCTTCCCTTGCTCTCTGTCCCTGTCCTCCCCATCTCTCTCTCTGTGATGCTGCCAGAAGAGGAGAGCAGCAGCAGAAGAAGAGGGGGATGATGTTGAGTACTCCACCATCAAACCCAGGAGCTCCAGGGAGACTGCAGGAGGTCAGGGGGATGATGCTGACTACTCCACCATCCAGCCCAAGCATCTAAGACAGACTGCGGGAGCTCAGGGCGATGACGTCCAGTATGCCAGCGTCCACTTCAAGAAAGCAAACGCTGCAAAGAGGTGTGTGTCCTATTTTAATCAATCATCAATATGCTATTAGTTTCTGCTGTGTTTCATGTCTTTCTCGGCTGATTTGGCATACGGGAGTTAATGATGTACCACATTTGGTTTCGTAACATGATAAAAAAGTGATTTCTTCCTATAAAAGTTTTTGGGTTTTCAAACAAGGAATTATTATGCCATGAGAGTGGGGGAATGTAAAGCTTGTACCACTTTGAAAACTGAGACATGCATTTTGTTTTTTTCTAAATGCCTTTTGTGACCTATGCAGAGCAACCATATCTATTTCTATATGAATTTATATTGATTTACAAGCATGTAAACCAAACGTGCAGTGCTCTGTGATTGCTATGGTAACCTGTCTTTGTATTGTGATGTTGTGGTCCTGCAGTTCCCCTGCCCAGCCAGAAGGGGAGCTCTCTGTCATCTACAGCAGTGTTCAGAAGTGATCATTGAGGGGGAAAAGCAACAAAGAACCATTACCGAATGTGTTAAAGAAATGCCCCAGAGGTGTTATAACTGTTGTTTATGTGCCTTCTACTTGTTTTAATTTTATCTCATTATACATGGCTAAAATGCACATGGCTGAATTTAAAATGTAGAAATGTTAAATTTAGAAAGCCTCGTATGTGTGTCAATCCTGTGCATGCAGGCAAGATTTTGTACATAGAGAAGCATTCTCAGACCTTATACATTGAGTTTAAACAATTGTAAAGCAGTTGAGTAAAAGGCATCCCATGTTGTCAATCCTGTACATGCAGGGGAGTTTTTGTAAATAGCGAAGAAATATAGATGCATTTACTCTGTTGCTTTTTTATTGCTTATTAATTTATTGCTTTGTTATATCTTACATTGAGTTTACACAATTGTACAACAATTGACTTTTATTGTGATGGCATTTGGCAAACTGGATTTAATGGTGTACCACATATGGTTTCGTAACATGATAAAAAGTGATTTCTTCTATAAAAGTTTTTGGATTTTGTACCACTTGTACCAAGATTTTGTACATAGGGAACAAAAGAAGAAGTCTCTACTCTTGTATTTTTATTGTGCATTCTCAGACCTTATACATTGAGTTTAAACAATTGTACAGCAGTTGACTAGAAAACATCTTATGTTGTCAGTCCTGTACATGCAGGGAATATTTTATAAGTAGGGAAGAAATATTGATGTTTTTACTCTATGTTGCTATTTTATT
>CM059281.1:27149841-27162341 GCA_030347295.1 Setipinna tenuifilis | reverse complement strand
TGCTGCTGCAGGTTGATGCAGGTAAGAAGTACAAACACCCTGGTACATACCTGAACTCTCTACACCCTGGTACACACCTGAACTCTCTACACCCTGGTACACACCTGAACTCTCTACACCCTGGTACACACCTGAACTTTACACTGAGCTGCTGCTGCAGGTTGTCCCAGGTAAGAAGTACACACCGCCTGGTATGCACCTGAACCCTGCACTGAGGTGTTGCTGCAGGTTGTCCCAGGTATGAAGTACAACCCGCTTGGCTTTTACACTGAGCTGTTGCTGCAGGTTTTGCCAGGTAAGAAGTACAAATGCCCTGGTACACACCTGAACTCTCTACACTTAGCTGTTGTTGCATGTTGACCCAGGCAAGAAGTACAAACCCCCTGCTACACACCTGAGCTCTACATTCAGTTGTTGCTGCATGTTGTGCCAGGTAATTAGTATGTTGCTTACAGGAGTTTAAGTGGGGTTACTCACGTCTCAAATTTTAGGTTAGTGTTAAAGCAACACTAAGTAGTTTTTTTTTTCAACCTTAAAATAATATTTCCACAATCGTTTCATCCAGCTGCAGCTCTACCCAGTCAGCAGAGAGGATGAGGGCAGCTACACCTGTGCTGTTAGAGGACATGAGGATCTTCCTTCTCCACCCCTGAGAATTAATGTCCAGTGTGAGTAGAGAACCTCATGCCAACAAACCCCTTTTTCACAAATTATTTACACCAGTCACCTTCAAGTAACATGTTGTGTCATATCTAACATTTAAGCAAAGGGAATTGTCTGAAACTAAGAAATTTGTCACGGGTTTCCATTGGGGTTTTCTGGCAGTGCTGCGTTTTTCCTTTGTTTTCCCCTAACCACATTATTAGTTTGAATTATTCTCCCTGCACTGCCACAATAACCTCCTTCACCTGTGTCTCCTTGTCTTGTTAATCTGTCCCAGCTCCCAGCCTAGTCTCCTTGTTTCTTGTTAATCTGTCCTGATTTAGTTCACCTGTCTGCCTCGTCAACTTGTTCTCTGATTATTCCCAGCACCTGCACTCCCTCGTTTACGCTCGTTAACTCCTTAGTTGTTGCACTATTTAAACCCTGGTTTTTCTGTCTTTCCTTGTCGGTTCGTTTGCCACACACGGTATGTTCACGGCATTCTGTCTCTCGACCTTGTCTTGTCCTGTCGGTCTTGTTTTCCTGTTCTTCCGCTTGTTTTGAGTTTTCTAGTCCAGTCCCAGTGTTTTCCAGTATCGTGTCTTGTCTTCTTCCATGGATTCTGTCGTGCCTGTGTCTTGTGCCTTGTTCTGTTTTTTGTCAGTGTGTTCCGTCTCCTGTTTCGGACTGATTGCATGGCTACGACTCGGACTGTCCCTGACAACGCTGCTATCTCCAGCCTTCGCCTACCGATCCGGCTCACCGGTGACGACTCGTCTGCCAGTGGCTCAGGAGGTAGAGCTGCAGACTACCACCCCTGGAGTTGCGGGTTCTATCCCCGCTCAGCCCAGCGACACGAGTCCCGCCTGCCTGCCCAGTTTTGTTTCCTGTCTCTGTTCCGTGTTCCTGTCTGCCCTGATCCTGACCTGGCGGCCGACACCGGCCGCTCCTGTTCCAGTCCTGTCCACCCTGACTCTGTTCCTGTCTGCCCAGCCCTGATCCTGACCTGGCGGCCGACACCGGCCGCTTCTGTTCCAGTCCTGTCTACCCTGCACCCTGACTGTGTTCCTGTCTCCAGCTCTGTCTCCTGTTACCCCTGTCTGCTCTGTTCCTGCCTGATCCTGACCTGGCGGCCGACACCGGCCGCTCCTGTTCCAGTCCTGTCCACCCTGACGCTGTTCCTGTCTGCCCAGCCCTGATCCTGACCTGGCGGCCGACACCGGCCACTTCTGTTCCAGTCCTGTCTGCCCTGCACCCTGACTGTGTTCCCGTCCCCAGCTCTGTCTCCTGTTACCCTGTCTGTGTTCCTGTGTGCCCAGCCCTGTGCCTCCAGTCCCTGTCCTTGTTACCCTGTCTGTGTTGTTAATAAATGGCCTCTGGGGCTACGTTAATGCAATTGGGTCCACTCCTGTTCTGTCTGTTTTCCTGGTTCCTGTATCCGTCCCCGTGACAAAATTCTCAGATATTAATGCATTAAGGCAAGGTCTTAGCTGTGACTATGTCATTTTTTGATGATGTATTTTAGCCATGTTCTTGTACCATAAACTGTATCTATAATTTGGACACACTTTGTGTCCAAGTCCAGGGGCCTCATTTATCAAGCGTTCTTATGAACAGAAATGTGCGTAAAGGGTGCGTGCGATCATTCCTGCGCAAAGTGTGGGATTTATGAACTCGTACTTGAACGTAGGAATGTGCCTAAATATACGCACAGCTCTGACCAGTCATACGCACAGGAACCTAGTGGTAGAATAACGAAACTGCAAATAGTATTGATTCTAGAGCTTCGTTCGCTGCACAGGAGCATATATTGGACCTACAATGTTGCTTATTTTTGTATGACAGTGTGTTGGACGGTATTTGGGTCCTTGTGTCTAATTCAGTAGGCCTACTGTGGCCTTAAGCGTGCTGAATAAAGCGCAAATAACATCACAGCGTAAAATATATTTTTTTGCATTTAATTTAACATCACACCACTTCTTTTTTTATCTCGGTCACAGTCCGTGGTTCCGATCATACAGCATTTACGCCGCTTGTCACTTTTTCCCACGCCATATTTTTTCTTTTGTTTGTAACCCACCTCCAACGTGCCAAATATGACTTTTTCATTTTGTTGGACCGTGTCGGAGAAATTGCGTTTCTTCGAGCGCCTCTCCATCATTCCACCAAGGCTCAATTAGTGGCTTTTAAAGGGATTGTTAATGCCATATATGGGTAATTGGGGGCGTTGTGGGATGTAAATTAGTCTGCTCGTGCCTGCGCAAGGTGATCTGAAAGGTGTGGAATTTATCATTGCAGGTTACCTTACCTGTGCGTACGCACGGTTGATAAATGCCGAAATTTCCGTGCTTAGGAACATTCTAAATTTCATTCGTACGACAGATTTTAGGAGGAATTCTACGAACTGATGATAAATGAGGCCCCAGGTCTGTTGCCCAACTTTTGTGTTCAAGTCCAGTTTGTTTGTAGTTCATTCATGATATTTCTGTTGACTTCCATCATGATAGTGGCTGCTTGTATGTAGTGTAATGTGAAAAATAATCAAGTCAAAATATGGGTAATATAAACATTTACTTCCCACAGCCTCAAGTGGCCATTCATGGAACTGCAGGTTATGGCACTTACAGTATGTGTTGGATTTACCTTTCAACACCTGTATCTTGCCATCAAATATACACCAGCTGCCTTTGAGTAACATTCTATATGTTGAAATAACCATTTTATTTTTCCTTAGGCAAGAAAGTTGTCACATCTGACAAAGACAAAGTAAAGGAGGGTGATAATGTGACTCTTACCTGCAACCTCATCAACTGTCCAGAAGGGGGCAGCATTTCATTCATCTGGAGTAAGGATGGGCGTCCTGTAGAGAAGAAGCAGATCACCAACAACCAGCTGCAGCTCCACCAGGTCACTTATGAAGATGAGGGCAGCTACACCTGTGCTGTTAGAGGACATGAGCATCTTCCTTCTCCACCCCTGAGAGTAAATGTGCAGTGTGAGTGCTGAGCCTTACACCTAATGAAAAGTTATCTGCAGACATTAAATTAATCTTTCTCTCTAAAACCTTTTCGACCTTTACAGTACAATGTTAATGTTAAAAAACATTTTTTTGTTAAATTGGTTTATTTACAGAAGCTGCCTCTGAGTTATAAGGCATCATAATTATAACCCAGTGTGTAAGATATTTGAAACTAATTCATCAACACCCCTCTCTTAGGCCTGCACAGAGTACAGACAGATAAACCCAAAGTAAAGGAGGGGGACAATGTGACTCTGACATGCACACCCACCACCTGTCCTGTGGATGGCAGCACTTCTTTCATCTGGACTAAAGATGGACGTACTCTAGAGAAGAAGCTGATCACCAACAACCAGCTGCAGCTCCACCAGGTCACTTATGAAGATGAGGGAAGCTACACCTGTGCTGTTAGAGGACATGAGGATCTTCCTTCTCCACCCCTGAGAATAACTGTCTTGTGTGAGTACAGGGACTCATGGTCAAACAGATGTATGTTACCCAGGGACCTCTGTTTAAGGGGAAACATATTAGAACACCACTTTGTAGTTATGACTAAAACATTGACAAGATTATTAAGTCAGCCCGCCGTGGCCTTTCATGGAACTGCAGGTTGTTCACATTGAGCTTATCTTTTCATCAACATTGGCTGCTGCTTGAATATTAACCTGTTTTTGCATGTGAAATTTTCATAAATTATTTTACACCAGTTACCTTTAAGTAACATGTTGTGTCATGCTAAACATCCATCAATGCAATCGTCTGAAACTAAGAAATGCTGACCTTTTCAGAATACAACGTTGTCAGAATATTGACACGTTGAAGCAAGGTGTTACATGTGACTATCTCATTTTTTTTGATGATGTATTTTAGCCATATTCGTGTACCATAAACAGTAACTATAATGTGGACACACTTTGTGTCCAGGTCCAAGTCTGATGTCCAAGTTTTGTGTCCAAGTCCAGTTTTTCTGTAGCTCATTCATGATACTTCTGGTCATTTCCATCGTGATAGTGGCTGCTTGTATGTAGCATAATGTGAAAAATAATCAAGTCAAAATATGGGTAATATAAACATTTACTTCCCGCAGCCTCAAGTGGCCATTCATGGAACTGCAGGTTATGGCACTTACAGTATGTGTTGGATTTACCTTTCAACACCTGTATCTTGCCATCAAATATACACCAGGTGCCTTTGAGTAACATGCTATATGTTGTAATAACCATTTTATTTTTCCTTAGGCAAGAAAGTTGTCACATCTGACAAAGACAAAGTAAAGGAGGGTGATGATGTGACTCTCACCTGCAACCTCATCAACTGTCCAGAAGGGGGCAGCATTTCATTCATCTGGAGTAAGGATGGTCGTCCTGTAGAGAAGAAGCAGATCACCAACAACCAGCTGCAGCTCCACCAGGTCACTTATGAAGATGAGGGCAGCTACACCTGTGCTGTTAGCGGACATGAGGATCTTCCTTCTCCTCCCCTGAGAATAAATGTCCACTGTGAGTACTGAGCCTTACACCTAATGAAAATTTATCTGCAGACATTAAATTAATCTTTCTCTCTAAAACCTTTTAAACCTTTACTGTACAATGTTAATGTAAAAAAAACATTTGTTGTTAAATTGGTTTGTTTATACAAGCTGCCTCTGATTTATAAGACCTTATTGAGAACAATTATAACCCAGTGTTTAAAATATTTGAAACTAATTAATCAACACCCCTCTCTTAGGCCTGCACAGAGTACAAACAGATAAAACCAAAGTAAAGGAGGGGGACAATGTGACTCTGACATGCACACCCACCACTTGTCCTCTGGATGGCAGCACTTCTTTCATCTGGACTAAAGATGGACGTCCTCTAGAGAAGAAGCTGATCACCAGCAACCAGCTGCAGCTCCACCAGGTCACTTATGAAGATGAGGGCAGCTACACCTGTGCTGTTAGAGGACATGATGATCTTCCTTCTGCACCCCTGAGAATAACTGTCTTGTGTGAGTACAGGGACTCATGGCGAAACATATGCATGTTACCCAGGGACCTCTGTTTAAGGGGAAACATATTAGAATACCACTTTGTAGTTATGACTTCAACATTGACAAGATTATGAAGTCAGCCCCAAGTGGCCTTTCATGGAACTGCAGGTTGTTCACATTGAGCTTATCTTTTTATCAACATTGGCTGCTGCTTACATATTAACCCATTTTTGCAGGTAGCATATCCTATCACATGTGAAATATCCACCACATCAGTCCTCTCAAACTAATGACATATGATTTATTCCTCAGGCCAGACATTTGTCACTGTGGCTACAGGCAATGTGAAGGAGGGAGATACTGTGATTCTCACATGCAATACCACCACCTGTCCTCTGGGTGGCAGCACTTCATTCATCTGGCGTAAAGATGGACATCCTGTAGAGAAGAAGCAGAGCACCAACAACCAGCTGCAGCTCCATCCAGTTAGTGTTAAAGATGAGGGCAACTACACCTGTGCTGTTCAAGGGCATGATTTTTTCAGTCCACCTTTTGTGCTTGAAGTTGTGGGTAAGTGGATAAGCTTTAAGGAATGTGTGTTAAGTGAATAAAGGAAGGAAGGAATAATGTCTAGGGACTGTTAAGGAATAATACATGTAATCACACTATGTGAGTACCAAACCTTATGATAAAATCTGTTCAGATCATATAAACGATAATAAAGCTAAAATAGTGAAATAGATTACAGTTATGAGTTAACACCAGTTCCCTCTGAGTAATCATCTTTAAAGTGAAGTAACTGGTGTTTGTTCATGTGCATGGTGGACAGTGAGGCATCTGGAACTTGTCAAGCCAAATCACTGTGTGTTATGTTTAATAAGGAGTTAGTGTGCATGAAGGTGCATGACTGTTCATCTATTCCTCTCGCCCCTCGTACAGCTCCATCTGAGGCCTGGATCTCCCAGATTCTTCCTCTACTTGGTGCAGCACTCTGTGGAGGTGCCGTTTCTGGAGGTCTGACTCTTATCTGTTTCTTATGCTGGCAACGGTACGCATTTAATCTATTTGTTTATTTTTTGCCAAATCCTTCCTTAAGATTAATTGAAAAACAAACACACACACACACACACACACACACACACACACATTTGTGTTTAATTTACGTTTACCTAGAAATAAAAAAAGGTGAATAGATATATAAAAACACATTGGTTAATGCATTTTTTTATTGACTCAAAAGGAATCCCAAATAAAATTTGACTGGTTGCATTACAGATCTGTTAAGAAAACAAGAGAAAACAATCAGGTAATTATTCACAACTACAATAATGATGTATTTGACTTGACACAGAACAGTAAATTGTACTTGACACGGAACCCTGTTCCTTTTTTTGCAACATGGATTAACCCAGACCCATCTTCTAGTTGTGGGAACATACTTTAATACTTTAATAATTTATTTATCTTCAGAGTGGAAACCATGGCAACACTGTGCAGATAAATTCTCTCTGCCTGGACCCCAACACCACCCAACCTGATGAAGACTACCAGAACCTGAATCCCAACACCACCCAACCTGATGCAGTCTACCAGAGCCTTAACCCCAACACCACCCAACCTGATCCAGTCTACCAGACCCTGAACCCCAACACCATCCAACCTGATGTAAACTATGCGACCCTGGACCCCAACATGACCCAAACCAATGCAGTTTAGCAGATCTTCAACCCCAAGAACACCCAACCTGATGCAGTCTGCCAGATCCTGAACCCCAACACCACCCAAAAAATTAAAAATCCTTTATTGTGACGGATTTAACGCCTACGCATTTCGACTCGACTGAGTCTTCCTCAGGGCCAACGCAGCATTTCCCTCTTCCTCTTCTTCTACTGTAGGTTGGAATGATGTCTGAGATGAAAATCAGGGATGTTTTTTTTTTTTTTTTTTTTCAAAAAAATTAGGACATTTCTTGTTTTGCAATCAACATCATTAGAGTAACTAATGTTTTAGTGACAAACAACGGTCCAGTTAGGTATGATTATTGATTTATAACTTAAGGATGAGTTGTTGGTGAGCCATGAGAATGTCCATGTTTTTGGGCTTTTTTTTTTACATGTATTGAGATAGGACAGTGAAGAGCAGGATAGGAAGTAAGTTGGAGAGAGATGGGGTAGGGTTGGGAAATGACCCAGGCCAGATTTGAACCTGGGTCCCCATGGGCACTTGCCCATTCATCGTACAGGTGCTCCACGCACTGTGTCACAGCAGCCCCCACATGTATGATTTTAAAACACAGCATATGTATATTACGTGAGTCGTGAAAGGGAGTTTGGGAATGAGATAGTTGCTAAAATGTCACTATGTTATGTTGCTTCACAAGAGAGCATGGAGCCTTTTCTACATTATACTTCATCTTGGCACAGAACATCATGTTCGCTAATGCTAATGGTAATGGTAATGCTACATCATTAGAGTAAATAATGTTTTAGTGACAAACAATGGGTGAAGGAAACATCCAATTTTGGTCCAATTAGGTATGATTATTGATTTATAACTTAAGGATGAGTTGTTGGTGAGGCATGAGAATGTACATGTATGTTTTTAAAGTACATTTTTGGGCTTTTTTTTACATTTATTGAGATAGGACAGTGAAGAGCAGGACAGGAAGTGAGTCATGAAAGGGAGTTTGGGAATGCTATATGTTATTTTACTTCACAAGAGAGCATTAGCCTTTTCTACATTATACTTCATCTTGGCACAGAACATCATGTTCACTAATGCTAACGCTAACGTTAATGCTATTATGCACTGAACTGCTGTACAGTACCTTAACATCACATGCATTGACAGTTTTAATATTACCACATTTGGGTGTTTTTTAAGTACTTTTCTGTGTATTTTTTGTTTTGTATTGTTTGTGAATGTCATTGAATAACACTGATAAACAGAGGTGGACACCTCGTGTTCAGAAAGTAAAAGTCCTGTCATATATTTGTTCCAGCCAATTAATTTAACCAGCTGATGACTAATTAGCAGAGCTCTTCAGCCAGGTAGATGAGCTACCAGCAGGATCACAGGCAGAAGGAATACATGGCAGGACTTTTACTTTCTGAACCTGGGATGTCAGCCTCTGCTGATCAGAATTTGATATAAACCAATTCCAGTCTTTGTATTTCTAATATCATACCAGCTTGTTCCATATGCATAATTGCATTGCAGTTGCATTCATTAATAAACAATGATGACAAAGGCTGTGGTGTGTCCTGTCCACTCTGAGCTGTGAATTTCCTTTTGAATGAGATGATTTTTTTGTGGTCAATGGTAAGTGGTCTACTACCATTTGTTTTGCATGCAGCAGGAAATATATTCATTTGGACATAAATACAATCTAAGCTCACCAGGCAGTATACATAAACATAACATAAATAAATAAATAAATAAATAAATAAATAAACCACAACAATAACAATCAGAAGAAGAAGAAGACAAAAAGCAGGTTAAAACAAGCTATTCGAGGTTAAGGTTAAAACAAGCTCTCATGTACACAGATGGCTTTCTTTCCTAGCATTAAGCTGAGTCTTAGTTAAAGCAGATGCCCACTTAATGGAGACAACTATGGTGCTTTTGCTTTAGAGCTAGGATAAGTAGTGACATTGGTTTTAATGCATAAATAAACAGTTTGGTTACAGTTTATTTTACTGTACCTGTTACTACAATTGTCCATGTTGCGTACACTGTATCATAAGGTCAGGGTTAGTGTTTGGTAAGTCTAGGCAGTCTACCAGAGGCTGAACCCCAACACTACCCAACCCGATGCAGTCTACCAGAGGCTGAACCCCAACACCACCCCTCCTGATGCAGTCTACCAGAGCCTGAACCCCAACACCACCCATTCTGATGCAGTCTGAACCCCAACACCACCCATTCTGATGCAGTCTACCATAGCCTGAACCCCAACACCACCCATCCTGATGCAGTCTACCAGAGGCTGAACCCCAACACCACCCCTCCTGATGCAGTCTACCAGAGCCTGAACCCCAACACCACCCATTCTGATGCAGTCTACCAGAGCCTGAACCCCAACACCACCCATTCTGATGCAGTCTACCAGAGCCTGATCCCCAACACCACCCATCCTGATGCATGCATACATGCACGTGCATGTTCCCCCTTGATGTCGCCCTCTTCTACCCCCACATCCAGCTGTACAGTAGCAGCCTCTCTGCCTCTGGGAATGTATAAGCATCATCCTTCCCCAGCCCTGACAGAATATGTCCAGTGTCAGTGTGAAGCCTAAACAAATCTTATCTTGAGATTTTAAATAAAGGGGGGAGTTTATTTTAAAGTTACTTTTTGTTTTGAGCTTTTGTTTTAAGTTTTATTATCAGCTTCTCATGTTTATATACTAGAATTTTACAACCCAACCTTAATCAGATTCATGGCTGCCTTTCCCAAGAAGATGTTGGTTACAGTAATCCCTCTGGCTTCCTGCAGTTCCCCTGACCAACCAGAGGGGGAGCTCTCTGATGTACAGCAGTGTTCAGATAAGAGTGTGATGACAACACAGGGGATAGCCAGTCGTGAGTGCGCAGTGAGACGGTTGCTGTCATACCTTTTGCTTATGTATTACTAAAGGATCGTTGATGTACCTGTATTATGCCATATTATGAATATGTGACAGGGGAGTTTAATCTTGTCATGGCAAAAAATAAATAAATCTTCATATGTGGCCCTAATGCTCCATCATAGACATGCATAACTGCATAGATATGCATAAGAATTGTTGTTGGCATAATATTATGTTTTGTTATTAACTGAATATGTAAACTATATTTAAGGGGGTAAGTAGTGTTTTTTTATATATACACACAAATGTGCCCAAAGCGCTTGCTGCACTTTCAGGCATTTACTGTACGTACACTCACACACCAATGACAAACGGCAGCCATGCAAGAAGGCAAAGAGCTGTATGATATGTGGCTGTTTCTTTGTTTCTTTTTTACAGGTAGGGAAAGAGGGAGAGAGAGAGAGAGAGAGACAGAGAAAGAGAAAGAGAGAGAGAGAGAGACAGAGAGAGAGAGAGAGAAAGAGAGAGAGAGAGACAGAGAGAGAGAGGCTATTTTCTGCCCGATGCCGCATTGGTCATTGCACACAGCAGAATCACCACTAGGTAGAGCTCTTGAGCACAGTGTTCACCTATCTGGGGTGGATGAAGACCTTATAGTGGTCAGGCCCACTGGCGTGCACAAATAGACGCTAGGTGGTGCTGAAGCACCTGCCCCTTTGCCCCTCATCAATGAAAGTGTTTTTTTTTTTAAATATTTTTATTATTATTATTATTATTAGTAGTAGTAGTAGTAGTAGTAGCAGTAGTAGTAGTAGTAGTATTAACAATTTAGTGAGGGCAATTTTGAAGTTGGTACAGCGCGTGACCAATAAGTGGCGCCAACTGAAACAGCATAGCAGCTGAGTGACTGGAAGCTGTCAGTCGTAGCAGGAACGGCGTTTCTCCTCTCGTGTCCCACACGAGCCAGCTCAGCCAGGTAGGCCTAATGCAGCAGCAACTACAACTATAATTATTATTAGACTGTCGCTGATACACAGATTAAGTGAGACCGTGTTGTTTGCCCTCCCAACCTGCAAATAGCTTATTGTTGTGCATAGCACGTGTCAGTCATACAGCGCATGATGAAAGAAAAGTCCATTTCAACCAGGATTTTAAAGCTCCCACTTTTTTTTTTTTTAACCGTGACCACAAATATCCAATTATGACTGAATATTCAAGAGGGGGAATAACAATAATAATTTAAAGGCCACACCAAAATCATCATTAGAGAGAGGGTATGGCTAGTTTTCTTTAAGTCATCGTCACTGAGGTGGTGATGTCTGTTGCAGGCTATATAAAGCAGTTGGTCTGGAATTAATGGTTAAGAAAGAAGGCACGGAGTTACCATGAATCTTATTAATACTTTAACTGTACAACGGCATTAAGTGTTGGTTAAATGGCGGCCGTCAAGTCCAGACGTTCAATCTGCGCAAAAAGTGCCCCCCCTTCCCCCTCTGAGCACCTGCCCCCCAAAATGTCTGTGCACGCCACTGGTCAGGCCTGTTAAACTTTTTAAATGAAAACTGGTTCAGTCAAATGAGACGTGTCTGTAAAACCCATGGACATTATCTGGCTCAATCAATCAATACATACATACATACATACATACATACATACATACATACATACATATATATACATACATACATACATACATACATACATACATACATACATACATACATACATACATACTGTACATACATACATACATACATACATACACACACACACACACACACATACACACACACATATATATAGACGCATGCAGAGGCTGGCTGTAGCCGGACTGTAGTGTGGTGTGGGTGTGTTTTTGTGGCATTTCCTTCCTGTCTTCATTACTTCATTTACAGTACTCAGAAGTCTCAGACCATCTTTTCCTCCTCAGGTGTCTAAAGAAGACGGACGGGTAAGAGCCTTTTTTACAGTAATTTTTACAGTCATCCCATAGTCTCAATCCAGTATTTTACATTGTGTGTTGTGATATTTCAGGATGTCTAGCTATCCTTCATTCAAGAATGCAACGGCACCTCTGTGTTTACGTCCTGTGTTATGGTGCAGTGCCATGTGGGCTATTGAGGAACTGTAATACACACACAGTGTGTTTACACACAACAGCGAACGACAGTAAATCTAAATGGATGAAACAAAGTTTTAGTTTTGAAGTATTTAAAAATATATGTATATTTAAAAGCATTTTTATATTCAACGAGAGTAAACTTCCTCAAATGTGCAACTGCAGCTCTTCTGAGAAATGCT
>CM059281.1:27127341-27144841 GCA_030347295.1 Setipinna tenuifilis | reverse complement strand
GAGAAGAAGCTGATCACCAACAACCAGCTGCAGCTCCACCAGGTCACTTATGAAGATGAGGGCAGCTACACCTGTGCTGTTAGAGGACATGAGGATCTTCCTTCTGCACCCCTGAGAATAACTGTCTTGTGTGAGTACAGGGACTCATGGCGAAACAGATGTATGTTACACAGGGACCTCTGTTTAAGGGGAAGCATATTAGAACACCACTTTGTACTTATGACTTGCTTTTTATTTCATATATGTAACTCATACAAAATAGACCGTCTGTGATGATGTGGTTGTAGACTGAACTGATGCCTCTCCCTATTGTGATGTATGCTGTGAATTACTGTAGTTATTTTTAAAAAGGCATGTATGGAAAAATAGTAATATAAAAGCTGAAACTCCTATACAGTTATCAAAAGTGGGCCAACTAACTACAAAAAATTGACAAGATTATGAAGTCAGCCTCAAGTGGCCTTTCATGGAACTGCAGGTTGTTCACATTGAGCTTATCTTTTTATCAACATTGGCTGCTGCTTGAATATTAACCTGTTTTTGCATGTGAAATGTCCACCACATCAGTCCTCTCAAACTAATGAAATATGATTTATTCCTCAGGCCAGACATTTGTCACCGTGGCTACAGACAAAGTGAAGAAGGGAGATGATGTGACTCTCACCTGCAGTACCACCACCTGTCCACTGGGTGGCAGCACTTCATTCATCTGGCGTAAAGATGGACATCCTGTAGAGAAGAAGCAGAGCACCAACAACCAGCTGCAGCTCCATCCAGTTAGTGTTAAAGATGAGGGCAGCTACACCTGTGCTGTTCAAGGCCATGATGTTTTCAGTCCACCTTTTGTGCTTGAAGTTGTGGGTAAGTGAATAAGCTTTAAGGTATGTGTGTTAAGTGAATAAAGGAAGGAAGGAATAATGTCTAGGGACTGTTAAGGAATAATACATGTAATCACACTATGTGAGTACCAAACCTTATGATAAAATCTGTTCAGATCATAGAAACGATAATAAAGCTAAAATAGTGAAATAGATTACAGTTATGAGTTAACACCAGTTCCCTCTGAGTAATCATCTTTAAAGTGAAGTAACTGGTGTTAGTTCATGTGCATGGTGGACAGGGAGGCATCTGGAACTTGTCAAGCCAAATAACTCTGTGTGTGTTATGGTTAATAAGGAGTTTGTGTGCATGAAGGTGCATGATGGTTCATCTATTTCTCTCGCTCCTTGTACAGCTCCATGTGAGGCCTGTATCTCCCTGACTCTTCCTCTACTTGGTGCAGCACTCTGTGGAGGTGCCGTTTGTGGAGGTCTGGCTCTTATCTGTTTCTTATGCTGGCAACGGTACGCATTTTATCTATTTGTTTATTTTTTTGCCAAATCCTTCCTTAAGATGAATTGAAAAACAAACACACACACACACACACACACACACACACACACACACACACACATATTTATGTTTAATTTACGTTTACCTAGAAATAAAAAAGGTGAATATATATATATATATATATATATATATATATATATAAAAACACATTGGTTAATGCATTTTTTATTGACTCAAAAGGAATCCCAAATAAAATTTAACTGGTTGCATTACAGATCTGTTAAGAAAACAAGAGAAAACAATCAGGTAATGATTCACAACTACAATAATGATGTATTTGACTTGACACAGAACAGTAAATTGTACCTGACACGGAACCCTGTTCCTTTTTCTTGCAACATGGATTAACCCAGACCCATCTTCTAGTTGTGGGAACATACTTTAATACTTTAATAATTTATTTATCTTCAGAGTGGAAACCATGGCAACACTGTGCAGATGAATTCTCTCTGGTTGGACCCCAACACCACCCAACCTGATGAAGACTACCAGAACCTGAACCCCAACACCACCCAGCCTGATGCAGTCTACCAGAGCCTGAACCCCAATACCATCCAAGCTGATCCAGTCTACCAGAGCCTGAACCCCAACACCACCCATTCTGATGCAGTCTACCAGAGCCTGAACCCCAACACCACCCAACCTGATGCAGTCTACCAGAGCCTGAAACCCAACACCACCCAACCTGATGCAGTCTGCCAGATCCTGAACCCCAACACCACCCAACCCGATGCCATCTACCAACCTGATCCATCTACCACTTAATCTGATGCAGTGAAAGAGGGCTGGAATCCTAACAAAGCCTGGACCTCAAGATCACCCAACTAGATGAAGTCTACTATAGGTTTAAAAATTGCATTTGACTGTTTGTCCCAAACTGTAGACAGTAGGCTACTTGTAGAGAAAATAGTCTAAAAGTTTGAGGCACACTGATTTTAGTGAGAAAAAAAAAATCCTTTATTGTGATGGATTTACAGTTTTTACCAATCATTTTCACGCGTTTTGCAGGGCAATGTTCACTTTTGCAAAACTCCAAACACATTTGCATGAACCAAAGTCTATGGGAGACAAACTACGTTCTTTTTCACGTTGCTTTCACACAATTGCGTTCAATCACCACTTCGACCAAAATTCATAAATACTTCTCTCAGTTAATCTTTACCACCAACAAAATTATGTACAACTGCAGCTAAATTTGCAGACATTTGGATACTCTTATCAAAACAGTTAACTCTAGGATCAAAACCTAAAAACAATACAATACAGTGTAACAAAGCACAGAATTTTGCATTTTGTCACACAAAAAAGAAATAACGTGCTTGAGGCATCTTTTAGCCAAATAATTATTGATATTTAGCACTTTTACACTTACGTGTGTATTTCTTCATAATATTTTTTTTATTTTTATAGCTTGTTGCATAACAGGTAAACAAAGGGGTTACATTTGCATGTTTATGGGCAAAACATTGTGATGTAGAAAGTTGTTATTGGAGTTGCTGTGTATTCCATTAACAGTATGTACTGTAGGCTTTATCATGTTTTATCCAAAATGCAGCAGCACCATGGATCAGCATTACAGTAGGTAGGGCCAAAAACGACTTCTATGGATGACTATATTTACATAGCCTGACTGTCGCACGAAGCGTGTAGACAGAGCTTGGTCTGGCAAGCCTCCCTCAATGTAGCATCACAGGCAGTATGGGCGGGCCCAGGCTAATATTTACATAAATTTACATGTACAACACATATTACATGTACATTCTTTTGCAGTGAAACATACTCTAATTGATGCAGGTAATGGGCGTTCACCTTTCCTGCAGTGGAACACAATTTGGTTATATGTAAGCACAGGGTGAAGGTATCACATGTTACAGTTCATCCTGGTGTGTTTCTGGAGTGAGGTGTTTTCTGTTTGTATGATTGTGCATATTTGATTGACACAATTTATCTTCAGTTCTGAAATGTGTACTGCAGTTAGAATCCAGAAAAATTGCGAACTATAGAAAATCCACTGAAAAACACCTTGTAACATTTTCTAATACATATGGTACTTTACACAAAATAATTCATTTGTAAACTGTATAGGTATAGCCTATACTCTTTATTTATCTATTATCAAAGGTGCATGAATACATACAAATGTCACTTAGATTGTTTGATAAAGTGTGTATTTACAATACATATCAGTAACGTGCCATACTGTCAGACAGAGGCTAGATTTTAAGTGATTTGTTTCAAGCTGTTTGCATTTTTTAGGTTATTGTACCTTGACTGGCATTGTAGACTTATTGACCGACAGCGTGTGTTATAGTTAGGTTGCTGTAGCGCATTTTGCAGCAAATGTTAATTGATGTGCTCAAACGCATGTTGGTACAGCACACTGTGTTAAGAGTTTTGCAAAAGTGGACATTGCCCTGCAAAACGCGTGAAAATGATTGGTAAAAACTGTAACGCCTACGCATTTCGACTCGACTGAGTCTTCCTCAGGGCCAACGCAGCACTCCCCTCTTCCTCTTCTTCTACTGTAGGTTGGAATGATGTCTGAGATGAAAATCAGTGATGTTTTTTTTTTTCAAAAACATTGGGACATTCCTTGTTTTGCAGTCAACATCATTAGAGTAACTAATGTTTTAGTGACAAACAATGGTCCAATTAGGTATGATTATTGATTTATAACTTAAGCATGAGTTGTTGGTGAATCATGAGAATGTCCATGTTTTTGGGCTTTTTTTTACATGTATTGAGATAGGACAGTGAAGAGCAGGATAGGAAGTAAGTAGGAGAGAGATGCGGTAGGGTTGGGAAATGACCCAGGCCAGATTTGAACCTGGGTCCCCATGGGCACTTGCCCATTCATCGTACAGGTGCTCCACGCACTGTGTCACAGCAGCCCCCACATGTATGATTTTAAAACACAGCATATGTATATTACGTGAGTCGTGAAAGGGAGTTTTGGAATGAGATAGTTGCTAAAATGCCATTATGTTATGTTGCTTCACAAGAGAGCATGAACCTTTTCTACATTATACTTCATCTTGGCACAGAACATCATGTTCGCTAATGCTAATGGTAATGGTAATGCTACATCATTAGAGTAACTAATGTTTTAGTGACAAACAATGGGTGAAAGAAACATCCCATTTTGGTCCAATTAGGTATGATTATTGATTTATAACTTAAGGATGAGTTATTGGTGAGGCATGAGAATGTGCATGTATGTTTTTAAAGTACATTTTTGGGCTTTTTTTACATTTATTGAGATAGGACAGTGAAGAGCAGGACAGGAAGTGAGTCATGAAAGGGAGTTTGGGAATGCTATATGTTATGTTGCTTCACAAGAGAGCATGAGCCTTTTCTACATTATACTTCATCTTGGCACAGAACATCATGTTCGCTAATGCTAACGCTAATGCTACCGTTATTATGCACTGAAATGCTGTACAGTACCTTAACATCACATGCATTGACAATTTTAATTTTAATGTTACCACATTTGGGTGTTTTTTAAGTACTTTTTTGTGTATTTTTTGTTTTGTATTGTTTATGTAATTGAATAACACTGATAAACAGAGGTGGACACCTCGGGTTCAGAAAGTAAAAGTCCTGTCATATATTTGTTCCAGCCAATTAATTTAACCAGCTGATGACTCATTAGCACAACTCTTCAGCCAGGTAGATGAGTTACCAGCAGGATCACAGGCAGAAGGAATACATGTCAGGACTTTTACTTTCTGAACCTGGGATGTCAGCCTCTGCTGATCAGAATTTGATATAAACCAATTCCAGTCTATGTATTTCTAATGTTATACCAGCTTGTGCCATATGCATAATTGCATTGCAGTTGCATTCATTAATAAACAATGATAACAAAGGCTGCGGTGTGTTCTGTCCACTCTGAGCTGTGAATTTCCTTTTGAATGAGATGATTTTTTTTGTGGTCAATGGTAAGTGGTCTACTACCCCTGAAAGGCCATTTGTTTTGCATGCAGCAGGAAATATATTCATTTGGACATAAATGCAATCTAAGCTCACCAGGCAGTATACATAAACATAACAGAAATAAATAAATAAATAAATAAATAAACCACAACAATAACAATCAGAAGAAGAAGACAAAAAGCAGGTTAAAACAAGCTATTCGATGTTAAGCTTTCTTTCCTAGCATTAAGCTGAGTCTTAGTTAAAGCAGATGCCCACTTAATGAAGACAACTATGGTGCTTTTGCTTTAGAACTAGGATAAGTAGTAACATTGGCTTTTAATGAATAAATAAGCAGTTGGGTTACAGTTTATTTTACTGTACCTGTTACAACAATTGTCCATGTTGCGTACACTGTATCATAGGGTTAGGTTTAGTGTTAGGTAAGTCTAGGCAGTCTACCAGAGGCTGAACCCCAACACTACCCATTCTGATGCAGTCTACCAGAGCCTGAACCCCAACACCACCCAACCTGATGCAGTCTACCAGAGCCTGAACCCCAACACCACCCATCCTGATGCTGAACCCCAACACCACCCATCCTGATGCAGTCTACCAGAGGCTGAACCCCAACACCACCCATCCTGATGCAGTCTACCAGAGCCTGAACCCCAACACCACCCAACCTGATGCTGAACCCCAACACCACCCATCCTGATGCAGTCTACCAGAGGTTGAACCCCAACACCACCCATCCTGATGCAGTCTACCAGAGCCTGAACCCCAACACCACCCAACCTGATGCTGAACCCCAACACCACCCATCCTGATGCAGTCTACCAGAGCCTGAACCCCAACACCACCCATCCTGATGGAGTCTACCAGACACTGAACCCCAACACCACCCATCCTGATGCAGTCTACCAGAGCCTGAACCCCAACACCACCCATCCTGATGCATGCATACATGCACGTGCATGTTCCCCCTTGATGTCGCCCTCTTCTACCCCCACATCCAGCCGTGCAGTAGCAGCCTCTCTGCCTCTGGGAATGTATAAGCATCATCCTTCCCCAGCCCTGACAGAATATGTCCAGCTTCAGTATGAAGCCTAAACAATCTATCTTGAGATTTTAAATAAAGGGGGGAGTTTATTATTATTTAGTATATAAGTGACTTTTTATATGTCACTCTCTCACTCTCTCTGTCTCCCTCTTCCTCCCTCCCTCCCCCTTTTCCTCTCTCTATCTTCCTCTCTCTCCCCGTCTCTCTCTCTCTCTCTCTGTGACAGCAACAGCTCCTTCCTCTATCTACGCCAAGCACAGCTCTCTCACTCTCTATCTCTCTGTCTCTCTCCGTGTCAGTCTTTCTCTCTCTCCCTCCCTCTCTCTCTCTCTCCCCCTCTCTTTCTGTGACAGCAACAGCTCCTCCCTCTATCTACGCCAACCACAGCTCTCTCACTCTCTATCTCTCTGTCTCTCTCCGTGTCAGTCTTTCTCTCTCTCCCTCCATCTCTCTCTCTCTCTCTCCCCCTCTCTTTCTGTGACAGCAACAGCTCCTCCCTCCATCTATGCCAACCACAGCTCTCTCACTCTTTATCTCTCTCTCTCTCTCTCTCCGTCTCAGTTTTTCTCTCTCTCCCCCTCTCTCTCTCTATCTCTTTCTCTGACAGCAACAGCTCCTCCCTCTATCTACGCCAACTAGTTCTCTCACTTCTGCACCCGTCACTCTCTCTCTCTCCCCGTCTCAGTCTCTCTCTCTCTCTCTCCCCGTCTCTCTCCCTCCCTCTCTCTCTCTCTCTTCCTCTCTCTATCTCCCTCTCTCTCTCCACCTCTCTCTCTCTCTCTCTCTCTCTCTTTCTGTGTGGCAACAGCTCCTCCCTCTATCTACGCCAACCACAGCTCTCTCTCTCTCTCTCTCTCTCTCCCCGTCTCACTCTCTCTCTCCCCTCGTCTCTCTCTCTCTCTCTCTCTCTCTCTCTCTCTCTCTCTCTCTGACAGCAACAGCACCTCTTTCTATCTACGCCAACTAGCTCTCTCACTTCTGCACGCGTCACTCTGTGTGTTCGGAGGAAATTCTCCTTCACAGCCCCCGCAGTCATGACACAGCATAACAGGAAATATGATCAGTGTGATTAATGTATGTATGTATGTATATCTTAATGTATATGTGCCCTACTGTATATACACATGCATGTACACATAGATGTAGAGATGGAGAGAGGGAGAGACATAGAGAGAGAGAGAGAGAGAGAGAGAGAGAGAGAGAGAGAGAATAGCATGAATGTAAAGCCCCCGCAGTCATGACATAGTATAACAGGAAATATGATCAGTGTGATTAAAGCCGAACTTCCATCGTTATTTTTATTCATATTTTACACCAACCACAGCTCTCTCTCTCGCTCGTTATCTCTCTCTCTCGCTCACTTTTTCTCTCCCCCCCCCCGTCTCGCTGTCTCTCTCTCTCTCTCTCCCCTTGTCTCACTGTCTCTCTCTCTCTCTCTCTCTCACTGTCTCTCTCTCTCTCTCTCTCTCTCTGTGACAGCAACAGGTCCTCCCTCTATCTACGCCAACCACAGCTCTCTCGCCCTTTATCTCTCTCTCTCTCTCTCTCTCTCTCTCTCCCCTTGTCTCACTGTCTCTCTCTCTCTCTCGCTCTCCCCGTCTCACTGTCTCTCTCTCTCTCTCTCTCTCTCCCTCGTCTCACTGTCTCTCTCCCCCCCCCCTTTTCTCTCTCTCTCTGACAGCAACAGCTCCTCCCTCTATCTACGCCAACTAGCTCTCTCACTTCTGCACCCGTCACTCTCTCTCTCTCCCCGTCTCTCTCTCTCTCTCTCTCTCTCTCTCTCTCTCTCTCTCTCTCTCTCTCTCTCTCTCTGACAGCAACAGCTCCTCCCTCTATCTACGCCAACTAGCTCTCTCACTTCTGCACGCGTCACTCTGTGTGTTCGGAGGAAATTCTCCTTCACAGCCCCCGCAGTCATGACACAGCATAACAGGAAATATGATCAGTGTGATTAATGTATGTATGTATGTATATCTTAATGTATATGTATGTATATTAATGTATATATCCAACACTCTCTCTCTCTCTCTATCCCTATGCAGAAGTACATATGTCTGTTGTGCCCCTACTCTGTGTCCTCTTACACCTCTGTAGCTTATGTCCTCCTTTTTTGTAAGTCGCTTTGGATGAAAGTGTCTGCCAAATGTAATGTAATATGCCCTATACTACTGTATATACAAATGTATGTACACATAGATGTAGAGATGGAGAGAGGGAGAGACATAGAGACAGAGAGAGAGAGAGAGAGAGAGAGAGAGAGAGAGAGAGAGAGGGGAGAGACATAGAGACATAGAGAGAGAGAGAGAGAGAGAGAGGGAGAGACATAGAGAGAGAGAGAGAGAGAGAGAGAGGGAGAGACATAGAGACATAGAGAGAGAGAGAGAGAGAGAGAGAGAGAGATAGAGAGAGAAAGAATGAGAGAGGGAAAGAGCGTGAGAGAGAGAGACAGAGAGAGAGAGAGACAGACAGACAGAAAGAGAGAAAAGAGAGAGAGAGAAAGAGAGAAAAGAGAGAGAGGGAGAGAGAGAGAGAGAGAGAGAGAGAGAGAGAGAGAGAGAGAGAGAGAATAGCATGAATGTAAAGCCCCCGCAGTCATGACATAGTATAACAGGAAATATGATCAGTGTGATTAAAGCCGAACTTCCATCGTTATTTTTATTCATATTTCTGTGTCGCCACTATGGTTGAATGCATTGTGCATCATTTCTGTGAAAAAATTATGTCCTAGATCTCTTGTTTGACGCTGTTTTCTGTAAGCTATAACAGGTCTAGTGGTTGAACGGCTGGCTTTTCCGGTGTGCCTCGCGAATATCCATGACGTGACAATAAGGCACTTCTGATTGGGCAAATTCACTGTCTTTTGCTCACCTAGCTTTTGTCCACCAATCCTTTGGGATGTGGGCTAGATAGAGCTACTAAAAGTGTTTTTTGATGGAAGGACCCCTTTAATGTATGTATGTATATATTAATGTATATATGCCCTATGCTACTGTATATACAAATGTATGTACACATAGATGTAGAGATGGAGAGAGGGAGAGACAGAGAGAGAGAGAGAGAGAGAGAGAATAGCACAAATGTAAATTGTATTTAAATTTGACAATATCTGACATTTTCAGTGTACCTTACTGTCTCTTACAGCTATACACACTCAATTAAACCGTCCATCAACACAATAAAATGCTGACAGAGTCTTTATCAGTGGTGACTCTCAAAAATGAGGTCCTGTGAGTTGAGTCACATGAGAGAAAGCCAAAGAAAGAGAGAGACAGATAATGTACAATATGTATATATCAGAGTTGTATAAAGTAGAAGTAGAAGTACTGTTTTCGATGTAATTACAACACAAGTAGTACGGTACTACGCAGTTGCAACTGCATAATACCATACTACCATTGTTGTAATTACATCCAAAACAGTACTTCTACTTCTACTTTATACAACTCTGATATATATAGAAAAACAGAGAGACAGAGGCCAGGACAGAGAGACAAAGATTGAGTGGGAGAGAGAGGAGTGAGGGGGGAAGATGGAGAGAGAGAGACACTTGGGGTGGACAGGGTAGGGCGCCATCTAGAGGCTGTTTTGTATTACTACTTTGTCTGAACAGCAGACTTTCGACACCTTTTGACATCTGCCATTAAAACAGCACAGTAAAGGGCAATAGGATTATGATAAGAGAGTTTATTATTTCAATGTCTATATATTTACTGCATTCAAATGTAGGCATACAGTTCGTAAACAGGGAACGGCCATCACAATAAAAGTCAACTGTTGTAATTCACTCAATGTATAATGGAAAGCATAATAAAAAAGCAATATAGAGTAAAAACATCAATATTTCTTCCCTACTTATAAAATATTCCCTGCATGTACAGGACTGACAACATGAGATGTTTTCTAGTCAACTGCTGTACAATTGTTTAAACTCAATGTATAAGGTCTGAGAATGCACAATAAAAATACAAGAGTAGAGACATCTGCTTTTGTTCCCTATGTACAAAATATTGGTACAAGTGGTACAAAATCCAAAAACTTCTATAGAAGAAATCACTTTTTATCACGTTATGAAACCATATTGGTACACCATTAAATCCAGTTTGCCAAATGCCATCACAATAAAAGTCAATTGTTGTACAATTCTGTAAACTTAATGTAAGATATAAGAAAGCAATAAAGTAATAAGCAAAAAAAAGCCACAGCGTAAAGGCATCTATATTTCTTCGCTATTTACAAAAACTCCCCTGCATGTACAGGATTGACAACATGGGATGCCTTTTACTCAACTGCTTTACAATTGTTTAAACTCAATGTATAAGGTCTGAGAATGCTTCTCTATGTACAAAATCTTGCCTGCATGCACAGGATTGACACACATACGAGGCTTTCTAAATTTAACATTTCTACATTTTAAATTCAGCCATGTGCATTTTAGCGATGTATAATGAGATAAAATTAAAACAAGTAGAAGGCACATAAACAACAGTTATAACACTTCTGGGGCATTTCTTTAACACATTCGGTAATGGTTCTTTGTTGCTTTTCCCCCTCAATGGTCACTTCTGAACACTGCTGTAGATGACAGAGAGCTCCCCTTCTGGCTGGGCTGGGGAACTGCAGGACCACAACATCACAATACAAAGACAGGTTACCATAGCAAATCACAGGGCACTGCACGTTTGGTTTACATGCTTGTAAATCAATGTAAATTCATATAGAAATAGATATGGCTGCTCTGCTTCGGTCACAAAAGGCATTTAGAAAAAAACAAAATGCATGTCTCAGTTTTCAAAGTGGTACAAGCTTTACATTCCCCCAGTCTCACGGCATAATAATTCCTTGTTTGAAAACCCAAAAACTTTTATAGGAAGAAATCACTTTTTTATCATGTTACGAAACCAAATGTGGTACATCATTAACTCCCGTATGCCAAATCAGCCGAGAAAGACATGAAACACAGCAGAAACTAATAGCATATTGATGATTGATTAAAATAGGACACACACCTCTTTGCAGCGTTTGCTTTCTTGAAGTGGACGCTGGCATACTGGACGTCATCGCCCTGAGCTCCCGCAGTCTGTCTTAGATGCTTGGGCTGGATGGTGGAGTAGTCAGCATCATCCCCCTGACCTCCTGCAGTCTCCCTGGAGCTCTTGGGTTTGATGGTGGAGTACTCAACATCATCCCCCTCACCTTCTGCTGCTGCTCTCCTCTTCTGGCAGCATCACAGAGAGAGAGATGGGGAGGACAGGGACAGAGAGACAGGGAAGGAGGGAGGGAGAGAGAGACAGGGATGAAGAGAAACACAGAGGGAGAGAGAGACAGGGAGAGGGCGCAAACCATGGATGGAGGGAGAGAGAAAGAGAGAGACAGGGAGAGAGAGATAGTGAGAATAGGGATGTTTGTGTGTGTGGTGTGTGTGTATGTGTGTGTGTGTGTGTGTGTGTGTGTGTGTGTGTGTGTATGTGTGTGTGTATGTATGTGTGTGTATGTGTGGTGTGTGTGTGCATCCCCACACCGTAGTCCCATAGCTCCCCACAGTCAGAGAGAGATATAAAATATACGCACATAATCTCAAATAAGCATACAGAGCAAACTGCTATCCTAATTATTACACAGTCATACATAAATACATGTGGGGGTAAAGGTCCAATTGTCTGAGAATGTGACAAGTGCCACTAACCTTCTTTTCAGCTGTCTTCCTTCAAGAGGCAATCAGTCGTGGTCGGTGGAAGAAAGAAAGAAAAAATATATATATTGGTTACATTTTATTTTACTGTCCATAACTACATCAATTAGTTACTGTGTAACAAACTGTTCAACAATATGTAATATTATGTACTTACACTGTAGCATAGGGTTACTGATGGGTATGTACAGTGTTAGTACATAATATTATATATAATATGTTGTTACATGTAGGTACACAAAAAAATGAAAACTTAAAATAAGTGTTACCAAATTATCAATTAATTAATTACGTGGTTGATTGGTGGAAAATGTATGATTTTAGCATTCACCATTCACAAGTATTTTGTACAAGAAATTCTAGCATGGCTTTGATAAAATAAATAACAGACATACATTTTCTTGCCCTTTTTAAACTGGATGCTGGCATACTGGACATCATCGTCCTTCCCATGACCTCCTGCATTGTCTCTGAAGCTCTGGACGTCATTGTCTTCTCGCTGACGTCCTGGGGGACAAGCAGCCCTGCTATGGAGTCGGTCTCCATCCTAGAATATTGAAGAGGTGTTACTGTGACGACCAACATGTCACCTTCCATTCATTTATAGAACACACCGAGTCTGTCTCCATTCTAGAATATTGAAGAGGTGTTACTGTGACGACCAACATGTCACCTTCCATTCATTTAGAGAATACACTCACTGACAGATCACTCCCGACACTGTGTGCTGTGATAATCCTTTTAGATTTAAAGTCAGGAACAAAATGCACGGGATTTGGGCGGCATCGTTTTAGTATGTTTAGTACGTTTTAGTCCATAAGTTTTCTGGTGCGGTGGTCATAATGACATTGAGTACAGACAGGGAGGACTCCCACTCAGGAAAACCAAAGTCAAAAAGGTCTAGTTTTACACCATGTATTTTGTGTATGTTATTATTTTTTTTACAAGGCCTTTTTCTCGCATTATTCCAAAAGTGCAAACAAGTGCAAAAGTGCCCTGCAGACATTTCAGTCCCTCAAAACTACTTAGAATTACAGTCAGGACATTGAAGTTGTGTGAGGAAGCTGTAAGCTCAAATGGAAGACGTTGTACCACCTGGTCGACTGTCCTCTGTGTCCTGCTATTCTCTGTGGCAGATGCTTTACTTCGTCTGTGATGGACACAACAACAACAAAAAAAAAAAATAAATAAAAAGAACATGCATTATGAAGAATCATCATACGGTAACTTTTATTTGTTTACAGATTTTTGTCTCCACTTTACTACTGTTTTATTCTGATTTTTCATGTTGATTGACATGTTGCTGTAACTAAGTATATGGTAAAACATACTCATCTCAGTCAGCTGCACTGTAGTAGAGATGAGGAGTTGCTGTTGTGTGACATGTGCAAGTCGTGTGTGTGTGTGTGTGTGTGTGTGTGTGTGTGTGTGTGTGTCACATAGTTGAAAACATCAGTAGGTCATCATAAGGTATATTCCCAAAACATGCTGTGTTCAGCCATTTCAATGATCAAATGAAGCGTTCACACACACACACACACACACACACACACACACACACACACACACACACACACACAAGCATACACACACACACACACACACTGCAAATGTTGCAAATGTCACACAACAGCAACTCCTGATCTCTACTCCTGATACTACAGTGCTGCTGACTGAGAATGTATTTTTTACCATATGACAGAGCAAGCAACTCACCTGCACCTGTGTATGATACACACAAGAGCCACCAACACACCGAACACGGCTATGGCCAACGCTACCACCAACAGGGTGGGACTGGTGTTTGCTGTGAGGAGCAGAGAATGTGCAGAGAAATAGCAGAGAATGTGAGAAATGATAGTGTGTTTAGATGCATTACATACAAGTCTGTGTTACATGTGATATATACAAGACTTATTGTATTCAGTAGCGGTTTTAGGCACGGGTGACCTGGCAGAAGCCATAGGGGGTGGGGGGGTGGGGGTTTGAGAGGTGGTGTTGCCCGAGGAGTAAAACACAGCAGAACCGCCACTGATTGTACTTTTGCCTATGTTCATATTGTTATGTTTTGTTGTTGTTGTTGTTGTTGTTATGTTTTACGGTCATATTTATAAGATGTATAATGCTCACTGTGGGCCTAGGGAGTGCTGCAAATTTAAATCCTGCTTACAACCTGTACATATGGATTTTGACAATAAATCTGACTTTGACTTGATGTATTATTCCTTAAAAGTTCCTAGACATGCATGACTCCTTCCTTCCTTTATTCACTTAACACACATTCCTTAAAGCTTATCCACTTACCCACAACTTCAAGCACAAAAGGTGGACTGAAAACATCGTGCCCTTGAACAGCACAGGTGTAGTTGCCCTCATCTTTAACACTAACTGGATGGAGCTGCAGCTGGTTGTTGGTGCTCTGCTTCTTCTCTACAGGATGTCCATCTTTACGCCAGATGAATGAAGTGCCATCCAGAGGACAGGTGGTGGTATTGCATGTGAGAATCACATTATCTCCCTCCGTCACATTGCCTGTAGCCACAGTGACAAATGTCTGGCCTGAGGAATAAATAATATTTCATTAGTTTGAGAGGACTGATGTGGTGGACATTTCACATGCAAAAACAGGTTAATATTCAAGCAACAGCCACTGTTGATAAAAAGATAAGCTCAATGTGAACAACCTGCAGTTCCATGAAAGGCCACTTGGGGCTGACTTCATAATCTTGTCAATTTTTTGTAGTTAGTTGGCCCACTTTTGATAACTGTATAGGAGTTTCAGCTTTTATATTACTATTTTTCCATACATGTCTTTTTAAAAATAACTACAGTAATTCACAGCATACATCACAATAGGAAGAGGCATCAGTTCAGTCTACAACCACATCATCACAGACGGTCTATTTTGTATGAGTTACATATATGAACTAAAAAGCAAGTACAAAGTGGTGTTCTAATATGCTTCCCCTTAAACAGAGGTCCCTGGGTAACATGCATCTGTTTCACCATGAGTCCCTGTACTCACACAAGACAGTTATTCTCAGGGGTGCAGAAGGAAGATCCTCATGTCTTCTAACAGCACAGGTGTAGCTGCCCTCATCTTCATAAGTGACCTGGTGGAGCTGCAGCTGGTTGTTGGTGATCAGCTTCTTCTCTAGAGTACGTCCATCTTTAGTCCAGATGAAAGAAGTGCTGCCATCCAGAGGACAAGTGGTGGGTGTGCATGTCAGAGTCACATTGTCCCCCTCCCTTACTTTGGGTTTATCTGTTTGTACTCTGTGCTGGCCTAAGAGAGGGGTGTTGATGAATTAGTTTTATCTTAACACACTGGGTTATAATTATGATGTCTTATAACTTAGAGGCAGCTTGTGTAAACAAAGCAATGTAACAAAAAAGATATATATTTTTAACATTAACATTGTAATGTAAATGTTTAAAAGAGAAAGATTAATTTAATGTCTGCAGATACATTTTCAATAGGCATAGGTCTTTGTACTCACATAAGACATTTATTTTCAGGGGTGGAGAAGGAAGATGCTCATGTTTGCTAACAGCACAGGTGTAGCTGCCCTCATCTTCATAAGTGACCTGATGGAGCTGCAGCTGGTTGTTGGTGATCTGCTTCTTCTCTACAGGACGCCCATCCTTACTCCAGATGAATGAAATGCTGCCCCATTCTGGACAGTTGATGAGGTTGCAGGTGAGAGTCACATCATCACCCTCCTTTACTTTATTTTTGTCAGATGTGAGAACTTTCTTGCCTAAGGAAAAATTGTAATGGTTATTACAACATATAGCATGTTGCTCAAAGGCACCTGGTGTATATTGGATGGCAAGATACAGGTGTTGAAAGGTAAATCCAACACATATTGTAAGTGCCATAACCTGCAGTTCCATGAATGGCCACTTGAGGCTGTGGGAAGTAAATGTTTATATTACCCATATTTTGACTTGATTATTTTTCACATTATGCTACATACAAGCAGCCACTATCATGATGGACATGATTAGAAGTATCATGAATGAACTCCAGACATAATGGGCCTGGACACAAATGTTGGGCAACAGACCTGGACCTGGACACAAAGTGTGTCCACATTATAGATACAGTTTATGGTACAAGAACATGGCTAAAATGCATCTTTAAAAAATGAGATAATCACATCTAACCCCTTGCTTCAACGTGTCAATATTCTGACCTCAGAAAAAAGTCAGAATTTCTTAGTTTCAGACAATTCCCTTTGCTTATGTTCGACATGACGCAACATGTTACTTAAGGTAACTGGTGATAATAATTAATGAAAAAGGGATTTGTTGGCATGAGGTTCTCTACTTACACTGGACATTTATTCTCAGGGGTGGAGAAGGAAGATCCTCATGTCCGCTAACAGCACAGGTGTAGCTGCCCTCATCCTCTCTGCTGACTGGGTGGAGCTGCAGCTGGTTGCTGGTAGTCAGTTTCTCTACAGGATGGCCATCTTTACGCCAAATGAAGTAAGGGCTGCCAGTCAGATCACAGGTGGTGCTCTTACAGGTGAGAGTCAGCTCATCTCCTTTCTCCACTGTTGCTCCACTGGCAGATGAAACTACCTGCAGCTCTGTGGTATGAGGATATATAACAATGTTTTTAGTTAAGTACTAAACCAAAACATGTCAGTGTTGAAAATGTTAATTATTAAAAATGTTACCTATTTTGAAGCTATTATTATCTGTGACATGTAAAGAGATTCCAGGCTTGCCTATCCATCTTTCATCTGGAACGTTAGTTGTAATTCTACAGTAGTACATGTGCTGTGCATCTTCTTTGGATACAGTACGGATTTGAAGAGAACACGAATGGACTTTATCTCCACAGTTTACTGTAATCCTGTGGTTGTCTCTGGCATCCTTAGAAATATCAACTGGCTCAGAAGAATCCTGGTTTATCCAGAAAGCCTCAGTAACTGTGAGATTACTGGGGTAGGTGTAAGAGCAGGACATGTAGACTGTAGATCCCTCCAGAGCACAGATGTGTTGAGGGCTGTAAGTGACACCCCACTGCGCACACAAACCCCCTAAAATCAGAAATCAGACATGAAAAATGGGAATAGAGTGTGACATGTTAATGCACTAATAAACATGCACCCGCAAACAGGGGGGGATTGTCTAGCAATAAAAAGCAATTAACACGAACAAAATAAATTCCCTCATTTGTCCTCTGAGAAAAATGTCATTCGTCTGCCAACCTGCATGAAATGATGAATGCATATCACATGTGTAAAAGGTCAAAGCACACCCTATTGTGTCATGTATGTTTACTAAAACATATATCGTTTTCCTGAAGTGTTTTCAGATAAGCACATACACAAAACCACAGAGAGAGAGAGAGAGAGAGAGAGAGAGAGAGACAGAGAGAGAGAGAGAGAGAGAGAGAGAGAGAGAGAGAGAGGTACTACTGC
>CM059281.1:27117341-27122341 GCA_030347295.1 Setipinna tenuifilis | reverse complement strand
CTGAGGTAATTTTACATTACATTACATTGCATTTGGCAGACGCTTTTATCCAAAGCGACTTACAAAAAAGGAGGGCATAAGCAAACAGAGGTCTAAAGGGACACAGAGTAGGGGCACAACAAACATATGTACTTCTGCATAGTGATAGAGAGAGAGAGAGTTGGTTAGTGATTGTTAGATACAGTATGTCACAAAAGTGAGTACACCCTTAACATTTTTGTACTTTTTTATTACATCTTTCCATGGGAGAAGTCTAAAGATATAACACTTTTACAATGTAAAGTAGGCAGTGTACAGCTTACACCTACTTTACATTGTATCAAAGTGTTATATCTTCAGACTTCTCACATGGAAAGATATAATTAAAAAATGTACAAAAATGTGAGGGGTGTACTCACTTTTGTGACATACTGTATGTTAGTTTTGTTAGGAAGGGAAGCACTCTCTGAAGAGAAAGGTTTTTACAAGTTTTTTAAAGATAGGGAGGGATGTTGCTGTTCTTGTCGCAATTGGTAGGTCCTTCCACCATTTGGGGACAACCACAGAGAAGAGTTTAGAGTGACCTCGCTTAGTGAGAGGCGAGAGTACAGATAGACGATTTGTCTTTTTCAGCAGACAGGCCAGGTGCAGGTACATGTCGGGCAATATGAACAGGGGGAAAAAACTGCCGCACACTGCTTGAATATATCTCGGAAGATTTCAAGTCTTATTAGCGATGTACAAATAATATAAAACTCAATAGCTTTGCATGTGATGTACTTTAAATGTTCTTCCAATAGAAAAAACAAATAGGCCCAGTTCAGTTCCCTTGTCTGACTGTTGCTACTGTAGGTGGTTGTCTGACTGTCTTTGACTTGACACAGAACAGTAAATTGTACTTGACACGGAACCCTGTTTCTTTTTTTGCAACATGGATTAACCCAGACCCATCTTCTAGTTGTGGGAACATACTTTAATACTTTAATAATTTATTTATCTTCAGAGTGGAAACCATGGCAACACTGTGCAGATGAATTCTCTCTGCCTGGACCCCAACACCACCCAACCTGATGAAGACTACCAGAACCTGAATCCCAACACCACCCAACCTGATGCAGTCTACCAGAGCCTTAACCCCAACACCATCCAACCTGATCCAGTCTACCAGACCCTGAACCCCAACACCACCCAACCTGATCCAGTCTACCAGACCCTGAACCCCAACACCATCCAACCTGATGTAAACTATGCGACCCTGGACCCCAACATGACCCAAACCAATGCAGTTTAGCAGATCTTCAACCCCAATAACACCCAACCTGATGCAGTCTGCCAGATCCTGAACCCCAACACCACCCAAAAAATTAAAAATCCTTTATTGTGACGGATTTAACACCTACGCATTTCGACTCGACTGAGTCTTCCTCAGGGCCAACGCAGCACTCCCCTCTTCCTCTTCTTCTACTGTAGGTTGGAATGATGTCTGAGATGAAAATCAGGGATGTTTTTTTTTTTTTAAAATTGGGACATTCCTTGTTTTGCAGTCAACACCATTAGAGTAACTAATGTTTTAGTGACAAACAATGGTCCAATTAGGTATGATTATTGATTTATAACTTAAGCATGAGTTGTTGGGGAATCATGAGAATGTCCATGTTTTGGGGCTTTTTTTTACATGTATTGAGATAGGACAGTGAAGAGCAGGACAGGAAGTAAGTAGGAGAGAGATGGGGTAGGGTTGGGAAATGACCCAGGCCAGATTTGAACCTGGGTCCCCATGGGCACTTGCCCATTCATCGTACAGGTGCTCCACGCACTGTGCCACAGCAGCCCCCACATGTATGATTTTAAAACACAGCATATGTATATAACGTGAGTCGTGAAAGGGAGTTTGGGAATGAGATAGTTGCTAAAATGCCACTATGTTATGTTGCTTCACAAGAGAGCATGAACCTTTTCTACATTATACTTCATCTTGGCACAGAACATCATGTTCACTAATGCTAATGGTAATGGTAATGCTACATCATTAGAGTAACTAATGTTTTAGTGACAAACAATGGGTGAAGGAAACATCCAATTTTGGTCCAATTAGGTATAATTATTGATTTATAACTTAAGCATCAGTTGTTGGTGAGGCATGAGAATGTACATGTATGTTTTTAAAGTACATTTTTGGGCTTTTTTTTACATTTATTGAGATAGGACAGTGAAGAGCAGGACAGGAAGTGAGTCGTGAAAGGGAGTTTGGGAATGCTTTATGTTATGTTGCTTCACAAAAGAGCATGAGCCTTTTCTACATTATACTTCATCTTGGCACAGAACATCATGTTCACTAATGCTAACGCTAACGCTAATGCTATTATGCACTGAACTGCTGTACAGTACCTTAACATCACATGCATTGACAGTTTTAATATTACCACATTTGGGTGTTTTTTAAGTACTTTTTTGTGTATTTTTTGTTTTGTATTGTTTGTGAATGTAATTGAATAGCACTGATAAAACAGAGGTGGACACCTCGTGTTCAGAAAGTAAAAGTCCTGCCGTATATTTGTTCCAGCCAATTAATTTAACCAGCTGATGACTCATTAGCACAACTCTTCAGCCAGGTAGATGAGTTACCAGCAGGATCACAGGCAGAAGGAATACAATAAGCTACATCAGTAAGTATAGTGCAGTATCGGATATCATTCAGAGCATTGCAGGAAAAGAGTTCAAGGACTTACCATAACAAGAACATATTTCCTAAATGAAATATATTAATTGTGGAAGTTGCAACAGGAAAAAAAAAACAATTTGGCTTACAATTGCAATAGAAACGAATGCAGGTCTTTTTATATGTTCTTTGCATTAAATACTACCTACAAAATTACTTTTATAAGTATTATGGGATTAATTGTATTGGTTTTAAATGTTATGAGAGAGAATATCACATTAATGGTTGGAATTACATTGGAAATGAATGCGGGTCTTTTTAGACCCATGTTATGCATTAGTGGGGGTTCCGATAGCTTATGCATTAAAGGGTTACCAGCTGATGACACATTAGCACAGCTCTTCAGCCAGGTAGATGGGCTACCAGCAGGATCACAGGCAGAAGGAATACATGGCAGGACTTTTACTTTCTGAACCTGGGATGTCAGCCTCTGCTGATCAGAATTTTATATAAACCAATTCCAGTCTTTGTATTTCTAATATCATACCAGCTTGTTCCATTTGCATAATTGCATTGCAGTTGCATTCATTAATAAACAATGATGACAAAGGCTGTGGTGTGTCCTGTCCACTCTGAGCTGTGAATTTCCTTTTGAATGAGATTATTTTTTTTGTGGTCAATGGTAAGTGGTCTACTATCCCTGAAAGGCCATTTGTTTTGCATGCAGCAGGAAATATATTCATTTGGACATAAATGCAATCTAAGCTCACCAGGCAGTATACATAAACATAACACAAATAAATAAATAAATAAATAAACCACAACAATAACAATCAGAAGAAGAAGAAGACAAAAAGCAGGTTAAAACAAGCTATTTGAGGTTAAGGTTAAAACAAGCTCTCATGTACACAGATGGCTTTCTTTCCTAGCATTAAGCTGAGTCTTAGTTAAAGCAGATGCCCACTTAATGGAGACAACTATGGTGCTTTTGCTTTAGAGCTAGGATAAGTAGTGACATTGGTTTTAATGCATAAATAAACAATTTGGTTACAGTTTATTTTACTGTACCTGTTACTACAATTGTCCATGTTGCGTACACTGTATCATAGGGTTAGGGTTAGTGTTTGGTAAGTCTAGGCAGTCTACCAGAGGCTGAACCCCAACACCATCCAAAATGATGCAGTCTACCAGAGCCTGAACCCCAACACCACCCAACCTGATGCAGTCTACCAGAGCCTGAACCCCAACACCACCCATCCTGATGCAGTCTACCAGAGGCTGAACCCCAACACCACCCCTCCTGATGCAGTCTACCAGAGCCTGAACCCCAACACCACCCATTCTGATGCAGTCTACCAGAGCCTGAACCCCAACACCACCCATTCTGATGCAGTCTACCAGAGCCTGATCCCCAACACCACCCATCCTGATGCATGCATACATGCACGTGCATGTTCCCCCTTGATGTCGCCCTCTTCTACCCCCACATCCAGCTGTACAGTAGCAGCCTCTCTGCCTCTGGGAATGTATAAGCATCATCCTTCCCCAGCCCTGACAGAATATGTCCAGTGTCAGTGTGAAGCCTAAACAAATCTTATCTTGAGATTTTAAATAAAGGGGGGAGTTTATTTTAAAGTTACTTTTTGTTTTAAGCTTTTGTTTTAAGTTTTATTATCAGCTTCTCATGTTTATATACTAGAATTTTACAACCCAACCTTAATCAGATTCATGGCTGCCTTTCCCAAGAAGATGTTGGTTACAGTAATCCCTCTGGCTTCCTGCAGTTCCCCTGACCAACCAGAGGGGGAGCTCTCTGTGATCTACAGCAGTGTTCAGATAAGAGTGTGATGACAACACAGGGGATAGCCAGTCGTGAGTGCGCAGTGAGACGGTTGCTGTCATACCTTTTGCTTATGTATTACTAAAGGATCGTTGATGTACCTGTATTATGCCATATTATGAATATGTGACAGGGGAGTTTAATCTTGTCATGGCAAAAAATAAATAAATCTTCATATGTGGCCCTAATGCTCCATCATAGACATGCATAACTGCATAGATATGCATAAGAATTGTTGTTGGCATAATATTATGTTTTGTTATTAACTGAATATGTAAACTATATTTAAGGGGGTAAGTAGTTGTTTTTTTATATATACACACAAATGTGCCCAAAGCGCTTGCTGCACTTTCAGGCATTTACTGTACGTACACTCACACACCAATGACAAACGGCAGCCATGCAAGAAGGCAAAGAGCTGTATGATATGTGGCTGTTTCTTTGTTTCTTTTTTACAGGTAGGGAAAGAGGGAGAGAGAGAGAGAGAGACAGAGAAAGAGAAAGAGAGAGAGAGAGAGACAG
>CM059281.1:27107341-27112341 GCA_030347295.1 Setipinna tenuifilis | reverse complement strand
CCCAGTCATCTCACAGTTGAAAAGGTTTTCTGGACGAACCAGCATTCTTCTGAGGCAGTTGATTTTTCTCAGTATGCCAGAGACAACCACAGGGTGACAGTAAACTGTGGAGATAAAGTCCATTCGTGTTCTCTTCAAATCCGTACCATAACCAAAGAAGATGCACAGCACATGTACTACTGTAGAATTACAACCAATGATCAAGCTGAAAGATGGATAGGCAAGCCTGGGATCTCTTTACATGTCACAGGTATTTACAGCTACAAAATAACTAACATTTTCAATAATTAACAGTTTTAACAATGGCATGTTCTGGTTCAGTAGTTAACTAAAACACATTGTTATATATCCTCATACCACAGGGCTGCAGGTAGTTTCATCTGCCAGTGGAGCAACAGTGGAGAAAGGAGATCAGGTGACTCTCACCTGTAGCACCACCTGTTATCTGCCTGGCAGCCCTTACTTCATTTGGAGTAAAGATGGGAAGAAGAAGCAGAGTACCAGCAACCAGCTGCAGCTCCACCCAGTCAGCAGAGAGGATGAGGGCAGCTACACCTGTGCTGTTAGAGGACATGAGGATCTTCCTTCTCCACCCCTGAGAATGAATGTCCAGTGTGAGTAGAGAACCTCATGCCAACAAATCCCTTTTTCATAAATTATTTTACTCCAGTTACCTTCAAGTAACATATTGTGTCATGTTAAACATAAGCAAAGGGAATTGTCGGAAACTAAGAAATTCTGACTTTTTTCTGAGGTCAGAATATTGACACGTTGAAGCGAGGGGTTAGTTGTGACTATCTCATTTTTTTTGATGACGTATTTTAGACATGTTCTTGTACCATAAACTGTATCTATAATGTGGTCACACTTTGTGTCCAGGTCTGTTGCCCAACTTTTGTGTCCAAGTCCAGTTTGCCTGTAGTTCATTCATTATACTTCTAATCATTTCCATCGTGATAGTGGCTGCTTGTATGTAGTGTAATGTGGAAAATAATCAAGTCAAAATATGGGTAATATAAACATTTACTTCCCACAGCCTCAAGTGGCCATTCATGGAACTGCAGGTTATGGCACTTACAGTATGTGTTGGATTTACCTTTCAACACCTGTATCTTGCCATCAAATATATACCAGGTGCCTTTGAGCAACATGCTATACGTTGTAATAACCATTACATTTTTTCCTTAGGCAAGAAAGTTGTCACATCTGACAAAGACAAAGTAAAGGAGGGTGATGATGTGACTCTCACCTGCAACATCATCAACTGTCCAGAATGGGGCAGCATTTCATTCATCTGGAGAAAAGATGGGCGTCCTGTAGAGAAACAGCAGAGTACCAGCAACCAGCTGCACCTCCACCCAGTCAGCAGAGAGGATGAGGGCAGCTACACCTGTGCTGTTAAGGGACATGAGGATCTTCCTTCTCCACCCCTGAGAATAAGTGTCTTATGTGAGTACAAAGCCCAACGCCAAATGAAAAGTTATCTGCAGACATGTAGGACTTATCCTACAATGTTAAATAAAACCAACAACTTTTGTTAAATTAGTTTGTTTTTACAAGCTGCCTCTGATTTAAAAGACCTTATTAAGAACAATTATAACCCAGTGTGTAAGATATTTGAAACTAATTCATCAGCACCCCTCTCTTAGGCCTGCACAGAGTACAAACAGATAAACCCAAAGTAAAGGAGGGGGACAATGTGACTCTGACATGCACACCCACCACTTGTCCTCTGGATGGCAGCACTTCTTTCATCTGGACTAAAGATGGACGTCCTCTAAAGAAGAAGCTGATCACCAACAACCAGCTGCAGCTCCACCAGGTCACTTATGAAGATGAGGGCAGCTACACCTGTGCTGTTAGAGGACATGCGGATCTCCCTTCTGCACCGCTGAGAATAAGTGTCTTGTGTGAGTACAGGGACTCATGGCGAAACAGATGCATGTTACCCAGGGACCTCTGTTTAAGGGGAAGCATATTAGAACACCACTTTGTACTTATGACTTGCTTTTTGTTTCATATATGTAACTCATACAAAATAGACCGCCTGTGATGTGGTTGTAGACTGAACTGATGCCTCTTCCCATTGTGATGTATGCTGTGAACTATTGTTATAGTTATTTTTAAAAAAGGCATTTATGAAAAAATAATTATATAAAAGCTGAAACATATACAGTTATCAAAAGTGGGCCAACTAACTACAAAAAATTGACAAGATTATGAAGTCAGCCCCAAGTGGCCTTTCATGGAACTGCAGGTTGTTCACATTGAGCTTATCTTTTTATCAACAGTGGCTGCAGGTAGCATATCCAATCATATGTGAAAGGTCCACCACATCAGTCCTCTCAAACTAATGAAATATGATTTATTCCTCAGGCCAGACATTTGTCACCGTGGCTACAGACAAAGTGAAGGAGGAAGATGATGTGACTCTCACCTGCAATACCACCACCTGTCCACTGGGTGGCAGCACTTCATTCATCTGGCGTAAAGATGGACATCCTATAGAGAAGAAGCAGAGCACCAACAACCAGCTGCAGCTCCATCCAGTTAGTGTTAAAGATGAGGGCAGCTACACCTGTGCTGTTCAAGGGCATGATGTTTTCAGTCCACCTGTTGTGCTTCGAGTTGTGGGTAAGTGAATAAGCTTTAAGGAATGTGTGTTAAGTGAATAAAGGAAGCAAGGAAACATGCATGTCTAGGGACTGTTAAGGAATAATACATGTAATCACACTATGTGAGTACCAAACCTTATTATAAAATCTGTTCAGATCGTATTAACGATAATAAAGCTAAAATAGTGAAATAGATTACAGTTATGAGTTTACACCAGTTCCCTCTGAGTAATCATCTTTAAAGTGAAGTAACTGGTGTTTGTTCATGTGCATAGTGGACAGTGAGGCATCTAGAACTTGTCAAGCCAAATCACTGTGTGTGTTATGTTTATTAAGGAGTTTGTGTGCATGAAGGTGCATGAAGGTTCATGTATTCCTCTCGCCCCTCCTACAGCTCCATGTGAGGCCTGTATCTCCCTGACTCTTCCTCTACTTGGTGCAGCACTCTGTGGAGGTGCCGTTTCTGGAGGTCTGGCTCTTATCTGTGTCTTATGCTGGCAACGGTACGCATTTTATCTATTTGTTTATTTTTTTACCAAATCCTTCCTTAAGATGTATTGAAAAACAAACACACACACACACACACACACACATTTGTGTTTAATTTACGTTTACCTATAAATAAAAAGGGTGAATATATATATATATATCTAAAAACACATTAGTTAATGCATTTATTGACTCAAAAGGAATCCCAAATAAAATTTAACTGGTTGCATTACAGATCTGTTAAGAAAACAAGAGAAAACAATCAGGTAATGATTCACAACTACAATAATGATGTATTTGACTTGACACAGAACAGTAAATTGTACTTGACACGGAACCCTGTTCCTTTTTCTTGCAACATGGATTAACCCAGACCCATCTTCTAGTTGTGGGAACATACATTAATACTTTAATAATTTATTTATCTTCAGAGTGGAAACCATGGCAACACTGTGCAGATGAATTCTCTCTGCCTGGACCCCAACACCACCCAGCCTGATGCAGTCTACCAGAGCCTTAACCCCAACACCACCCAGCCTGATGGAGTCTACCAGAGCCTGAACCCTAACACCACCCAACCTGATGCAGTCTATCAAAGCCTGAACCCCAATACCATCCAACCTGATGCAGTCTACCAGACCCTGAACCCCAACACACCCAACCTGATGCAGTCTACTAGAGCCTAAACCCCAACACCACCCAACGTGATGCAGTCTACCAGAGCCTGAACCCCAACACCAGCTAACCTGATGCAGTCTACCAGAACCTGAAGCCTTCTCCACCCAACCCGATGCAGTCTACCAGAACCTGAACCCCGACACCACCCAACCTGATGAAGTCTACCAGAGCCTGAACCCCAACACCACCCAACCTGATGCAGTCTACCAGAGTCTGCACCCCAATACAATACAATCGGGTGCAGTTTAGCAGATCTTGAACCCCAACACCATCCAATGTGACCCAGTCTACTAGATTGTGCACCCTAAACACCATCCAACCTGATGCCATCTGTGAGACCCTGAACCCCAACACGACCCAAACCAATGCAGTTTAGCAGATCTTCAACCCCAACAACACCTAACCTGATGCAGTCTACCAGAGCCTTTACCCCAACACCACCCATCCTGATGCAGTCTACCAGAGCCTTTACCCCAACACCACCCAACCTGATGCAGTCTACCAGAGCCTTTACCCCAACACCACCCAACCTTATGCAGTCTACTAGATCCTGGAGACTTCTCCACCCAACCTGATGCAGTCTACCAGAACCTGAAGCCCAACACCAGCCAACCCAATGCCATCTTCCAGAGCCTGACCCCCAACACCACCCATCCTGATGCAGTCTACCACACCCTGAACCCCACGATGACCCAAACCGATGCAGTTTAGCAGATCTTAAAACCCCACAACACCCAACCTGATGCAGTCTGCCAGATTTTGAAACCTAACACCACCCAACCCGATGCCATCTACCAGACTCCGAACCCTTTCACCACCCAATCTGATGCAGTAGCAAATTCTAAATCCCAACACCACTTAATCTGATGCAGTGAGAGAGGCCCGGAATCCTTACAAAGCCTGGACATCAAGATCAACCAACTAGATGAAGTCTACTATAGGTGGTCTGATGTCTCAGATGTTCAGTGATCAGTGATTTTTTTTTTTTCTACAAATTTGGGCATTCCTTGTTTTGCAGTCAACATCATTAGAGTAACTAATGTTTTAGTGACAAACAATGGATGAAAGAAACATCCCATTTTGGTCCAATTAGGTATGATTATTGATTTATAACTTAAGGATGAGTTGTTGGTAAGGCATGAGAATGTACATGTATGTTTTTAAAGTACATTTTTGGGCTTTTTTTACATTTATTGAGATAGGACAGTGAAGAGCAGG
>CM059281.1:27094841-27102341 GCA_030347295.1 Setipinna tenuifilis | reverse complement strand
TGAGATAACAGCATCTGACTAATCCTTACGTCCAACTACTTCCTGGATTCGCGATGACGTCACACTACCTCTTCCTGCTTCTGCTGATCATGACCTCTGGTAAGTGATAGTACAACAGTTAACTGTATTACAACATCTCTCTCTCCTTCTCTGTCTCTGTCTCTGTCTCTGTCTCTGTCTCTCTCTCTCCCGTACCATAGACTATCTTGTGTATGTGTGTCTGTGTTTTTGTATGTGTATGTGTATCTCTCTCTCTTTCTTTCTCCCTCTCACTCTCTCTCGCGCTGTGTGTGTGTGTGTGTGTGTGTGTGTGTTTGTGTGTGTGTTTGTATGTCTGCAATAGTACCTCTCTCTATCTCTCTGTCTCCCTCTCTTGTACTGTAGACTCTGTTATGCATGTTATATCTCTGTTATATCTGTGTGTGTCTGTGTTTTTGTATGTGTATGTGTGATAATATATCTCTCTCTTTCTCTCTGTCACTCTCTCTCACACTTTGTGTGTGTGTGTACGTCTGCAGTAGTACCTCTCTCTCTCTCTCTCTGTCTCTCTCTCTCTCTCTCTCTCTCTCTCTCTGTGGTTGTGTGTATGTGCTTATCTGAAAACACTTCAGGAAAACGTTATATGTTTTAGTAAACATACATGACACAATAGGGTGTGCTTTGACCTTTTACACATGTGATATGCATTCATCATTTAATGCAGGTTGGCAGACAAATGACATTTTTCTCAGAGGACAAAAGAGGGAATTTATTTTGTTCGTGTGAATTACTTTTTATAGCTAGACATGGCTAGGCTGCATGTTTGTTAGTGCATTGGACAACATTAACAGGTCACACTCTATACCCATTTCTCATGTCTGATTTTTGATTTTAGGGGGTTTGTGTGCGCAGTGGGGTGTCACTTACAGCCCTCAACACATCTGTGCTCTGAAGGGATCTACAGTCTACATGTCCTGCTCTTACACCTACCCCAGTTATCTCATAGTTAAAAAGGTTTTCTGGATGAACCAGGATTCTCGTAAGCGAGTGGATTTATCTCAGTATGGCAGTTACAAACACAGGGTTACAGTGGACTGCGGAGATAAACGTCATCAGTGTTCTCTTCAAATGCGAGCTGTAAAAAAAGCAGATACATGGTACAGGTACTACTGTAGAATTACAACTAACGTTCAAACTGAAAAATGGATAGGCAAGCCTGGAATCTCTTTAGATGTCACAGGTATTTATAGCCTCAAAATAGCTAACATTTTCAATAATTAACATTTTCAACACTGACATGTTTTGGTTTAGTACTTAACCCTCTGGAGTATAAGGCCTTTCAGAGACTTTTTAATTTAGTGTGTGTTTTCTTGCACTGTTTGAAGACCTCTAAAACCTGTTTTTTGTACAGCTGTGTTTACACTCAATTTAAATAAAACATGTTTGTATTACATTCACTTTACTTTTATATTATTTCTTGTTAGGCTTTTCAGAATAAAACCATATATGCCACTTTTGCATAGATGTTTACAGTTAGTTGAAATACTTGAAAATGTCAGGGTGTTGCAAACAGCCTCAAAGTCTCTGAAAGGCCTTAGACTCCAGAGGGTTAACTAAAAACATTGTTTTATATTCTCATACCACAGGGCTGCAGGTAGTTTCATCTGCCAGTGGAGCAACAGTGGAGAAAGGAGATCAGGTGACTCTCACCTGTAGCACCACCTGCGATCTGACTGACAGCCCTTACTTCATCTGGAGTAAAGATGGCCGTCCTGTAGATAAGAAGAAGCAGAGGACCAGCAACCAGCTGCAGCTCCACCCAGTCAGCAGAGAGGATGAGGGCAGCTACACCTGTGCTGTTAGAGGACATGAGAATCTTCCTTCTCCAGCCCTGAGAATAAATGTCCAGTGTGAGTAGAGAACCTCATGCCAACAAACCCCTTTTTCATGAATTATTTACACCAGTTACCTTCAAGTAACATGTTGTGTCATGCTAAACATCCATCAATGCAATCGTCTGAAACTAAGAAATTCTGACCTTTTCAGAATACAACGTTGTCAGAATATTGACACGTTAAAGCAAGGTGTGTGTGACTATCTCATTTTTTTGATGATGTATTTTAGCCATGTTCTTTTACCATAAACTGTATCTATAATTTGGACACACTTTGTGTCCAAGTCCAGGTCTGTTGCCCAACTTTTGTGTCCAAGTCCAGTTTGTTTGTAGTTCATTCATGATACTTCTAATCATTTCCATCGTGATAGTGGCTGCTCGTATGTAGTGTAATGTGAAGAATAATCAAGTCAAAATATGGGTAATATAAACATTTACTTCCCACAGCCTCATGTGGCCATTCATGAAACTGCAGGTTATGGCACTTACAGTATGTGTTGGATTTACCTTTCAACACCTGTATCTTGCCATCAAATATACAACAGGTGTCTTTGAGCAACATGCTATATGTTGTATTAACCATTTTCTTTTTCCTTAGGTATAGAAGTTGTCACATCTGACAAAGACAACGTGAAGGAGGGTGATGATGTGACTCTTACCTGCACCATCATCAACTGTCCAGAAGGGGGCAGCATTTCTTTCATCTGGAGTAAGGATGGGCGTCCTGTAGAGAAGAAGCAGATCACCAGCAACCAGCTGCAGCTCCATCAGGTCACTTATGAAGATGAGGGCAGCTACACCTGTGCTGTTAGAGGACATGAGGATCTTCCTTCTGCACCCCTGAGAGTAAATGTCCAGTGTGAGTAGAGAACCTCATTTCAACAAACCCCTTTTTCACAAATTATTTTACTCCAGTTACCTTCAAGTAACATGTTGTGTCATATCTAACATTTAAGCAAAGGGAATTGTCTGAAACTAAGAAATTCTCAGATATTAATGCATTAAAGCAAGGTCTTAGCTGTGACTATGTCATTTTTTGATGATGTATTTTAGCCATGTTCTTGTATCATAAACTGTATCTATAATTTGGACACACTTTGTGTCCAGGTCCAGGTCTGTTGCCCAACTTTTGTGTCCAATCCAGTTCGCCTGTAGTTCATTCATGATACTTCTGGTCATTTCCATTGTAATAGTGGCTGCTTGTATGTAGTGTAATGTGAAAAATAATCAAGTCAAAATATGGGTAATATAAACATTTACTTCCCACAGCCTCAAGTGGCCATTAATGGAACTGCAGGTTATGGCACTTACAGTATGTGTTGGATGTACCTTTCAACACCTGTATCTTGCCATCAAATATACACCAGGTGCCTTTGAGTAACATTTTATATGTTGTCATAACCATTTTATTTTTCCTTAGGCAAGAAAGTTGTCACATCTGACAAAGACAAAGTAAAGGAGGGTGATAATGTGACTCTTACCTGCAACCTCATCAACTGTTCATTCATCTGGAGTAAGGATGGGCGTCCTGTAGAGAAGAAGCAGATCACCAACAACCAGCTGCAGCTCCATCAGGTCACTTATGAAGATGAGGGCAACTACACCTGTGCTGTTAGCGGACATGAGCATCTTCCTTCTCCACCCCTGAGAGTAAATGTGCACTGTGAGTACTTTCTCTGTACACCCTTTTAAACCTTTACTGTGTGATTTTAATGTTAAAAAACAATGTTTTTTGTTAAATTGATTTGTTTACACAAGCTGCCTCTAAGTTGTAAGACATCATAATTATAACCCAGTGTGTAAGATATTTGAAACTAATTCATCAGCACCCCTCTCTTAGGCCTGCATATAGTGCAAACAGATAAACCCAAAGTAAAGGAGGGGGACAATGTGACTCTGACATGCACACCCACCACTTGTCCTCTGGATGGCAGCACTTCTTTCATCTGGACTAAAGATGGGCATCCTCTAGAGAAGAAGCTGATCACCAACAACCAGCTGCAGCTCCACCAGGTCACTTATGAAGATGAGGGCAGCTACACCTGTGCTGTTAGAGGACATGAGGATCTTCCTTCTGCACCCCTGAGAATAAGTGTCTTGTGTGAGTACAGGGACTCATGGCGAAACAGATGCATGTTACCCAGGGACCTCTGTTTAAGGGGAAACATATTAGAACACCACTTTGTACTTATGACTTGCTTTTTATTTCATATATGTAACTCATAGAAAATAGACTGTCTGTGATGATGTGGTTGTAGACTGAACTGATGCCCCTCCCTATTGTGATGTATGCTGTGAATTACTGTAGATATTTAAAAAAAGGCATGTATGGAAAAATAGTAATATAAAAGCTGAAACTCCTATACAGTTATCAAAAGTGGGCCAACTAACTACAAAAAATTGACAAGATTATGAAGTCAGCCTCAAGTGGCCTTTCATGGAACTGCAGGTTGTTCACATTGAGCTTATCTTTTTATCAACATTGGCTGCTGCTTGAATATTAACCTGTTTTTGCATGTGAAATGTCCACCACATCAGTCCTCTCAAACTAATGAAATATGATTTATTCCTCAGGCCAGACATTTGTCACCGTGGCTACAGACAAAGTGAAGAAGGGAGATGATGTGACTCTCACCTGCAGTACCACCACCTGTCCACTGGGTGGCAGCACTTCATTCATCTGGCGTAAAGATGGACATCCTGTAGAGAAGAAGCAGAGCACCAACAACCAGCTGCAGCTCCATCCAGTTAGTGTTAAAGATGAGGGCAGCTACACCTGTGCTGTTCAAGGCCATGATGTTTTCAGTCCACCTTTTGTGCTTGAAGTTGTGGGTAAGTGAATAAGCTTTAAGGTATGTGTGTTAAGTGAATAAAGGAAGGAAGGAATAATGTCTAGGGACTGTTAAGGAATAATACATGTAATCACACTATGTGAGTACCAAATCTTATGATAAAATCTGTTCAGATCATAGAAACGATAATAAAGCTAAAATAGTGAAATAGATTACAGTTATGAGTTAACACCAGTTCCCTCTGAGTAATCATCTTTAAAGTGAAGTAACTGGTGTTAGTTCATGTGCATGGTGGACAGGGAGGCATCTGGAACTTGTCAAGCCAAATAACTCTGTGTGTGTTATGGTTAATAAGGAGTTTGTGTGCATGAAGGTGCATGATGGTTCATCTATTTCTCTCGCTCCTTGTACAGCTCCATGTGAGGCCTGTATCTCCCTGACTCTTCCTCTACTTGGTGCAGCACTCTGTGGAGGTGCCGTTTGTGGAGGTCTGGCTCTTATCTGTTTCTTATGCTGGCAACGGTACGCATTTTATCTATTTGTTTATTTTTTTGCCAAATCCTTCCTTAAGATGAATTGAAAAACAAACACACACACACACACACACACACACACACACACACACACATATTTATGTTTAATTTACGTTTACCTAGAAATAAAAAAGGTGAATATATATATATATATATATATATATATATATATAAAAACACATTGGTTAATGCATTTTTTATTGACTCAAAAGGAATCCCAAATAAAATTTAACTGGTTGCATTACAGATCTGTTAAGAAAACAAGAGAAAACAATCAGGTAATGATTCACAACTACAATAATGATGTATTTGACTTGACACAGAACAGTAAATTGTACCTGACACGGAACCCTGTTCCTTTTTCTTGCAACATGGATTAACCCAGACCCATCTTCTAGTTGTGGGAACATACTTTAATACTTTAATAATTTATTTATCTTCAGAGTGGAAACCATGGCAACACTGTGCAGATGAATTCTCTCTGCCTGGACCCTAACACCACCCAACCTGATGAAGACTACCAGAACCTGAACCCCAACACCACCCAGCCTGATGCAGTCTACCAGAGCCTGAACCCCAACACCACCCAACCTGATCCAGTCTACCAGACCCTGAACCCCAACACCACCCAATCTGATCCAGTCTACTAGAGCCTGAACCCCAACACCATCCAACCTAATGCAGTTTACCAGAGCCTGAACCCCAACATCACCCAACCTTTTGCAGTCTACCAGAGCCTGGACCCCAACACACGCAACCTGATGCAGTCTACTAGAGCCTGAACCCCAACACCACCCAACCTTTTGCAGTCTACCAGAGCCTGGACCCCAACACACGCAACCTGATGCAGTCTACCAGAGCCTGAACCCCAACACCACTTAACCTGATGCAGTCTACCAGAGCCTGAACCCCAACACCACCCAACCTGATGTAAACTATGTGACCCTGGACCCCAAAATGACCCAAACCAATGCAGTTTAGCAGATCTTCAACCCCAATAACACCCAACCTGATGCAGTCTGCCAGATCCTGAACCCCAACACCACCCAAAAAATTAAAAATCCTTTATTGTGACGGATTTAACGCCTACGCATTTCGACTCGACTGAGTCTTCCTCAGGGCCAACGCAGCACTCCCCTCTTCCTCTTCTTCTACTGTAGGTTGGAATGATGTCTGAGATGAAAATCAGTGATGTTTTTTTTTTTTTTTTTTTTCAAAAAAATTGGGACATTCCTTGTTTTGCAGTCAACATCATTAGAGTAACTAATGTTTTAGTGACAAACAATGGTCCAATTAGGTATGATTATTGATTTATAACTTAAGCATGAGTTGTTGGTGAGGCATGAGAATGTACATGTATGTTTTTAAAGTAAATTTTTGGGCTATTTTTACATTTATTGAGATAGGACAGTGAGGAGCAGGACAGAAAGTGAGTCATGAAAGGGAGTTTGGGAATGCTATATGTTATGTTACTTCACAAGAGAGCATGAGCCTTTTCTACATTATACTTCATCTTGGCACAGAACATCATGTTCACTAATGCTAATGCTAATGCTAAAGCTAACGCTACTATGCACTGAAATGCTGTACAGTACCTTAACATCACAAGCATTGACAATTTTAATGTTACCACATTTGGGTGTTTTTTTAAGTACTTTTTGTGTATTTTTTGTTTTTTATTGTTTGCGAATGTAATTGAATAGCACTGATAAACATAGGTGGACACCTCGGGTTCAGAAAGTAAATGTCCTGCCGTATATTTGTTCCAGCCAATTAATTTAACCAGCTGATAACTATTTAGCCCAACTCTTCAGCCAGGTAGATGAGTTACCAGCAGGATCACAGGCAGAAGGAATACATGACAGGACTTTTACTTTCTGAACCTGGGATGTCAGCCTCTGCTGATCAGAATTTGATATAAACCAATTCCAGTCTATGTATTTCTAATGTTATACCAGCTTGTGCCATATGCATAATTGCATTGCAGTTGCATCCATTAATAAACAATGATAACAAAGGCTGCGGTGTGTCCTGTCCACTCTGAGCTGTGTGTGTGTGTGTGTGTGTGTGTGCGTCTGTGTAAGAGAAAAAAAAGCTCTGTGGAAGAGCTTTTCTCAGAAGAGCAGTTCCTATCAGGTTTGGCTGTGTGGCTGACTCGTCAGCAGTGGCACCGTCACACACTGTTGCTAAATGTAGTTTTCTTAGTGGCAAATGGACTATCTACAGTAAATGGGCTGTGTCTGTGGGCAACTCTTCCCCTTTCCAGGGATTTTACATGGTCACATCCAACACTAGCACTGAC
>CM059281.1:27074841-27087341 GCA_030347295.1 Setipinna tenuifilis | reverse complement strand
TCAGGATGAGGTGTGATTATCTCCTCTGTAGTTGGCTCCAAAGCAGGTGGGCTGGGGGAGGGGCCTAGCATCAGGGGGAAGACAGGAGTCATGGCAACAGGAAATGGACTGCACTTACAGTTGGGCTCATACGTTTACATACCCTGGCAGAATTGATGATTTCTTAACCATATTTTAAGTGGGAATCACTTTTACTTTTCACTTTACTATTTTGGAAATGACAGTTATACAGTTGGGCTCATAAGTTTACATACTTTTTTTTCAACCATGGATGGGTAATTTTACCAACTCAGTGTGATAAACTGCATGTCAGCTGCTGATGGTAAATGATAAACATAGGCTAAACTTAAATACATGCTAATTCTTAAAGCAGTACACTACCGTTCAAAAGTTTGGGGTCACCCAGACAATTTTGTGTTTTCCATGAAAAGTCACACTTTTATTTACCACCATGTGTACAATGTACAGCCTATGTAAATATTGCACCAAAAACCATACATTTGCAGGTAGTATAGTCATTTACCACATTAGCAATGTATAGAGTGTGTATGTGTACTTAGTTTAAAGTTATCTTAACTGAAAAAAAATTTGTAATTTTAAAATTGTAAACTGTAATTTTCTTTAAAAAATAAGGACATTTCTAAGTGACCCCAAACTTTTGAACAGTAGTGTACATAGGCAGTGACCCCCTTACCATCCTTGACGGCTATGTAGACCTCTGTGTACTTGTCTCTGGCCAAAGGGATGTCAACGGCACACTGATACCACCCCTCATCCTCTGCACGCAGCGGCTTGATCTCTACCAGGAAGTGGCCTCTGCCGTCGTCAAGCAACGAGTACCTATCAACAGAGAACAAGTGAGGCAAGAGAGAGATGCATAGAGATAGTGAGATAGAGAAAATGAGAGAGAGAGAGAGAGAGAGAGAGAGAAAATGACAGAGAGAGAGAGAGAGAGAGAGATAGAGAGAGAGAGAGAGAGAGAATGAAAGACAGAAGAGTAGAGGGGTGGTATAGAAAGAGAAGAGAATGAGTGAGAGAGATAGAGAGGAGAGTGAGACACAGACATAGAGATAGAAGAAGGAAAGGAGAGAGAGCGAGAGAAAGAGAGAGAGAGAGAGAGAGAGAGAGAGAGAGAGAGAGAGTACACCTGTGCCTATCCCAAGACACCTTGGTGTCATGTGTCACCCACATCTGTATTACTCCTTTGACAATATGAATGCACTTTCTTTTGTCATGCCATTAAAGCACTGTTGAATTAAATTGAAAGGGAAGGGGGGGGGGGGAAGAGGGCTCTTGCAAAACATCACCATGACAGATCAGAGTTCAGAGTTGAACAGAGAGAGACAGAGGCAGAGAGCACACGTACCTGCCCTTAATGATCAGGTGTTGTTTGAAATTAGTGCGATATATATATATATATATATATATATATATATATATATATATATATATATATCGCACTAATTTCAAATAACACCTGGGGGAGGGAGAAAGAGAGAGAGAGATAGAGAGAGATAGATAGAGAGAGAGATAGATAGAGATAGAGAGAGAGATAGATAGAGAGAGAGATAGATAGATAGATAGAGAGAGAGAGAGAGAGATAGAGAGAGAGAGAGAGATAGAGAGGGAGATAGAGAGAGAGAGAGAGAGAGAGAAAAAGAGAGAGAGAGAGAGAGAGACAGAGAGAGAGAGAGAGAGAGAGTACACTGGCCTGCCCTTAGTGACCCAGTGTTGCCAAAGAGATAGAGGTAGAGGAAGGGGAAGAGGGGGAGAGAGAGAGAGATAGATAGACAGAGAGAGAGAGAGAGAGAGAGAGAGAGAGAGAGAGAGAGAAAGAAAGACAGACAGAGACAGAAACAGACACCGAGAGCACACATACCTGTCCTTGGTCACCAGGTGTTGTTTGACCCCAGTGCGGATCAGGTCCTCGCAGCCCGGGGGGGAGCCCCTGCAGAAGTACTTGGTGTTGTTGGCATAGGCCTCATCATACTCACATTTCAGCCGCAGAAGTCCTCCACTCACACCGGTCACCTCAGTGGACTGCACACCACCTGTCAGGTCATTTGAGAGAGAGAGAGAGAGAGAGACAGAGAGAGAGAGAGAGAGACAGAGACAGAGACAGAGACCACACATACCCGCCCTTAGTGATTGGGTGTTGTTTGACATTAGTGTGATAGAGAGAGGAGAATGAGACACAAAGAGATAGAGGAAGAAAAGGAGAGAGAGGAAGAAAAGGAGAGAGAGAGAGACAGAGACAGAGACAGAGACAGAAAGCATACTTACCTTCCAAAGAGATAGAGGTAGAGGAAGAAAGGGAGGGAGAGAGAGAGAGAGAGAGAGAGAGAGAGAGAGAGAGAGAAAGACAGACAGAGACAGAGAGCACACTTCCAAGGGCACGCCACCTGTCAGGTCATTTCTCTAAGCATTGGATCACTCAACATTTATTTTAGCTAACGCTACAGTGACACTCATCACAAGTTCACCTAGACTGCATGTATCCCATTTCTCTCAATGTGGTTTTGAGTGAATATGTCTGCAAATGTTACTGCTGAAATTTTAAACACTATACATGTACATGCAATAATGCAACATTTCGCAACTTTGTTTCTTTCTGTTTGCAATGGTTTATAAAAAATCCTTCACAGGAATATCCATGCAGTTAAGCTGCACAAATGAGACTCATTAAAGTGTCATTGAGCATTTCTTAGTGCCATTCATGTTGTTGGTGCTGTTTTGGCAAGGCATTCTAAGAGGGTGTTTCACGTAGTACATAAGTACATCATTTTCAAATGAAATACCAGTGCTGCTGCTTTGTAGTCCCTTTGCTGAATTCAACTGTAAAACAGTGAGACTTACCTGCCACTGTCCAGGCCACACAAAGCAGAAAAACTCTTATGTAGAGTCTAGGTGTCATCCTTATTTTTCTCAAGCGCTCTCCTTTTCAGGCAGTTAAAGATGGTCGGTGTGTACGTGTCACACTACTGTCCTGCTCTGCTCTGTCACCGTGTTTTGCACTCCTTGCTAGAAGGTGTTGTGCAACATGCGAAAGCCTCCTGCCTCTGTCGCAAGACAAGATGGAGTGGAGTGATAACAACAAGGGCTTGTATCGCTCTTACTTACAAGCATGTTTGAAAATGTTTTTTTTTTTTTTTTGCTAGAGGATGCCTGTGCCATTTCAGACACCCAAAGTGTTTTACAGTTCACAGGGACTTTACTAACAACTGCCACTAATCTAGGTAACGCACACACACCCAAAGTGTTTTACAGTTTGCAGTAGTGGTTTTAGGCACAGGCGAACAGGGCAGCCGCCCCGGGCCGCCATTTCGTGGGCAGCGCCATGAGCGCTTGGGGAAAAAAAAAAAAAGCTCTGTGTATCATATTGCTGCAATCGTCACATTGGCGTCCCCTAAGTGAACTGCAGGCGCTCTTGCTTTGCTTGCTGAGAAGGTGCCGTGCACAGAAGCAGCGTGTCTCTCTGCCTCCAGGGGGGGTGTACAGTTCACAGAGACCTCACTAACCACCGGCTCTAATCTAAGTAACCCACACACACCCAACGTGTTTTACAGTTTACAGACACCTCACACTGAACTGCAGGCACCCTTGCTTGCTGAGAAGGTGGCATGCACAGAAGCAGCGTGTCTCTCTGCCTCGGGGGTGGGGGGGTGTACAGTTCACAGACACCTCACTAACCACCGCCCCCAATCTACTGTACAGGTAGGTAACACACACCCAAAGTGTCTTACAGTTCACAGACACCTCACTAACCACTGCCACCAACCTAGGTAATGCACACACACCCAACGTGTTTTACAGTTCACAGACACCTCACTAACCACCGCCCCCAATCCACTGTACAGGTAGGTAACACACACCCAAAGTGTCTTACAGTTCACAGACACCTCACTAACCACTGCCACCAACCTAGGTAATGCACACACACCCAACGTGTTTTACAGTTCACAGACACCTCACACTGAACTGCAGGCACCCTGAAAGGCACCCTTGCTTGCTGAGAAGGTGGCATGCACAGAAGCCACTAATCTAGGTAACGCACGGCACACTGTAAACCCGGATAAGTTAATACAACTCAAAACTTTTGATGTAACTGATTACATCAATAGTTTTGAATACATTAACTATATATTTTCATTTAATTAATTTAAAAGTTTAAGTTTAAGTACCCAGTACTTAAACTTTTAAATTAACTTTAATTAAAATATATAGTTAATGTACTCAAAACTATTGACGTAATCAGTTACATCAAAAGTTTTGAGTTGTATTGACAATCCGGGTTTACAGTGCAGCCATTATGTGCCTGAAGGCTCCTCACAGCAGATTGAGGTGGAGAGTAAGGAAATGAGCTAATTACATTAAGGGGTCAGATTGAATGAGTCAGATTGAGTTGGTCATTTAGGATAGCCACTGAGGAAAGTGCTATTTTTTGTAATAGGTGAGATGTGATCTTTATTATGACCATAAGTGCCGCAGGACATTATTTTCACATCTTGTTCAAAGACTGCCCCCTGCTGGAGACACACACACACACACACACACACACACACACACACACACATAAACACACACACACGCACACACACACACACACACATACACACACACACACACACACACACACACACACACACATACACACACACTCACACACACACATAAACACACACTCACACGCACACACATACACACACACACATAAACACACACACACTGGGATTTTTGCGGTGATTTTACAAACCATTTATTTTGTCCCAAAAAACATACATAGTTGTAAAAAAGTATGACAGTATGCATAAAATAAATAAAGAAAGAAAGAAAGAAAGAAAGAAAGAAAGAAAGACAAAAGAGAGTAAGAAACAAAGAAAGAAAGAGAGAAATCAAGAAAGGGAAATCCAAATACCAGATAACGAATACATAGTGTATGTACCAGAGATCGTTATTGATGTGGCTTAACCATCTGTACAAAATTCTAAATTATTGCATATAATAAATGTATAGTATTCCTTATTGAAGAATAACTTAAAGAAATGAGCAAATCAGCCAAAATATGATAATGATTCTCATTGATATACCAGTATGATTTGGTGAGGTTGAGGAAACAAACTAACAAAACTTCATGTCCACTTAAATTTAACAGTAAAAAAGGAAACAAAAATTGTACATTTAAGAAAGCCAATAATTATAAGCTAGAGATTCAGAGGGTTAACACTTTTTTCTGTACGAAAGGGGATTCGCTAACATGAACATTTGTAGAAAAGAACATCCCGCACACTATCTTATCCACCAGCAAACTTTAATAGGCTACAACGTTTCTACAAATTGACAGCCTTACTTGGATGTTATCCTACGCATCTGTCAAAATTACAGAGGTGTGCAAAAGCGCTTTTATGAACTAACATGAACATGGAAGGAAAAACACAAACAGAAAGAAAGGCATAATGCATTATTTTAAAGGTCACTGGTTTTCTGACCGGATGACCTAGGACTAGGTGTGAACTTTGACCTTGTGTGGTTCTGAACCATTTGGACCAGAGTAAGTCACTTCAGGGCATTAGGGCTCAAAATAATTACACAATGTCTCCTCATGGTGTGTGTTTGTGTGTGTGTGTGTGTGTGTGAGTCCTGTGTGTGTGTGTGTGGTCTGTGTGTGTGTGGTGTGTGTGTGTGTGGTCTGTGTGTGTGTGGTGTGTGTGTGTGTGTGGTTGTGGTGTGTGTGTGTGTGTGTGTGTGTGTGTGTGTGTGTGTGTGTAGTTGTGGTCTGTGTGTGTGTGTGTATATATGTATGTGTGTGTGTCCAAGTGCTCATGTGACATTTGGGTCAGAGGGAGTCAGGGGACTTCAGGGCATTTGGGCTCAAAAGAGGAGGGCTGTAGCGGGATAGTGGATTCGCCCATACAGTCTCCCATAGAGTTGCCCATAGAGTTGCCCATAGAGTTGCCCATAGAGATGCCCATAGAGATGCCCATAGAGTCCCCGGCTTCAGGGTCTGATGTGGCGTCTGGTGGCCTCGGCTCAGAGGCGTTGGGGTCAAGCGAGGCGGACTCTGAGGGGTTTAGCGGGCAGGCCACGGAGCTCCCCAGCAAAGCAGACGTCCATAGGGCCTCCATAGACATGTGGGAGGGGGAATAGCCTGTCAGGGAGTCACCAAACCATTCATTAGAGTCACTCTCACTGTGTGTGTGTGTGTGTGTATGTGTGTGTGTGTGTATGTGTGTGTGTGTGTGTGTGTCCTGTGTGTGTGTGTGTGTGTGTCCTGTGTGTGTGTGTGCATATGTGTGTGTGTGTGCGCTTGTGTGTGTGTGTGTGTGTGTGGGGGGGTGGGGGGGGGGGGGGGGGGGGGGGTGAGCTTGTATGTGTGTGTGTGTGTGTGTGCGCGCGCTCGTATGTGTGTGTGTGTGTGTGTGTGTGTGCGCGCGGGCGTATGTGTGTGTGTGTGCGTATGTGTGTGTGTGTGTTCACATGGGTGATAATGTTTTGAAGAAAGCTGTGTGTCACATGTGTATATGTATGCATTTAAATATACAGTATCTGCATGTACTCTATGCATGCGAGTATGTGTGTATGAATTTTATATTAATGTATGCATGTGTGTCTAGGCATATGTGTGTGTGTGTGTAAGTGTATGCATATGTGAGTGTCTGTACTGTGCGTGTGTGTGTGTGTGTGTTTGTGTGTGTGTGTGTGTGTGTGGTGTGTGTGTTTGTGTATGTGTGTGTGTGTGTGTGTGTGTGGTGTGTGTGTTTGTGTATGTGTGTGTGTGTGTGTGTGTGTGTGTGTGTGTGTGTGTGTGTGTGTGTGTGTTTGCAAATACCTGCTGTCCTGCCCCTCTTAGTCCGCCTGATGATGAGCAGAAGTATTGCACACACAATGACCAGGGTGAGCAGTGCCACGATAGCATAGACCACTGTACAGAACACAACACGACACAGTTAGCATCGCAAATGTGTGTGTGTGTGTGTGTGTGTGTGTGTTTCATAGACCACTGTACAGAACACAACACACCAGAGTTAGCATCGCAAGTGTGTGTGTGTGTGTGTGTGTGTGTGTGTGTTGTGTGTGTGTGTTTCATAGACCACTGTACAGAAGAGACACAACACACCAGAGTTAGCATCGCAAATGTGTGTGTGTGTGTGTGTGTGTGTGTGTGTGTGTGTGTGTGTGTGTGTGTGTGTGTGTGTGTTTCATAGAGCACTGTACAGAACACAACACACCAGAGTTAGCATCACAAGTGTGTGTGTGTGTGTGTGTGTGTGTGTGTGTGTGTGTGTGTGTGTGTGTGTGTGTGTGTGTGTTGTGTGTGTGTGTTTCATAGACCACTGTACAGAAGAGACACAACACACCAGAGTTAGCATCGCAAATGTGTGTGTGTGTGTGTGTGTGTGTGTGTGTGTGTGTGTGTGTTTCATAGACCACTGTACAGAAGAGACACAACACAACAGAGTTAGCATCGCAAATGTGTGTGTGTGTGTGTGTGTGTGTGTGTGTGTGTGTGTGTGTGTGTGTGTGTGTGTGTGTGTTTCATAGACCACTGTACAGAAGAGACACAACACAACAGAGTTAGCATCGCAAATGTGTGTGTGTGTGTGTGTGTGTGTGTGTGTGTGTGTGTGTGTGTGTGTGTTTCATAGACCACTGTACAGAAGAGACACAACACAACACAGTTAGCATCGCAAATGTGTGTGTGTGTGTGTGTGTGTGTGTGTGTTGTATGTGTGTGTTTCATACACCATTGTACAGAAGAGACACAACACAACAGAGTTTGCATCCCTACCACCTCAGTCATGAAAACATGAACTTCTGAAGGTGGGAAAATGTGTGTGTGTGTGTGTGTGTGTGTTGTGTGTGTGTGTTTCATAGACCACTGTACAGAACGGATACAACACAACACACAGTTAGCATCTTTTTTGACCGGATGGACTAGGCTCCTGAGGGTGTGTTTCTGCTGCATCTGACTTTGGTTCTGAACCATTTGGACCAGAGGGAGTCACTTCAGGGAATTTGGGCTCAAAATAATTGCACAATGTCTCCTCATGGTGTGTGTGTGTGTGTGTGTGTGTGTGTGTGTCCTGTGTGTGTGTTTGTGTGTGTGTGTGTGTCCTGTGTGTGTGTGTGTGTGTGTGTGTGTGTGGTTGTGGTCTCTGTGTGTGTATGTGTGTGTGTGCTGTGTGTGTGTGTGTGTGTGTGTGTGTTTCTGCCTAATTCTGATTTGTTTGTCCCTCTCAGTATCTGTCCCTATCAGTAGTTTCTGTGATGACAGGAGTCTCTGTGTGTGGAGCAACTGATCTACTTTGTTTTCTTTTTTTTAAATAGACGTGTGTGTGTGTGTGTGTGTGTGTATGCGTATGTTTGTGTTGTGTTTCTTTACCAATATGCCACAGGCCAGATGAGTTCTTGATGATGATCGGTACAGAAGTGGAAACAGGCACTTTGTCTGGCAGGTAGGAACTTTGACCTTGTGTTGTCATGGATTGGGAGAATGAGACAAAATGGGGTAAAGGGTTTTTGCATATAAATAGTTCTATTTGACTATAAGAAACACATAACAATCACTAAGTGGGACTAACCCAGCCAAGTTAACTCTTAACTGAACTGTTAGCTGTAAACCCCTTAATAGGACGGTCCTAGAGGTTTATCATTCTATCAAAACAAAGCCTATGGGCTCTACTTTTAGAAGGTTTACCACTTGCTCTGAGTTCACTTACCCACGTAATTGTAGTAAATAACATAGCTCATAAAAGCGCTTTTGCACACCTCTGTAATTTTGACAGGTGCGTAGGATAACATCCAAGTAAGGCTGTCAATTTGTAGAAAAGAACATCCCGCACACTATCTTATCCACCAGCAAACTTTAATAGGCTACAACGTTTCGGTCATCAGACCTTCTTCAGGTAACCTTCTTCAGGTAATTTTCGGTCATCAGACCTTCTTCAGGTAACCTGAAGACCGATCTGATGACCGAAACGTTGTAGCCTATTAAAGTTTGCTGGTGGATAAGATAGTGTGCGGGATCTTCTTTTCTACAAGTAGTTAACATAGAAAATAGACAGTAGTTAACATGTGCCCAGTAGTGTTTCTACAGTGTTTTACTCCCCGGGACACACACACACAGTTTCTGTGCACGGCACCTTCTCAGCAAGCAAAGGTGCCTGCAGGTAGGGGGCGCCAATGTGCCATTTGAACACACAGTGATATTATAGACCAGTGGTTCTTAACCTTGTTGGAGGTACCGAACCCCACCAGTTTCATATGCTCATTCACCGAACCCTTCTTTAGAAAAAAATTAAAAAATATATATGATTTTTTTACTGGTGCACAAAATGAACCGTGCATTAACAGTTCCACCGAGGCTCCACCGAACCCCTGAGACCGACTCACCGAACCCCTAGGGTTCGATCGAACCCAGGTTAAGAACCACTGTTATAGACAGAGCTATTTGTTTCTTTTTTGTTTTTGTTTTTTTTCCCAAGCGCTTGTGGCGCCCCCCCCCCACACGAAACAACGCCCCGGATGGCTGCCCTGTTCCCCTGTGTCTAAAACCACTACTGCATGTGCCTATATAATTGCATAATAATTGTATAATTACTTACATTATTAAAAGTCAATTAAATACACAGAGGCAGAGAGATAGAGGAAAATGCAAGGAGGACGAAATAGAGAAAGAGTTTGTCAGAGAGAGAGAGAGGAGTTTGAAAATAGGGCTGTCATTTACCTTTGTTGTTATAGGCCTTACTGGTCAGAAGATCAGGGGGTTCTGAAGAAATGTCTAAAGATTAAAAAAAAAACCACAAATCAAATAAACATAAGAAATTAGTTACACATAATAATCAGTCACAGTGAAAATGTCCCAAACAATTCTTCTGTAACTGACTATGGATTCACACTATGTCAAAGCTCATGCAAGAGTGTGTGTGTGTGTGTGTGTGTGTGTGTGTGTGTGTGTGTGTGTGAAAGTGACATAAAGAGAGAGAGTGAGAGAGAGAGAGAGAGACAGAGACAGAGACATATAAAGAAATAGAGACAGAAGGACAAGTAAACAAGTAATTTAAGCAAAATAAATACATTAAAATAATCCATTACCCTGTTCTTTAGTGGTTGCTGTCTTTGTGGTTGGTGGTAGGGTCTCTGCAGTTGTCATGGGTGCGTTGACTGGGCAGTAAGACATTGTGGTTAATATTAAGAGAAAATAAAGTTTAAAAAAGGAAGTGCTTTTGTTGTCTGGCCTACCGGTAGTAGCAGCCGGCTCCGTGGTTACATGTAGAACTTCTGAGGTGGTGGTCGTCATGACAACTGCAACAATAAACAAATGATCATGTGCATGTCAAAACTTTGGCAACACCTCCTCATTCAATGCATTCTCATTATTTTCATGACTATTTACATAGTAGATTCTCATTGGCTACTTTGAGCAAACTGATTTATAGTTATTTTACATGTTTTTCAATTCCACACGTGCTCATTTTTAGTTTTGATGCCTTCAGTCATATTCCACAATGTAAATAGTCATGAAAGTAAAGAAAACACATTGAATGAGAAAGTGTGTCCAAACTTTAGGCCTACTGTATAAGATATAAGATACAGTGTGTGTGTGTGTGTGTGTGTGTGTGTGTGAAAGAGACAGAGAGAGAGAAAGACAGAGACAGAGACAGAGAGAAAAACAAATGGACAAGGAGAGTCAGAAAGACAAGTAAACAAGTAATTTAAGTAAAATAAATACATTAAAATAATCTATTACCCTCTTCTTTAGTGGTTGCTGGTAGGAGCTCCGCAGTTGTCATGGGTGCTTTGACTGGGCAGTAAGACATTGTGGTTAAGGTTAAGATGGCTTTTAAGGTTAAGGTTAAGAAGTGCTTTTGTTGTCTGGCCTACCTGTAGTAGCAGCCGGCTCCGTGGTTACATATACAGGTGCTGAGGTGGTGGTCGTCATGACAACTGCACAGGTCCAACAATAAACAAATGGTGATCAGCATACCAATGACGATCAGCATACAGAACATATTCTCTGGATAAAGTGTGTATACACACACACACACACACACACACACAAATGCTCTCTCTCTGTCTCGCACACACACACACACACACACACACACACACATCCACACACAAACACAAATGCTCTCTCTCTGTCTCTCTCTCTCACACACACACACACACACACACACACACACACACACACAGATAAATGCTTAAAGTTTATGAGGAGAGAAAAAGCAAGGTAAGGACATAAAGATGAGGGAAATAATTGTTTGCATCACCTGGGCCTTCCGTTGTCTGAGGCTCTGTAGAGGCTGAGTAAGTGGGTCTCGTCTCTAAACAAGCACACGATTAAAATCAATCAAAGACTGTATCTGTTAATAGTAATTATTAAGAACTAGATTCAATACTCAGATTCATTATGACCTAATATATCTGTTAACAGGGGCGAATCTAGACCATTTTTAGGGGTGCCAAGGCACCCCCGTGGAACTGCTCGGCACCCCCTGGCTCAGTGCAAAATGAATAATATATTATATATAATAATAGTGTTGTTGTGTGATAAGCACTGGGGGCCGGGCACCCCTAAAGACCAGATGCTAAAATCGCCCCTGTCTGTTAATAGTAATTATTAAGACCTAGATTCAATACTCAGATTCAATATGACCTAATATGACCATGACACAATAAAAAAGAATTCAGAATTTGAGGCCATTTGTTGAATTGAATTTTTGTGAAATAACCAAAAGGGCATTTACATTTAACATAGCCCTGGGTGCTGGAATGTTCATGCAGTTTTGTGTGTGTGTGTGTGTGTGTGTGTGTGTGTGTGTGTGTGTGTGTCTGAACCTAACCTACCTAAACCTGACCTAGCATAAATGTGTACATCATGCATACACAGTAGAGGACTATTGTAGAGTAGTACAGTAGAGGTGCTATACACCCCCTGCCGTACCCTTCCACGGCCTAGACAGAACTTGGCATTGACCTCAGATTCCATGACCTTGAGTACCTTATCGTGATGTCATGTCCAGGATGTGTGTATGTGTGCATGTGTCAAAGCAGCACTACGCAACTTTTTCGAGGTCATCAATCGAGTTGAAATAACTGCAAACACAATCAACATTTACCACACTGCCATGCCAAAACAAACCCTGGTCAAGTCAGAACCACATGTAATAGTTATGTGTGCCTTTAGCAGGACCACAGGTTATAGAGTAATGACCTGTGTGTGTGTGTGTGTGTGTGTGTGTGTGTGTGTGTGTGTGTGTATGTGTGTGTGTGTGTGTGTGTGTGTGTGTATGTGTGTTTGTGTGTGACATGCCATTGACATGCTTGGCTGTAGAAGGTAGCACCGCACACCAAAAATAAACTGCAACACCTGGGCTAAAGTTGACAGAGTCATATTATCATGACATGACATGTGCGAAATGTACATCATTCAGATGCTGAGGAGGGGTCTTACCCACCATGGTCAGCTGCAGTTTGCGGATGAGAGCCTTGTACCCATT
>CM059281.1:27054841-27067341 GCA_030347295.1 Setipinna tenuifilis | reverse complement strand
ACATCTGATACACTCTCACTTTTGTGTCCTGTGTGTGTGTGTGTGTGTGTGTGTGTGTGAGTGTGTGTGTGTATGTGTGTGTGTGTGTGTGTGTGTGTGTGTGTGTGTGTGTGCTATCCAGCCAGTCTAGGCACACTTTGACATCTGATACACTCTAATTAGTGCTGCTTAGAACTACTTGAAAAAACAACTTAAAAAAAAAAAGCTGCATGGATCTGTTTTACATTAGTTTAACTATTATTTTTTAACTATAATGAAAGGCATGCTAAACAAATAGAAAAATGTCCCATGTAGCCTGATCCATGGAACTTATACTGTAGCTAATTAATTAATTACATACTTAATTATGGTAATGAAGTACTATATATATGTCTGGGGTCACCCAGACAATTTTGTGTTTTCCATGAAAAGTCACACTTTTATTTACCACCATGTGTACAATGTACAACCTATGTAAATATTGCACCAAAAAACATATATAACCATAGTCATTTACCACATTAGCAATGTATAGAGTGTGTATTTGTGATTAGTTTAAAGTTATCTTCACTGAAAAAAACTGTGATTTTCTTTAAAAAATAAGGACATTTCTAAGCGACCGGAACGGTAGTGTGTATATATATCTAACCCTAACCCTAACCCTAAATATATATACAACAACAATTTTTTTTCTGTCTGAATTCTACCTCCCCTCATCTCTCACTCACTGTCTGTCTGTCTGTCTGTCTGTCTGTCTATCTATCTATCTATCTATCTATCTATCTATCTATCTATCTATGTCTGTCTGTCTGTCTGTCTGTCTGTCTATCTATCTGTCTGTCTGTCTATCTGTCTGTCTGTCTGTCTGTCTCTCTGTATTTTCCCTTTGCATTGTCTCCCTGGTCCTCCTACCTGAGTCAAGGCAGAGGATGACGATGAGAAGTATCTTCATGGTGAGGTGCCAAACACTCACATGTACGTGTCTTCTGTTGTAGTCACACTTTCTGTAGTGTGATAGAGCAGTGTTAATGAGCTTTATTCACGAGCCTCTCAATAGCAGCGACAAGCCAGCCTATTTCTGACCTGGGGTTTATCTGTATGGGTGTAGACCAGTGTGGTTGGGTGTCGTAAACCTGGCTGACCACAGGAAGGAGGCCTGTGACAGAACGTGTTGCACAAACACACAAACAGTGTTTGGCGTTTGATTCATTTGGCAAACATATGTCCTACAAAAATAATTATATATATAATAATGATAATTAAAAGTTAACAATGTTAAAAGCTTCTAATGTCTGACAGAACTGCATTGCTAAGTCAAAAGAGAGTGGTAATTAATGACCACAGAAACTTCCAGAATGGCTAGGAATAAAGTGCTATGCTTAGTTACTGTACATAACTAAGAACAAACACAGCACCAACCTTGTCAAACTCTTAACCGATGCCACTGTGCGTACGACCTGTGTCATCAGTAGCTCTGCTATGCAGCTTCTTGAAGTGTATACCAGATAGGCACTTTAGGGACCAAAGGTAGCTTAACTTCACACTAAATGGCCATAATAAGATCTTCATGAACAAGACCCCTTACTAGGACAGGTAAAGAAAAAATGTGTGTGTGTGTGTGTGGTGTGTGGTGTGTGGTGTGTCTGTGTGTGAGTGTGTGTGTGTGTATGTGTATGTGTATGTGTGTGTGTGTGTGTGTGTAAGTGTGTGTGTGTGTGTGTGTGTGTAAGTGTGTGTGTGTGTGTGTGTGTGAGAGAGAGAGAGAAAAGGGGTGTGGGAAGGTGTTGGTACACAAGGTGTCTCAAGAGCTTTTCTCAGAAAAGGAGTTCCTATCAGGGGTGCGTTTCCCAAAACCGTCGTTGCTAACTTCCTTAGCAACTTCGTAGGTTTGAACGATGGACTAACGACACTACTGTTTCCCAACAGCATCGTTCGAACGACACAACAAAACGGATGTTTACAACAACATTAGTCCGATGGATCGTTCGACGACGCAGGTGTTTCCCAACAGCAAAGTCTGGACGATCCATCGTAAGTTCCATCGTTAAACTGTATAGTTCGAACGATTAGCATGGACCTGTCGTTAGACCATTGTTTATGTCGGTTTCTGTACACGTGACGTCTTGCTCGTCACCTTTGGCCGTCTTGGGTCAGATTAGGCACCATTCAATGCTTTACCGCCACCCACTGCATGAATGGTTTTACTTTAATTCACTTCATTTTCATCCTGGCACTTGCCAGGTCATGTAAAAAGACGATAGAAAATTCACCCCACAACACACCAAAAGTTGTTGCAAGATGTTGTTGGATTATTAAAGTTATTGGCTGATTTGACAGGTCGTTTTTAATACTGTGATGTAGAGTATGATCACGGTTCACAGATCCACAATCAAGGCCATTCCACGTGTTTCAAATTGATTACGGTTTAGCAGTATTCGAACCCGTATCTCTCCGAAAAAGGGAGAAAGTCTGCATAGTGGGTTGACGAGCTAACCACTCAACCATCGTGTCACATGAGTAGCCAGTGGCCTTGGTTATATTTATATGCACACCTATGTAGGGTAGCATAAATGAAATATACGATTATATCATTACAAACGTATACAGTTTACAAACGTATTCAGTCACTGCTTTTTAATGAGTAAGGGACATGATTGTGTTGGGGAACATTTTCCTAAGTTGCTGAAGTTGTCACAGCCTACATACCGGCTGAATTGAAATAAGGCTACGTTTTTGTTGCTTACTGTCGTGGTGTCGTTTCTGCCTCCCCGCAACGAATGCATCCGAATACTCTCCGAGCACTTCCGACACATCTGGATACTTTGCAGTTTCAACGACAGAAGTCCAAACTAACATAGTTCAGACTTACGTTGTACGTAGATAGTTGGAGAGTTTCGGGAAACAGTCGGAATCGGACTGTTGTGTCGTTTGAACCTACTACGGACAACGGTGGTTCAAATGCTAACATCCGTCGTTGTTTGGGAAACGCACCCCAGATTTGGCTGTGTGTGTGTGTGTGTGTGTGTGTGTGTGTGAGTGAGTGAAGAGCAGTTCCTATCAGATTTGGCTGTGTGGTTGACTCGTCACCAGTGATGTCACACACTGTTGCGACATCAGTGGTTTAGTGTATATCGATTCTCTAAATGGGCTCTGTTGGCAACTCTTTCCCTTTACAGGGGATTCGCATACCAGTTTTACACAATCACCTACTGTAAATATCCAACACTCAGTCTAACACTTACGTCTAGATCTTTGGCCAGAGATTGTGTGTGTGTGTGTGTGTGTGTGTATGTGTGTGTGTGTGTGTGTGCGTGTGTGTGCTTTCTGTGTGAGACTAGGGGAAGAGACAACACTCTAGCAGCAATGCATGAGCACTTCTCTGCACTTCTGCTAACCACCATTTGTTGGGTGTTGACTTGTTCAACACCAAAACTTACACCAGCTTGATTAAGTAAAAAAAAGAAGAAATAATGCAACACTTTATGTTACATGTCCCTTTTACAGTGTATCTACATTTAATATGTAACTTTATGTACTTAGACTGTGCACACCTAACAGTAAAACTATCCAAATCCTAACCCTAGTAATAATTGTTACCCTTACCCTAACCCTACAGCAGAATATTAGTACATCATGTCATTGATTTGTGGTTATGCATGATCGTGGAAACCTGGAATGTATATGTGTATATTTTTGCACTACCTTCACATAAGTACCATAGACACTGCATGCATGGACACTGTACTAGTTGTGCATTTTTCTGCAACATTAATTTATTTTTAAAGGTCAAAAACAACAACAACAACAACAACAAGTAGTTGTAGTTTACTAACTGACCACTAGGGGAGCATGACTCCCCATGGTTTACCAAGCAGACAGACAATCAAATTGCAAGTATTATCCAAAGGACATTTAAACAGACAATCCAACAGAAGCAAGAAAACACAATTAACAGGACACAGTGGATATAAATGTGTTTTAAATAGGGCATTAAATTCATGATACTTTTTCTTCTGTCAGGGTTCCCATAAGGCAGGGGGTGACCCCAAAGTCCCTGTACTGACAGAGGGCCCCACCATGGCATAATAACCAGCATAAGGGTAATTGGGGGCTCTGCTATTATACAGTACACACACACACACACACACACACACACACACACACACACACACACACACACACACACACACACACCTTGGACACACCTTCTCATTCAATGTGATTTATTTACTTTCATGACTACTTACATTGTAGATTCTCACTGAAGGCATCGCAACTGTGAATGAACACATACAGAAATTATATGTGTTATGAATTATGTAATGTTGATGCCTTCAGTGAGAATCTATAATGTAAATAGTCATGAAAATAAACTAAACGCATTATATGAGAAGGCGTGTGTGTGTGTGTCTGTAAAAGCACTTTCCCTACTGTGCACCTATGGAATAGCAATTGTGGGTTCCCCCCCCCCCCCCCCAGTGTTAATGTACACACACACACAAATAGTGCACACATCATAACAGTCTGTGAGTAGGTACACATAAGGGCCATTTTTGTGTGTCCAAACCTTTGGCCTGTACTGCATGTGTTCATGGTGACCAGAATATGAAGCAGCACTTCTATTCACATATGTGGTAAATGCTTTTTGGCTTGTTGTCAAAAAGATTTGTGATGATGTACTGTATTTGTCTGTGACAGGGGTTCAAGATTGAGATTCCATGGGCTATATGCTTATCAGAGCCTAACAGAGTGTTGCAGATGCCAACAACGCTAACTGAATGAAAGCACAATACAAGCATACACTTACTTAATGCAAGCATACAAAATTATGTGTAGATGATCCACATGAATGAAAAAAAAAGACAAAATCATTAACTAGCATTTACAAGATTAAAAAATAAAATCTTATTAAATGATTAGAAACTCATACTATAGCTTCAAGCTTTACTTCACTAATGCTTTACCACTGCATAGACCGTCTCAGTCATAGAAGAAGCCGAGCTGCACTTGGTTTGGCCGTCCTGCTTCCTGTGGAAACGGACCGTGGCGTAGCCAGGGTCCAAGCACCCTGAGGGGTCAGAGGGTAACTGAGCGAGGACATAGACACTCTCAACTCTGTTGCTGTCTGCCCTGTTTGGAGCGCTGGTGTCCTTTACCTCCTCATACTCACAGTCATCCGCAGGCTTAAAGGTTGAAATCAGGAGCAGGGGCAGGGGCAGGGGCAGGAGACATGAAGATCAACACAATAAAAGTTAAATTCAAAGCGCACCTCAAAACAACTGGATGCTGCTTTCAAGTAATGCAGAGCCGGGGTCTGCCGCCGGGGTCTGCCGCAGTGTTCTGCGGTACACCCAGCAGAATTGACAGATTTTGTTTGGTAGTGAAATGAAACTGGCTTATTGCTAAGAAATGAGTAAGGTGTCAGTGTGGTTACACATTTAGTGGGGTCACCGTTTGAGAATCAGAGTACTGTTTTAAAACCTAAAGTAACTTAAACATAAACAAAATCTATTTACTTTGTGCACTGTGTAAAAGGAGGATGTCTGTCAGCAGTGGCGGTTCTATAGTGTTTTACTGCCCGGGCGAGACCACCTCTCAGCACCCACCCCCCGAGGCAGAGAGACACGCTGCTTCTGTGCGTGGCACCTTCTCAGCAAGCAAGGGTGCCTGCAGTTCACTTAGGGGGCGCCAATGTGCCGGTTGCAGTGCTATGACACATGGAGCTTTTTATTTATTTTTTTCCCAAAGTGCTTGTGGCGCCCCCCATGAAATGGCACCCTGGGCGGCTGCCCTGTTCGTCCGTGCCTAAAACCGCTACTGTCTGTCAGGTGACCTAAAAGTAGATGTTTTTCACTGAAGCTGTTTAAGATTTTCAGTTTTGCAGTTACAAGTATAGTTTGCCATGAAAAGAGCACATTCTTTTAAATAAACTAAATTAAATTAAACTAAACCAAGTAGAACAGAGGTCTTGTGGAGGCGTCAAAGGCTCATGGAGAAAACTTTAAGGAAGGAGGATGCCTATAAGCAAACTCCTCTGTGCCAACCTCTCAGTGCCATCACTTTCTTGGTGAGTGTTTCTGCCAGTCCAGAGGTGTCAATCCCGGGTTCAGAAAGTAGAAACCCTGCCACAAATTTGATCCAGCCAGCTCTGAATCAGATGATTGTAATGAGCACTCAAGACAGGTAGATCAGCTCCTTAGCAAAGTCACCTGTGTTACAAGGAAAACCTGGCAGGGTTTTTACTTTCTGAACCTGGGATTGACACCTCTGTCTGCCACAAAAAGGGTATAATAGCAAGCATAGTTTTTAACATCTGTATACCACTGACCTTATTCTTGTTCCCTGTGTCACTCCGGGAGACCTGGTTGGACGAGGAGGCCGACTCTGTGGAATAGATCACATGTTACTACCTTTACCATTCAAACCAGGAAAATAATAACTGAGTGAATGAATAAATGTATACATGAATAAATGTATACATGAATGAATGAATGAATGAATGAATGAATGAATGAATGAATCAATCAATCAATCAATCAATCAATCAATCAATCAATCAATCAATCAATCAATCAATCAATCAATCAATCAATCAATCAATCAATCAATCAATCAATGGCTTAATAAATGTGAAGAGGGAGGGATAACAAAATGATTGTCATGTTGTGTTGCTTAGACATTGCATTTAGTTGGCATACCCATTTAATCTACAAGAGGGCAGCAGCTTACTTCTGTTCACCTGTAGATATACCTTTATATTGATGAAGCAGAAGTAATGGTAGCAAAGTCCGACCCACCTTAGAACGAGAATAACTGTTTGAGAGATGACTTTGCGTGCTACACCTCTGCGCTATTGTGGACTACCAGCATTTTTTCTTCCAGCCTAAGACTGGTGAACCTCTTACCCCCTTTCCCTTAGGACTTGGTTTGGTTTTGGGCCCATATTGTTTTCTTTGTTTATGTGTTCTTTGTTGATGTGGGGATACCCGCATCTTTGTGAACGACTATAAAGAGGAGAAAGACCATATGTGTGCACTGGCAAGACACAAGAAGACAAGCTGCTTGGGTTGGTCGTCGAATGAAAAAGGGAAGTTGGCGTCCTTTTGCCATTCACCCGTATTTAGACTTCTACATCTTGTTGCACACACTCAGATTAGAAACTGCCATCTGGGCAATAATTTGTAATCTCTAGAGCTGTTGCGAGCTTGTTGGCAGAGGCAAGTTCTTAATAGTCATTAAAGTATCTGTCTGTATTGCATTTCGATATCCAGGTTGGGATGGGTGGGGGTCGCCATGGGGGTGGGGGTGGAGAGGGAGGGATATTGTATATGTGTGTGTATGTTTAAAATTTATTTCTGACTTAACTCATTTTTTCAACACCATTCTGTAATGCACATTTCAATTTTGACAAAATAAAAAACATTTGATCAAAAAAAAAAAAAAGTCATTAAAGTATCATTCCAGCATAATGGAGACATACTGTACATTACAAGACATCCATTACTTAAATGGGCATTTGATGTATTGGTCAGTACAAATGTTAGTGTTAATAATTAAAAAAAGAGATAGAAAGCGATACAGAAAGAGGCATGGAGAGAGGATAGTACTCACTTTTTCCCTTGGCATGCCAGTGTTTGCAGTATATAAAGACAGCAATGGCCAGCAACACTACAGCCACAACCACACCTACTGACAGTAAACACATACATAGAAAAAGTAAATAAATAATACAATGTAAATACATACAAAATAAATTAGGTTCACAATAATTATACCACTGGGTTAGATCCAAAGACATCATATCTACACACATTATTTTTTGTTTAATATAGTATACTAGGTGAGATTTGTGTTTTTTTTTAAAGCATTCTGTTGTCAAGGGAGCTCAGGCAGTTCTAGAATGTGATATTGGGATATTGAATGGCCGCTTTTGTCACGGTACTTGTGCCAATATTATTACTATATTTTGAAGATATTAAGACTGAAATTTTAAGACGATGTTTAGACAATGACACTAACATGCATATCACAGAATGAGGTTAAGTTACCATTAGCTAGGTTAGCATACCCTCCTACATCAAATTTGTGTTAATGCATTTGTGGGTATGGGTGTGTGTGTGTATGTGTGTGTGTGTGTGTGTGTGTGTGTGTGTGTGTGTGTGTGTGTGTGTGTGTGTGTGTGTAATTCATTTGTGGGTATGGATGTGTGTGTGTGTGTGGTGTGATGACATTACAGCAATTATGTATAGCTTCAAAAGACTGATCCTGTGGGTCAAGAGACAACCAATGATGAGGCAGAGTAGAATGGGGAGGAGGTCTCGTGAGGCAATACCATTTATTCCCATCCATTAGAGGATTAGACCTATAAAAACATGCATAGTTTGCTTGTACTGGAAACCTTACCTGTTACCACAGCCACCAAAGATGATGATGATGAAGATGTTGGTGATGATGATGATGGTGATGATGATGATGATGATGGTGTTGATGTTGATAATGACTGTTTTGTTGTTGTTGTTCGTGGTGGTGGGTTGACCTGTATTTTGACTTCTGTGATCAGAGCCATGCTGCCAGACATTGCCCCAGTGCGGACCCCACACCAGTAAATCCCAGAGTCACTGCTGGTCAGGTTTCTGATGGTCACTATGAAGACAGCCTGCTCTATCTTGTGGGTGATGGAGAGCCTTCCAGCGGTCTCGTTTGTCTTGGACGCTATCATGTCTAGACATGTGGAGTTTGTGCTCTGCTTGCAGAAGTGCTTTGTGTTTTTGGTTGACTCCAAGGGGTACTTACAGCTGATCTCAATACTTCCTCCAACTCTGCCAGTGTTTTTGATGGGTTTGCCGCCACAACATGTATCTGTGAATAATTTAGAATGCCATCAATAACACACAAACACACCCAAGAAAACATGTACAGCACACAAGCTTCATGCTCTGTGTCTGCATGTTTATGTCATTTTAAATAAAATAAAATAAATACATACAGTATAAATATTGCATGAATATAAAAAATATAGGCTGAACACACACACACACTTCTTACCTGTTTTGACGTTGAGATTCACTTCGATTTCCTCTTTCCCATTGTGCACACCACAGAAGTATGTTCCAGAATCTTCCTCCGTAAGCCTTCTTATGTGCACATTGAATATCCCACTCGTGTGGTTGTCATACACGGAGAAACGGCTGCCTTTTTCATTAGGTATTTCTTCAGATTCGTCTCCCCGATAAAAGTGTTTCTCTGTGTTCTTAAATTCATAGAACTGACATTTTATAATGATGCCTCCCCCTGTGAAGGCTTTAACGTCAAGGCCACGCCCACAGTTCACTTCAAAAGAAAGAAAAGAAAAATGCTTTTGAGTAGGCAGTGGCGGTACTATTGTGTTTTATGCCCCGGGCGAGACCACCTCTCAGCACGCCCCCCCCCCCCCCCCCCCGAGGCAGAGAGACACGCTGCTTCTGTGCATGGCACCTTCTCAGCAAGCAAGGGCACCTTCTCAGCAAGCAAGGGCGCCTGCAGTTCACTTAGGGGGCGCCAATGTGCCGATTGCAGCGATATGACACACAGAGCTTTTTATTTATTCATTTATTTATTTCCACAAACGCTCGTGGCGCCCCCCCACGAAATGGCGCCCCGGGCGGCTTCCCAGTTCGCCCTTGCCTAAAACCGCTCCTGTGAGCCTAAAACATGATAAAAAATCTATTTGGTTGTATCTCTGTTTAATCCAGTTGCAGGAGAAAATAAAGGGCCATAACTTGCGTCTCATTAGTGATAGTCATAGAGACTGCAATATTCCCCACAGCTGAATAGTGCAACAACAGTGACCATGTTGCCATGACTCCAGAGCAAACAAAGATCACACCATTCCTTTATTAGGCTTTAGTTTAGCTTAGTTAGCTTAGTTTCTGTATTAGCCAAGTATAATGTAGGCCTATCAGTTGTTAACAACCTGGAATGTCTGACATTATAGGTGAAAAGCTTTCTCCTAAAATGTAACTATGTTTTCATCAGTGTAGTATTAGCTCTAAACGTGAATTGTTATGTTTTATGCCTTATGCCTTAGCCCCATGTTTTGACTCTGTTGTGCTGCCACAGTATCTCAGAAAGGCCTTTAAGGACTTATCCCCAATGATCTATTATTATTGCCATTTTAGGCTAACATTAATGTGTTGCTGCAGTATTAAACTTGAACTAGTGACAAAGTGCATATTAGCAGCAGGACCGGCAAGCTAAAGCTAATGGCTAACAAGCTAATGGCTGTACAGTACATAACAACCAAGGGAAAGTGGCTAATGCTAGCATGGTGCAGTAATGGCTGCTATTTTGTTTAGCAGGAAGGAGCTGAATAAAACTATGGGTGACCAAACATGTCATGTCTTGCCAGGATATGTCCTGTTTTCAGGTAGCTAGTTGGGTTTTGGTTCATTGCTGGCATACTGAAATGGTAGACTTGCTGATGCTGATAAATGTTCACTGTAGAATACATTAGGTCTATATGAATATCAATGACATTAAGAAACAAATGCATACTCAAATGTATACCACAGCTATAAGAATTAAAAGAAACATTGCATGTATTTACAGAAAGTCAAGGCATAACATAAAAAACTCTCCGAGTAGAAAATACAGCAAGAAACAGGCAAGCATCTGCGTTAAGTTTGACACAAAATTGGACAGAAGGATATTCATTGTGTCTGCCTAGGTATATAAATGTCTTACCTGAGATCAAGAATAGCACACAAACCCAGGTACTCCTCATTTTGTGAAGTTGGTCCTTTACTCTGTGACTTTAGTTGAACTTTAATGTACGTTTTTAACAGCTAAAGTGGCACTTCTCCTTTTTCATCAGTGTGGTAATTACAGTAACGGCCTCTCTCACCAGCTGACATGCTAAAAAAAAAGTGCAGACAGGCAGAGCTAGAGAACGAGGGTGAGGGAGGTTATATATTATAAAATCCCAGCAATTGTTGACACAGAGGCAGAGAGCAGGTTTTCAATTCAGGCTTTATTAACTGTTTATAACTAATATTGTAGACAGAACACAAGATGTTGTCAGAGCCACAACTTACTCTACTAGAACTAGATAACCCCCGGAACACACACACACACACACACACACACACACACACACACACAGACACAACATCAAACCAATCAACAAAAAATACAACATTAATGTTAAATACAAATAAAACTGTTATGACACTCCACAAATGTTATCACAACAGTATATTCAAAAAAGAGAAACAAAGGAAAGAGAAACAGCCAGAGAGAGGTAGAGAGATAGACAGAGAGAAAGCAAGATATGACACAAAAGTCAACTGTATATAATCTTGTTTATAAATGGCCAAACTACTAAAATACCACAATAATAGCCAGCCCACTTTCAAGAACTGTTGGCACCTCTCGGGCACAATGTTTGAGGGGAGCTGTGAACGGCTTGCCCACCGCAACTAACACTTTTGAACAGTGGCGGTTCTACAGTGTTTTACTCCCCGAGCGAGGCCACCTCTCAGCACCACCCGAGCCTACGGGATGTTGTTCGCTTCTGCAGCCAGCCCCCAGTGGTTGTGTGAGGTACTGCAACTGGGGAAAGTTCAGTTTTGGCAGTGTTGTTTAACCTGGAACGCTGCTGTTTGCTTTAATGCGTTTAATAGTGGCATAGTAACAGCCCTGAACAGTTGCCACTCAACCTAACTGTGTTTGATAGTAGCGTATTTACAGCCTTGAAATGTTGCCACTTGACTTACATTACATTACAGTACATTACATTACACTTAGCAGACGCTTTTATCCAAAGTGATTTACAAAAAGGAGGACTCAAATGTGTTTGATAGTTGTGAATTCACAGCCTTGACTTAAATGTGTTTGATAGTTGTGAATTCACAGCCTTGGCTTAAATGTGTTTGATAGTAGCATATTCACAGCCTTGGTCCTCTCTCTCCAGCTCAGCAGAAGAGCCACCATTGGTGCGCTGGTGTGGGTGGTTCCTCATGAATTGGACCGTGGCGTAGGCGGGGCCATCAGCGCAAAGGTCGTTGGTGGGGTCGTTGAGGTCGCTGGTGGGGTCGTTGAGGTCGCTGGTGGGGTCGTCTGCATGGGTCATGCTGTGCGGCCGCAGCCGCTGTGGACGACGGACGGCGTCGTTAATCTCCTCGTAGTCTCCCTCAGCACAGGCCTGAGTCAAGTCAAGTCAAGTCAAGTTTATTTGTATAGCGCATTTCATACACAAAGGCAGAATTTTAACACATTTAATGCAGAATTAGAATGTATTTAAACATGTATGTGTGTTGGTAAGTATGTATGTATATGCACTACATGTATGTACTGATATTTCATATTTGTCTGCGTTTGTCTGTGTTGTACTAGACCCTTGTGCACCCCTAGTGGTGGCAGTGTAGTACTGCAGCAGCCACTGTACTCAGTAGGCTCTCAGCCCTGAGCACAAGTCAAGTCAAGTTTATTTGTATAGCACATTTCATACACAAAGGCAGTTCAATGAGCTTAACAAAAATAAA
>CM059281.1:27029841-27052341 GCA_030347295.1 Setipinna tenuifilis | reverse complement strand
AACCAATGCTTTGGTCGTTGTCCACACCAAGCCCCACCCACCCTAAACTATGTCAGTAACCTTTGTTTGGAGTGGAAAAGGGAAGGGCCTAGTGGGGGCATTTACACAAACAAACCACAATACAGTACACCAGGTCTCTAAAAGGAGCCAACCTTCCTTATCATTTCGGATGGACTAAGGAAACCCAAATTCTCCATCCATCCATCCATCCATCTGTCCATCCATCCGTCTGTCCTTCCATTTTTAACCTGGTTAGTTACGTAGCTTGTTTTTACATTCATGCTACTGGGCCTGGACCATCCAACCTGATGCCGTCTACCAGAGCCTGAAACCCAACACCACCTGGCGACAACAGGACCCTGTAGTCCAATTCATTAATCCACCCCTGCTTTTTTGTCTGCCTCAAATACACACAAGATACTGCCTGTCTCAGATACTGCACACACAATCTGTCTGAAATACATTACACTTAGCTGACGCTTTTTATCCAAAGCAACTTTAAGTTATTTCAGGTACAGGGCAAGGGTTACAGTCCCTGGAGCTATGGCAAGGGTTACAGTCCCTGGAGCTATATGCCCTGCTAAAGGGCACCTGAGCCATGGATGAGCCACATTCTTCCTACTGGTAAGGGTGGGATACGAACATGCAACCTTCCGATCCCAAGACTAACTCCTTAACCACTATGTCATGGCTGCCAAATACACACAATCTGTACCAGCTGTACTTACTCACCTTGGTCTTTAAGGTGCACCTCTGTGAGAACGACCGCACTGCCAAATTCACACCTGTTCCAGGTGTACTCACCTTGGTCTTTAAGGTGGACCGATGTGAGGAAGGCCATGGCTACCAAATTCACACCTGTATCAGGTGTACTCACCATGGTCTTTAAGGTGCACCTCTGTGAGAAGGACCACACTGCCAAATTCACACCTGTTCCAGGTGTACTTACTCACCTTGGTCTTTAAGGTGCACCTCTGTGAGAAGGGCCACACTGCCGGTGTTGCCGCCCGTCCGGACGCCACACCAGTACACCCCCAGGTCCCTGCTGGTCACATTGCTTAAGCTGGCCATGAAGGTGAGCCTGTCCTTATGATCCTTATCGTCATCCACCGACAACCTCCACCTCGACCCCCCCATCGAAGCCTCCGATGGGTGGTAACAGGTGAAAGTGGCGCCCTGTTTGCAGAAGTGCTTCACGTTGTCACTTGACTCTTTTGGATACCTGCAGGCGATATCGACGTGCTGTCCGACGGCTGTTGTCCTGGTGAGAGGCCCCTTGCAGCAGTCATCTGGCGAAGGCAGTCAGAGTGGCCTTAGATAATCTGTTTGATTCTCATTATTACACTGTAAACCCGGATAAGTTAATACAACTCAAAACTTTTGATGTAACTGATTACGTCAATAGTTTTGAGTACATTAACTATATATTTTAATTAAAGTTAATTTAAAAGTTTAAGTACATGAATTTTGTACTTAAACTTTTAAAGTTCACTTTTTAGTTAATGTACTCAAAACTACTTACGTAATCAGTTACATCAAAAGTTTTGAGTTGTATTGACAATCCGGTTTTACAGTGTAGGATAATAATACGGTTGTGCTCATACTGTACGTTTACATACCCTGGCAGTGTGTGTGTGTGTGTGTGTGATGGTGTGTGTGGGCCTATGTGTGTGTGTGTGTGTGGGGTGTGTGTGTGTGTGTGTGTGTGTGTGTGTGTGTGTGTAATGTAATTGTAAACATGTAATTATAACATACTAGCTGTATGTTATAATTGCATGTTTAACATCACAGGTAATAGTCTAAATTCTAATAAACTACAGTGATGGGTTTTCTTTAGGCTTGTGTATGCCCTCTATTACAGTTGTGCTCATAAGTTTACATACCCTGGCAGATTTGATGATTTCTTAACCATTTTTTTTCACAGAATATGAATGATAACAACTTTTCTGTCACTCATATGGTTAGTGTTGGCTGAAGTCATTTGTTGTCAAACACCTGTGTTTACTTTATTTAAGTCATAATGACAACAGAAACTACCCAAATGACCCTCTGAAACATGGTTAAGAAATTATCTACCAGGGTATGTAAACTTATGAGCACAAATGTAATAGAGGGCATACACAAGCCTAAAGAAAAACCATCACTGTAATTTATTAGAACTTAAACTATTACCTGTGATCTTAAACATGCAATTATAACATACAGCTAGTATGTTATAATTACATGTTTACAATTACATTACACACACACCACACACACACACACACATACACATAGGCACACACACACACACACACACACACACACACACACATAGGCACACAGACATAAGACGTCCCCATAGAAATAGTTACCTTGGCTTATGGTAATGGACACATGGATGTATGTGTCCACTTCGTGATCCACGGCACACCCATAATACCCGGCGTCGGACAGAGAGAGTTGCTTGATGACCACAGTGTAAATGCCCCGCTCAATGTCATTGAACTCCTTATATCTGACGTCCTGTGACTGTCCATATCTTTCGAAGGGACACTTGCTCTTGTCCCCCTTGCAAAAGTACTTTTGGTGTCGTTTGTATCTGTCATCAAATCTGCATTTTATGAGTAGGCCGCCACCAACAAAGCCTTTGACTTGTATTTGGCAAAATCCCTCAGAAGCTGTCAGAAAATGGATTCAAGTGTAAGTCAACAAGATGTTTGTGTCTGTGTGCTGTTACACTAGCAAAAAAGCTTGTAAAGACTCTACTCTTCCGAGACTGGTTCCCTTTCTAACAAAACTAACAACCACTAAACCAACACTCTCCCTAGATGCCTCATGCTTGTATAATTCTCCCTGTGTAGGACATATGTGTGTCTGTAGTGACCCTGCTTTGGGAAACTTACTTAGACACATGCATCTCCTTGCATGTATGAAGGTAGTCTGCTTACTCTGTGTTCCTCTACACCTCTGTTAGCTTATGTCCCCCTTTTTGTGAGTCGCTTTGAATAAAAGTATCTGCTAAGTGTAATGTAATGTAACAAAAAAGTTCCTATTGAGATCTCCATAGTATGTATACTACTTATTTCATACCTCTATAGTAGAGGTAAGATCTTAAGCCCAAGCCTGAGTCCGAGCCCGACACGACCCAAATTAATACCCCCGGGCCTGGGTCGGGTCGGGCTGGATTTTTTAGGCCCGATCTTACCTCTACTGTATAGTACTGCTACCATCTCTGTGTAGTACTTTTCTCCCTATAGTGTTCCTGTAGTACAGTCTTATAGTGCTTTAATAACATGTCCCAAAATACTATAGGAATCTTATAGTACACTGTAAACCCGGATAAGTTAATACAACTCAAAACTTTTGATGTAACTGATTACGTCATTAGTTTTGAGTACATTAACTATATATTTTAATTAAAGTTAATTTAAAAGTTTAAGTACATGAATTGTGTACTTAAACTTTTAAATTAACTTTAATTAAAATATATAGTTAATGTACTCAAAACTATTGACGTAATCAGTTACATCAAAAGTTTTGAGTTGTATTGACAATCCGGGTTTACAGTGTACTATTGTAGAACATTTTCCTTAAGGTTGTATAAAAGTATGTCTATGCTGAGGATAGATTGCATGCCATGTGTGTTCTTGTTTATGATATTTTAAGACACATTTCTCATCGTGGTTACAACATGTGAAACAACCGTACCTCTTGTGAAAACAGGAATTATGTGTAATGAGGAAGTGCGAAGCGCCAAAAGCAATATTGTAAGCTGCTTTGGATAAAAGCGTCTGCTACATGTGATGTAGTATGACTTTAAAATTTGTCACTTTATAAAACCATTTAGAGCACAGTTAAGGAAATTACTGAAATAACAGAAACACAACAGAAGGCAAGAACTTTCCCTCTCTCTCTCTCTCTATCTATCTATTTATCTATCTCTCTCTCTCTCTCCCTTTTCCTTTCTCTCTCTCTGTTTCTCTCCCTTTCCTCTCTCTTTCTCTCTCCCTTTCTGTCTCTCTCCCTTTTCCTCTCTCTCTCTCTCTCTCTCTCCCCTCAAAAAAATAAATAAAATAAAATAAACAAAAATAAACACAATTAAAATTATGCATGGCAAAATAACAGTGCAGTATGGTTATGAGAGGGTCTGACAGATGAGTTGACCTTACCCAGGATGAGGTATCTATCTATCTCTCTCTTTCTCCCTTTTCCTCTCTCCTTCCCTCTCTCTCTCTCTCTCCTTTTCCTTTCTCTCTCTCTCTGTTTCTCTCCCTTTTCCTCTCTTTTTTTCTCTCTCTCTATCTCTATCTCTCTCTCTCCCCTTAAAAAATAAAATAAACAAAAATAAACACAATCAAAATCATGCATGGCAAAATAATAAAATAACAGTGCAGTATGGTTATATGGTCAGAGATGAGTTGAGCTTACCCAGGATGAGGAGCAGGGAGGCAATGGCAGCGGCGCCCATCTCAAACGCCTCGTCAGCCTGCCGCGCTGAGCTGAGCTGAGCTGAGCTGCAGTGGGGAGAGACTCTTACCCAAGGCCACACACAGACTATGGGGCTTCCTTAACGCAAGTACTTCTCTGTTTTGTGTGGAAACTAGTGGGTTCTGTGTGTCAATCTTTGCTTGCTCTCTCTCTCTCTCTCTCTCTCTCTCTCTCTCTCGTTGTCTGTGTGTCTCTCTCTCTCTCTCTCCCTCTCTCTCCCCCCCCCTCTCTCTCCCTCTCTTTGTCTGTGTGTGTCTCCCTCCTCCTCTCCCTCTCTCTGTGTCGCTCTCTCTATTGTTTTTCCATTTCAAAATGCTGCCTTTCCTTCCTCTTTTGCACACTTTCAAACAAAGACATCATGACATGACCATGAGGGGATGAGTGTGTGTGTGTGTGTGTGTGTGTGTGTGTATGTGTGTGTGTGTGTGTGTGTGTGTGATGGCAGGCCTTGTTCTGTGGCTTATAATGAGTTGTCTTAATTTCTCTGTCTTCTGTCTTTTAATGCTCACAGATATTTAAGCTCCTAGCTTTAACCTTACCTCTGTATCTTTCTCTCTGCCCCCCCCCCCTCCTCTCTCTCTCTCTCTCTCTCTCTCTCTTCCTCCCTATCTCATTTACTCTCACTCTGACAGAGGGAGCTCTTTTAAGTGTGTCACATGCTCCCTAGTGGACAAACTATGCAACTGCACTTGTTTGTAAAAGGAGTTTTTTCAGACACTTTTTTTGAAGGTTCCTGCCCCTCTATGTCCTATTCTTCACAATGCATATTGTAAACACATGTAAGTAATACTAGTGAAGTAATCCTCCATGCTTGCCATATTTTGTCTGGCACCAACTAAAAATATCAAATAGCAACATATTTTGATATCAAAACATTGCTCTCATTGGTTTGAATCTCTCATAACAAATGTGTTTCTTAAAATTTCCATGTGCCTTGAATGGAGTTTTGGTAAACATGAAGTGGCCTTGTTTTTGAAATAAAAGACTAAGAGACTATGCCCATATAAGTCAAGCCAAGCTTTATTTATTTCACATATTTGTGTTACAAATACAGTTCAAGGTGCGTACATAAAATGTAAGATACAGAAGAGGAAAACATAATGATAACAAATATCAAAACAACAGCAAAGCATTCATATATTACACAGACATCTAAAATAAAAAATATAATAATAAAGGGTAGTAAATAATGAAAACAGCAAATAAATATACAGTACAATGCATTTGAAAATAAAATAAAACACAAGTAAAATGCAAATATTTCTTTACCCATGATGATTCAGAGAAGAGTTCAAGGTTAAGATGCATTTCATTTAAGGATTTGATAGACAGGCTCAGGCTGGATGGTGCGGGGGTTCAGGCTCTGCTACTGCATCAGGCTGGGTGGTGTTGGGGTTCAGGTTCTTGTAGTCTGCATCAGATTGGGTGGTGTTGGGGTTCAGGCTCTGGTAGACTGCATCAAGTTGGGTGGTGTTGGGGTTCAGGGCCTGGTAGACTGCATCAGGTTGGGTGGTTTTGGGGTTCAGGTTCTTGTAGTCTGCATCAGATTGGGTGGTGTTGGGGTTCAGGCTCTGGTAGACCGCATCAAGTTGGGTGGTGTTGGGGTTCAGGCTCTGGTAGACTGCATCAGGTTGGGTGGTGTTGGGGTCCAGGTTCTGGTACACTGCATCGGGTTGGGTGGTGTTGGGGTCCAGGTTCTGGTAGACTGCATCAGGTTGGGTGGTGTTGGGGTTCAGGCTCTGGTAGACTGCATCAAGCTGAATGGTGTTGGCATTTCCACTCTGCATAAGACTTTCATGTAAATGTCTAATAGCAAAGACCTTTACTGAAAATAATGCTGATGATGAATATTTAATCTTGGATGGACTGGATTCTTTCTCACCTGGTCATGTCTTGCTTGTGTCACAGTTTCAGTCTTGCATTTCCTGCCACACAAAAAGTGCCATGAAGTCAAAGGCATCCTTCACCAATGTCTGATTAGCCAATGCTAGGAAGTTTTTTTTTTTTAAGTACATTGTTATAATACACTGCATGAAAAACTGAATGAAAATGCATTAAAATTGCACAATTTGAATTACAATTGACTACTACACAGTACTGAGACCTGTATACTCCACCATTTAATGTCTTATAAGTTACTAGTACTGTTAGTTAAACATTATTACAAGACACAAGAATTAGATTATGGAATTTCAGTATAATTTAAAAGTTGAATATCATACCATATAATGCCATTATTAATGTGTGTGTGTATGTGTGTGTGTGTGTGTGTGTGTGTGTGTGTGTGTGTGTGTGTGTGTGTGTGTGTGTGTGTGTTTGTATGTGTGTTGACCCAAACATATTCACTCACCTCATAAAGAAAACCACACACAGCATAGTCATCACTCCACACACTATGACTGCCACCACAGCAGTCGGTACAGTCGGTACAGTCGGTACAGGGCTCTGCTCTTCTAAAGGAATTACTCAGATATGAATAAAAACATTGTGAAGAATCTAGTTAGCAAATGGGTTTAAAGAAGAGCCTACCTGTCAAAGAGATTTCTATTGGAGTAGAATTCTGGGAGCCAAATCCGTTGGTTGCTTGACAGTGGTAAAGTCCAGCAGTGGCCATGGTCAGAGTGAAGGTGTTGTTCTGTCCTGATCCTACTTGGGTGGTTTTATCTTCAGTCCTCCTGTACCAGATGTAGTTATCCACTGGTGGGTTGGCATCACTGTTGCAGGTCAGACTCACTAAATTGTTTTCTAACTTACCTTTATGGTTAAGTGATACTGATGTCCTTTTAGGAGGATCTGAGTGAAAAAAACATATTCAAAGAAAGACATTAATTTTCACCTCACTGGAAATTAAACAAACAAATCAGCCTTACAGAGGTGTCAATCCCAGGTTCAGAAAGTAAAAACCCTGCCAGGTTTTCCTTCTAACACAGGTGACTTTGCTAAGGAGCTGATCTACCTGTCTTGAGTGCTCATTACAATCATCTGATTCAGAGCTGGCTGGATCAAATTTGTGGCAGGGTTTCTACTTTCTGAACCCGGGATTGACACCTCTGGTCCTTTAAACTTCATAATTTCATTACTTACATAAGACTTTAAGGTACATAAAAAATGAATCCCTCTTGCTACGTTTGTTTAAAGCCTAGGTAAGACCTATCCTAGCGCTGGTCCTCGAATATCCTACTCTACTGCTGAGTACTGCTTCCGCTCAACTTAATTTCCTTCCACCAACTGCGTCAGGGAGTGTAAATTTCGACCCCCTTCATCCGTGAATGTCTACCAGCCAATCAGCAAACAGATGGAGGGCTAAAAACGATGACTTGCACTCAAGCTTTGAAAGTGAGAATTTAAAGCCAGAACAAGAAGAATGTTTGAGCAATTTTATCAAGGGGAAATGCATTATTGGCCTGCTTCCTATGGGTTTCGGTGAACGTTTAATGTGCCAAGCAGTGGTTCTATAGTGTTTTACGCCCCGGGCGAGACCACCTCTCAGCACCCCCCCCCCCCCCCCCCCCCCCCCCGAGGCTGCTTCTGTGGCACCGTCTCAGCAAGCAAGGGCGCCTGCAGTTCCACAGCAATCCACAGTTTAGGGGGGCGCCAATGTGCTGCTTGCAGCGATATGACACACAGAGCTTTTTATTTTATTTTATTTTTTTTTCCCCAAGCGCTCGTGGCGGCGGCCCGGTTCGCTTCGGTGTGAATACAGAGGTTTCAGATGCTTTGCACAGAGTGAAATGATATGAAAGCAGCTGATGTGTCCCTCAAGTGGCTTGCGACAGTAGGTACCATGTCGTCGACTGTTGCTGTTGAAGGGGTGAGAAATGATGGTCGGCCCTGGCTGCCCTCGAACTGTGTAACTCCGGAGTAGCAACGGTGAGCTTTGACTACAACGGCAAAAATCCTCGACGGCGACAAATACTTGTCTGTTTTATTCCTGTAGTTCTATGAGTTAGTCGCTAATCTTTGTTTAGCGTCCCTCGAGGAAGTGTGTGTGTGTGTGTGTGTGTGTGTGTTCTAGTGTTGATTCAATATTAACCTTGTCAAATGTGTTTTATTCAAGTGTACGCAAATCTCACCTGTGATCTGTAGATCCACCTGAGTTGTCAAAGCAACGTTGTCATTGCCAGTTCTGACTCCACACCAGTAGATTCCAGCATCCTTTATTTTCAGGTCATGAATTGTCACAGTAAACATTTTTGCAGTTGTGTTTTCAGACATAGAATATTTCCGAGTCATTGATGATGGCTTTGATTCAATCAGATCACACTCAATAAAGTATTTGTGTTCTTTACAGAAGTGCTTAGCGTTTCTTCCATTTGCTTTAGGGTAACTGCAAGGAATATTTATACGCTCTCCTTCATGTGCCGACATTGGAATAGGCATGTCACTGCAGTCACCTGTCAACATTAATCAGCTGTAAATGCCCAATTATACAATGAATTCATAGATTCACTCACTTGAGTAGTTACAATAAGGATACTAGTAATATTAGTAATAGTAATGTTACTAATATTAGTAATATTAGTAATAATAAAACCATTTTAGGCCAGTTCAAAGTGAACCATCGTTGATGTTAAATTTTATGTTACTGACTTTACCTTCTTTTATGGTCACGTCAATTGAATAATGTATTGTTTTGTTTTCGGTTGCACAGTGGTACATTCCATTGTCATCTGATGTTAGATTTGTTATGAGAACAGTTAAGTAGTTCCTGTTACTGTTCTCATGCTGGACAAACCTCCTGTGATTGCTGTGATGTGGCTGCATGTACAAGCAGGTGGATGCATTGCCCTTGCACAAGTACTTCTGCCTCTCTGTAAAGGCACCACTGTATTTGCAACGGATGAGTAGTCCACCTTTGTTGAAAGCATGGACCTTAGTGATAAATTGAGCTTTTACTGAGAAAAAAAAAAAAAAAAAGATTTGTTTTTTTAACTATTACATAAAGGTCTAGAAATGGTACATGCTTTAAATGAGTCACAACAAAAACTAGAAAAAGCGCTCTGAGAGCCCAGAACTCCGCCAAGGCAGCTTAAGTCTGCACCTTATTATCATTGTCAAATTCGTTAACACTCTGAATCTACTGAATCTACAATGCCTCAGCTACAAGTCGGTGTTAGTTGCATGTCTCTAGCTTGATTAGTTACTTCTCAGTAGCCCATTTTCCACAAGGTCTCTCGAATTTTAACTTTATGGATCACAAGATCAGGAATACTACCAGGATCCAGATTTTATTCTGCGGTTTGGCAGACCTTATGATGGTCTTATACTGTATTTTTTTTTTACTAAACATAGTGGCCATTATTTGTGGAGTTATAAGCAAAACATGTCCAAATTGCCCCTATCTCACAATGGTGAAGAATCCCTTAAAAAAGCTTCTACTGAGAAAAAAAAAAGATTTTACATAAAGGTCTAAAAATGGTGAATGCTTAAAATGAAATGCTGACAGCAGGATGTAGCTAGACAGCACCATTTTGAACGCATATGTGTCTAGTCAACAGAAGAGGGACCAAAACATCACATGATATCTCAGGTACAAAACATTACAAACAAAACATCACATGATTATTAATGTACACCAGCATGGTTGCCATAGCTTAACCTTACCTGTAATAAGGCAAAGAGAGAGAAGTAAGATCCTTTTCATCGTACGAGTCCCCATCACCGCGCTCCACTCTTAAGCGTTGTCGAACACGCAGCATTAGGCAGCCTCTGCTGATGTCACTGTGGTTTGCCCTTTTCCTGTGTAACCGGTGCCTCTGTCTTCCTCAGTGTGGAAACTATAGCAACCACCCAGCAGCACCACATAATCCTACCATCTCCCTATGTCCCACTTTCTCACAGATAAGCAGCATTTTAGCCTTTATGGTCTGCATCTGTGCGTAGCCAGCGTAGAGGCCAACACATGTAGAGAGAGACCCCAAACAGGTCTGCATTTCACTGTAGTGTCAGTGTATTACTAATACTTGCCTATCAGATGGATGTTGGCTGAGTCTATACTTGCTCCAGTAGCGGTTTTAAGCACGGGCGAACCGGGCAGCTGCCCGGGTGCCATTTCGTGGGGGGTGCCACGAGCGCTTGGGGGAAAAAAATAAATAAAAACGCTCCGTGTGTCATATCGCTGCAATCGGCACATTGGCGCCACCCTGGTGAACTGCTGAACTGCAGGCGCCATTCTTGCTGAGAAGGTGGTGAAGTCAGAAGAAGCGCTGGGGGGGGGGGGGTGCTGAGAGGGGGTCTCGCCGGGGCCTAAAACACTATAGAACCACCACTGACTTCCTCAGATAAGCAGAAGCAAAACATATTTTTATTATTTTATTATGTTGTTATTATTTACTACAACATCTACAGAGGTTTACAGTAGCATGCTCTATACACAGCATTAGATAGAGAGAGAGGGAGATTCATTAGTGAGTAATCAACACATACTGATACACACACACACGCATGCACGCACACACGTATGCACACACACACACACACACACACACACACACACACACACACACACACATAATAACACACATGTAGGGCAACAGGCCACAACCTCTGTTTTTCAACTGTACAAAAAAAGTATAAACCAGATTCTGAACCAGCAGAGAAAAGGAAAAAAAAGACATTCTTACAACATTCTGTGTCTAATCACCCAGCATTTAATGTAATCTAGACAGCTAAAAGGCCTTTAAAAGCATAAATTCTACTAGTTGTCAGAGATACTAAACAGGCTGTATGTGGTGACGGCAGTGTGGTTTGTTCTTTTTCCGTTAGCTTGTGACCTCGTGTTTCTCAGTTGGAAACCACAAGCAGACTCTTGACATCAACACAAACTAGTATCACCTCTGCAGTCAACAGCAGAAGCAGCATTAACCCCTCACTGTCCGCAGCCCACAGCATAAGCAGCAGTAACCCCTCACTGTCCGCAGCCCACTTTCCCACAGCAGAAGCAGCATTAACCCCTCACTGTCCGCAGCCAGCTCGGAGGGCAAGAAGCAAAGTCAGAGTCAGCTTTATTGTAAATTCTGCCACGTGTCCAGGACATATTAAGCCTTTGTTTAGGCCCACAATGCAGCATCGCAGGCATTTTGTATTTATTTTAAGCCGATAACTTTAGTGAAAGCAGCCAATCAGTTTCACAGTATCTGAACAGGCCCCTGAACCACTATCACTGAGACATGATGGACACCATGTGGTTAAATTTGATATCATCTAAGAGTAAGAGGGCCTCATGCCAAAACCCAGCACTTCTAGTGCAAACTCCATTGCCCCTGCACTGTATGTACACTGATACACAGATACACATGTGTATGGTTGGTCTACCTGCAATGCTGTCCTTGTTGCAAAAAGAAAAAAAAAAGTGTAAATAAGGGGCTTCCTCTGTGCGTTGCAGGGGCAGCAGGCTGGGCACACACACAGCACAACACACACAGAATGAAAGTCTCCTCCTCCACAGATACGCACAGACACAAAACCACAAACTTTCCTGGAGGTAGCATGACGCATACACAGCCTAAGACTACTTAATGGGGGAGATAGAACGGAGAGATACAGAGAGAGAGAGAGAGAGAGAGAAAGAGAGAGAGAGCGAGAGAGACAGAGAGCGAGAGAGAGAGAGACTGAACATGCCAAAAATGACCAAATATTATTACAATGAATCTACAGGAGTTGCCCAGATTGCTGATCTTTGTAACTAAGGGCTGGTACTTGGTCATCTTATTGTAAAAGGCCAAGTCTGTATACTCATTCTACTGCAAGAACCATCACCTGTTTTCTGTCGTTATCCAGAAACACAACATCAGGGGTGTTTGTACATGGGCACATTGTCTAGGAAGAGTGCCCTCACACATACACACACCCCCACATACACACAAAGTGTTTAAAAAGACGACGGAGGAGTAAGTAAGTGTGAGGAGAGCCCTCTACTGGAATGTCAGTGCCGTAGCAGTTGGCAGCCTCACAGTAGCCGTGTGCACAGCTTGTGTTCCCCCTGTGCTTGGTTGTCATGGCAACATCTTCTTCTAATGTCTGATTCTGTCTAGTTTTTTTTTTTTTACACTCATGTTTCCTCCTGTAAAAGGTAAAAAAAAAAGTGAACTCTGAAAAATAGAAAGGATAAAAGTCTTTCTTTAAAAAAAAAAAAACAGAGATCACAGTTGTGTATTTTAGACATGGCCCTCACAGATAACAGGATGACTGTGTTGCCTTTTAGGCAAATGTAAAAAGTGATACTAATTTCAAATGAAAATAATAACTTAGGAATATTTAATTAATAATTGTTTCTAAGTGTGGAATCTAATAACTACGTTTGCATATTTATTCTTGACATTAATTTAAGATTCTATGACAGCATTCTAAGGTCAGACGTTATAGTTGATATGATTGATGGTTGACAAAAAGCAATCTTGATTCTATTCGAGCTACTGTATGAATTCTTAGAGGCAATGCCGTAAGTTTAATTTTCTAACCTGTGTATCAACTCAACTCATTAGTAAGAAGGCAAAGAAACAATGTTGGTAACTGATGTGATTCTTCAGTGATGTGTGCTGGCAATCACATTGATGGCAATGTTGCTGGCTGCCATAGTAGCTGTTCATTATGTACCATTTTACTACACTGAACATGATAAAGTTACATTGTTGATAACACTGGGTAGAAGCTACACTGTAGCAAAATACAGTTATACTCACAAGTATGAATAGTACTGCATGAGAAAGCAAACACTGCGTGCTTTGCATCTGTATTTATTTACAGTTTTCACAGCGTATCTTGTGAATGAGGAAAAACAAGCGTCACTAAAAGGTCAGTCTTACTATGGACTCCCTCTTCATTGTGACTACAGTTTAACTTGGTGTCAAGTCAACATTTCAACACGGACTGCACAAGAACACTGAAATGACAACACTGGGGGGAAAAAAGCAAAACACTCATTGCTATGTCATTGTTTCTGCAAATGTTTCTGTGTAGATTAAAAATACAACTATTTGGTCAGCATCAATGTTCTAAACAAACAAGTTCATACATAGTACATACACAGTATATTTATATACAGTATACATCACAACATGATGACTTAACTCCCTCTGAGGGGTAAAACACCCCATATACTTGGTAAGACTTGGGGTCTGACATTCAGTATATCCGTAAAGGTACAAAAATACATTTATGCACATTATTTGTGGTTTACAGTGTTCGAGTGAATGTATTGCTATACGGGTCTTGCTATTTGTCATTTAGCAACCTACTGAAGAAGTAATAGTCAATGTCAGTCAATGTACAGTATATACCCACTGCCCCCTAGAGTTAGGGCCTGTGTTAGCTGTGGGCTAATCATTGGGGTGTGTGTAGCCCTGAGATTGAGATTGACCCTCTGTGTGGTCAAACTTAGCATTTGTGGAAACATGAATCGGGGTAACGGTTGGATCATCAGTGGGTGTGTGGACACCAACACGTGTGTGCTCACTGTCAGGGCCTGAGAGCACATTGTTATTGGGGTATGTAGGATCGTTATTTGTATCTATTGGTATGTCAGTTGTACTGGTTTCGGTGTCAGTCGATGTGCTGTGATCTGAATTCTCCGGATGGGTTGGTTGTTCATGGGCACTAAATGGTATGTTATCGTAATGTGGGTTTGAGGTTAGCGGTTCAGTGCGCACCTTGAGCTCGTCTGAGGAATTTGCAGGTAACAAAACCTCAGGGTCAGCACTGACATCACTTGCACCTGCCGTAAATCGAGCTGTGGCGTAGACGGTGTCGATTATAGCAGGGGTAGGAGCGGAGGCCAGAACATAAAGGTTTTCATCAGAGGTGAGGGGCGGTGTATGAGACGACTCACACACACCGCCCTCACTGATGTTTGTGCTTTTATAAGACGCCTCACACACACCGTCCTCACTGAGATGTATGCTTTCCTGATTAACGGACGTTGTGGTGTCCGGTCGTGGAGCGCTTTCAGGGCGGACCTCATTGGCATAGCCAGGGCTCATTGCATAGCGTGTGTTGGCAGTGGCAGTGCTTAGGTCTGTCTTACCTAATGACTCTGTGGGAGAAGGGATGTTTGCATATGTGGGAGCCTCGCAGGGGATTGTGGGTAGTGTAGTACAGGCATACACAGTGTGGATCCCAGTCTGGGTGATGGTGGAGGGAAGAGGAAAGTGTCCGTCATCAGGCAGGTGTGTGGGTGACATGATGGAGTGGTATGGTGGATCGTTGTCCACCATGGAGTAGACGCATGACGATGAAGGATGGGGAAGAGGAGGAAGGTTGATGTCATCGATCTCTTCATAAATGGCGTCTGAGTTCTGTGTCTGAAGACAATTAAGTTGCATCATTTATTTATTAATTTCTTCATGTATTCATTTATCCATTTACTGTTTTTGTTATTTATTTATTTATTTGAATATTTACTTATTTATTTACTTATTTGTTTGATTGTTTATTTGTTTGTGTGTTTATTTTCTGTCCTCATGTCACATAATACCTATACAAAATAAAACATTACTGTATGGGCACATTTTCCTGAAAATGTTTCCAAGACATACCATGCAAATTCACAAATCTAAATCAAATACAGTAGAAAATACTAATTCCATTTGAAGTGGAATATTGTGATGCGTACTGACCTCTGCTTTGTGGTACGTCACGCTCTTTGACCTTTCTGTTCAGGGCGAAGAATAAACAATATTAAGTCATTTAACATTCAGTGTCATATTCTCTCTCTCTCTCCTAGATAACATGACCAGATGCTATGACACTTAACATCCAGTAGAGGCTCTCTACACTTTCAGCCACACTCCCGTAACCTATTTTGTCTGGTGACAGCATCTCTCTCTCTCTCTGTCTCTCTTTCTCTCTGTCTCTCTCTCTCTCTCTCTCTCTCTCTCTCTCTGTCTGTATGTGTGTGTGTGTGTGTGTGTGTGTGTGTGTGTGTGTGTGTGTGTGTGTGTGCATGTGTATGTGTGTGTGTTTGTGTATGTGTGTGTGTGTATGTGTGTGTGTGTTGTGGATGTGTGTTTCTCTCCATGCCAAGTCATAACATTTAAACCTTTAGCTTTACATGGTTCACAATTCAGTAAACATCCACCCAGCAAGAGCCTGTGCGTGTGTGTGTGTGTGTGTGTGTGTGTGTCATAACATTAAAACATTTACCTTTACATGGTTGACAATTCAGTAAACATCCACCCAGCAAGAGCCTGTGTGTGTGTGTGTGTGTGTGTGTGTGTGTGTGTGTGTGTGTGTGTATGTGTGTGTGTGTTGTGGATGTGTATCTCTCTGTCTTTCTGTCTGTGACAGCATCTCTCTCTCTCTCTCTATCTCTCTCTCTCTCTCTCCCTCTCTCTCTCTCTCTCTCTCTCTCTCTCTCTCTGTTTACATTGATGCACACAGGGTATAGTGTTGGGGTTACACAGCCTACCATGCTTCCTCTTCTGTCTGTGTCTGTAGCACAGGAGGACGGTAGCTGCTACCAGGAATGCTGTCACAACACACAGGATGGTGTTTTTGATCTGGTCCATGATCCAGTGTCCGGTGTCTACTACTGGTGGCTGGCCCGTGGCTTCTGAAATACTGACATTGGCTGGGATAGAAACAAAAGTATTAGCAATCTACCCACAACTGTACAAAAGAGCATAATACTCACATTAAAACATATACACACACACACACACACACACACACATATATATATATATATATATCCGTTTTGTTCAGTGAAGATAACTTTAAACTAATCACAAATACACACTCTATACATTGCTAATGTGGCAAATGAATATTCTACCTGCAAATGTATGGTTTTTGGTGCAATATTTACATCGGTTGTACATTGTACACATGGTGGTAAATAAAAGTGTGACTTTTCATGGAAAACACAAAATTGTCTGGGTGACCCCAAACTTTTGAACGGTAGTGTATGTGTGTGCGTGCGTGTGTGTGTGTGTGTGTTTGTGTGTGTGTTCTAGTGTTGATTCAATATTAACATTGTCAAATGTGTTTTCTTCAAGTGTAAGCAAATCTCACATGTGATCTGTAGATCCACCTCAGTTGTCAAAGCAACGTTGTCATTGCCAGTTCTGACTCCACACCAGTAGATTCCAGCATCCTTTATTTTCAGGTCATGAATTGTCACAGTAAACATGTTTGCAGTTGTGTTTTCAGACATAGAATATTTCCGAGTCACTGATGATGGCTTTGATTCAATCAGATCACACTCAATAAAGTGTTCGTGTTCTTTACAGAAGTGCTTAGCGTTTCTTCCATTTGCTTTAGGGTAACTGCAAGGAATATTTATGCGCTCTCCTTCATGTGCCGACATTGTAATAGGCATGTCACTGCAGTCACCTGTCAACATTAATCAGCTGTAAATGCCCAATTATACAATGAATTCATAGATTCACTCACTTGAGTAGTTACAATAAGGATACTAGTAATATTAGTAATAGTAATGTTACTAATATTAGTAATATTAGTAATAATAAAACCATTTTAGGCCAGTTGAAAGTGAACCATCGTTGATGTTACATTTTATGTTAGTGACTTTACCTTCTTTTATGGTCACGTCAAGTGAATAATGTATTGTTTTGTTTTCGGTTGCACAGTGGTACATTCCATTGTCATCTGACGTTAGGTTTGTTATGAGAACAGTTAAGTAGTTCCTGTTACTGTTCTCATGCTGGACAAACCTCCTGTGATTGCTGTGATGTGGCTGCATGTACAAGCAGATGGATGCATTGCCCTTGCACAAGTACTTCTGCCTCTCTGTAAAGGCACCACTGTATTTGCAACGGATGAGTAGTCCACCTTTGTTGAAAGCGTTGACCTTAGTGATAAATTGGGCTTTTACTGAGAAAAAAAAAAAAAAAGATTTGTTTTCTTTTCACAATAAAAGGTTTTTGAGTTTTTTTGTAACTATTACATAAAGGTTTAGAAATGGTACATGCTTTAAATGAGTCACAACGAAAACTAAAAAAAGCACTTGGAGAGTGCAGACCTCCGCCAAGGCAGCTTAAGTCTGCACCTTATTATCATTCTTAAATTCGTTAACACTGTGAATCTACTAAATCTACAATGCCTCAGCTACAAGTCGGTGTCAGTTGCATGTCTCTAGCTTGATTAGTTACTTCTCAGTAGTCCATTTTCCACGAGGCCTCTCGAATTTTAACTTTCTGGATCACAAGATCCGGAATGCTACCAGGATCCGGATTTTGTCCGCGGTTTGGCAGACCTTATGATGGTGTTATACTGTATTTCTTTTACTAAACATTGTGGGCATTATTTGTGGAGTTATAAGCAAAACATGTCCAAATTGCCCCTATCTCGCAATGGTGAAGAATCCCTTAAAAAAAGCTTCTACTGAAAAATAAAAGATTTTACATAAAGGTCTAAAAATGGTGAATGCTGGATGTAGCTAGACAGCACCATTTTGAACGCATATGTGTCTAGTCAACAGAAGAGGGACCAAAACATCACTGATATCTCAGGTACAAAACATCACAAACAAAACATCACATGATTATTAATGTACACCAGCATGGTTGTCATAGCTTAACCTTACCTGTAATAAGGCAAAGAGAGAGAAGTAAGATCCTTTTCATCGTAAGAGTCCCCATCACCGCGCTCCACTCTTAGGTGTTGTGCAACACGCAGCATTATAAACATTGTGGGCATTATTTGTGGAGTTATAAGCCAAAAATGTCCAAATTGCCCCTATCTCTCAATCCTTTAAAAATGGTTATCCGGATCACCACCAAAAACAAATCAGTTCTAAGTTAGCCCACGTCTGACCTAACCTGAAAAAATGGTTATCCGGATCACCACCAAAAACAAATCAGTTCTAAGTTAGCCCACGTCTGACCTAACCTGAAAAAATGGTTATCCGGATCACCACCAAAAACAAATCAGTTCTAAGTTAGCCCACGTCTGACCTAACCTGAACTAATGGTTATCCGGATCACCACCAAAAACAAATCAGTTCTAAGTTAGCCCACGTCTGATCTAACCTGAAAATTTTATTTAAATCCGTCCATAACTTTTTGAGTTATGCGAATAACAAACAGACGGACAGACAAACCAACGCCGGCAGAAACATAACCTCCTTGGTGGAGGTAATAAACATGAAATGATTGCGAAAAGATGACAGCATTGCCTTTACAGAAGTACTTCTGACTCTCTTTATGCTGCTCATCGTATTTGCAGAAAATGAGTAGACCACCGTTATTGAAAGCTTTGACTTCAGTGTGATTTGTAGCTTTTGCTGAAACGTAACAACACTCAAAGCTTATCAGTGTTTTTTTTTTTACAGCTGATATGCAAATAGTAAATGCTATAACAATCCTAACAAAACCAAACACCTCCTGACGACAGGCTATAGCAAGACAGCACCAGTGTGAATGCATATATGTATGAAGAGAAGAGAGACCAAAACATCACATGATATTCCAGGTACAAAACATCACAAATAAAACATCACATGATTATTAATGTACACCAGCATGGGTACAATGCTCTTAATCTTACCTGTAATAAGGCAAAGAGACAACAGTAAGATCCTTTTCATCGTATGAGTCCCCATCACCGCGCTCCACTCTTAAGCGTTGTCGAACACGCAGCATTAGGCAGCCTCTGCTGACTGCAGTGTGGTTAGGCTCTTCCTGTCTTTCCTGTGTCAAAGGCTCAAAACCATGGCAACAGCGTAGAATCACCACAGAACCCTGTCATGTCTGCACACCCCCTTATGTCACAGAGAAAGCCGCACATGCATGCACTCCACTCTTCACTTGGGCACAGTGGCGGTTCTATAGTGTTTTACGCCCCAGGCGAGACCACCTCTCAGCGGCTGCCCGGTTCGCCCCTGCCTAAAACCGCCACTGCTTGGGCAGCTACGAGGCCACAGCGAACACAAACAGCACAGGCATACCCATGGGTGGTCTGGGGGGTGGGCCTTTGCCCACCCTGCTCAATCAGGCCCAGCCAATTAAAAAGATCTTTTTTTTTTGATTGACTGTTGAAGAAATAATAATAACCCAAATGAGTTTTGGGCTAGGTCCACCTCTGTTTTTTTTTTTTTTTTTTTTTGGGAATTGTCAATACAACTCAAAACTTTTGATGTAACTGATTACGTCAATAGTTTTGAGTACATTAACTATATATTTTAATTAAAGTTAACTTTAAAAGTTTAAGTACCGGTTCGTATATTTAAACCTTTAAAGTTTAATTAACTTTAATTAAAATATATAGTTAATGTACTCAAAACTATTGACGTAATCAGTTACATCAAGAGACTTCTACTGAGGGGGTGAGAGCAGCAGCACATGCAGTGAAAGTTTCTATTTTGTCAGATAAGCAGACACGGAACCCACAGAGTTTCCTGCAGATACAGTAGCATGCTGCACGACACTCACACACACACACACACACACACACACACACACACACACACACACACACACACACACACACACACACACACACACACACTCACACACACACACACACACACACTGTTGCACTGATACAGTAACATGCTGCACACATAGCTTACTGTAGCTTCATATGAGCTAAACACAGAGATTAATCAGTGAGTAATCAATACATACTGATACACACACACACACACACACACACACAATAACACACAGGTACAACGACAGGCCACAACCTCTGTTTTTCAACTGTAGAGAAGAAGCATAAATCAGATTAACTGAAAAAAAAAACAACTGATAAAGTGTATCTTTGTAACTGTGTATCTCTGTATTTTTTAACAATAGTTAACTGATGGATGTATCTAGCCATCCAGCATTTAATACCATTTAAACAATTTAAGGGCCTTTAAAAGAATGTCATCTGCTAGTTGTCAGAGATACTAAACGGGCTGTATGTGGTGACGGCAGTGTGGTTTGCTCTCTTTCCGTTAGCTTGTGACCTCGTGTTTTTCAGTCTGAAACCACAAGCAGGCGTTTCGCATCAACACAAACTCGTGTCATCTCTGTAGCCCACTTTGCATATCCAGCTCTGAGACATGAACCAAAGTCAAATGTGTATATATATATACAGTACAGTATATATATATATATATGAGCAGAAGCGTTTTCTAGCAAACCCAGCCATTTGTCCGAATCTGGCAGCACTGCCCTTAGCTTAGCTTAGCATAGTCGCTGTAATCTAGTGTTGCCAACTAGCAAATTGTGGTAAAAGTGAATCAATTCACTCAATTTGTGTTACTTCTCGTGAACTGTGCCTTCAGATCAAGTACACATGGCAATATAGATGGGGGACTATATTCTGCAGAAGCACAGGCAAAGCACAGGAAAAGCACTGCTGAAAGTCACAAAGACCCCACATAGCACCTGGAAACCCCCACCCCCACCCCCTGACTTCTGTCAACACACAAGCGTGAAGTTTTTACTGGTAGGCAGTGAGGTAGGCAGTGAGACTGTTACAGTGTTTAGAAGTTTGTTTTCTCATCTACTGAGTAAAAATGGTTATTTTCCCTGTCTATTGTGGTGTCTTTGCGACTTTTTAGCGCTAAAGTGATATATATTAATCAGCTGGGCCATAGTGTGGGTGACAAAACAGACAGGAAAAAAAGAGCAAAATGAGTTAGTATTCACAGAGAGAGAGCGAGAGAGAGAGAACGAAGGAGAGAGAGAGACAGGGAGAGAGAGAGAGACAGGGAGAGACGTTTAAAATCCCTTCATTGACCCCTCACAAGGTCAATAAGAGAGAGAGAGAGAGAGAGAGAGAGAGAGAGAGAGAGAGAGAGAAAGGGGGGGGGGGGATCAAAAACAACCATGACAATATAAATGTAATTACTGCCACAACATCTTATATAAAACAGATATAGCCTTTTTCACTTCCACCTTTTCTTTAACTTTAACTAGGCAAAATGAGACTATCTATAGTCTTTTACGCCCCCAACCGCCCCCCGAGGCAGAGAGACGCGCTGCTTCTGTGCATGGCACCTACTCAGCAAGAAGGGCGCCTGCAGTTCAGCAGTTCACCAGGGGGGCGCCAATGTGTCGATTGCAGCGATATGACACACAGAGCTTTTTATTTTATTATAATTTTTTTTCCCCCACGAAATAGCGCCCCGGGCGGCTGCCCGGTTCGCCCGTGCCTAAAACCGCTACTGTAAGTTGTGGTAGTATTCACACACACACACACAGGGAGAGAGAGAGAGAGAGAGGGAGAGAGAGACAGAGAAAGAGAGAGAGAGATATGCTGACACCAGACAAAATAGGTTAGGTAATAGGTAGTAAGTGTGACTGAAAGTGCAGAGAGCCCTCTACTGGATGTTGCCTGCCACAGCATCTGGTCATCCATTACATGTAATATGCCACTAGGGGTTCATTCTGACTGCCTCTTCTGTGTGGTGACACACTGTGTGAACTCCACCCATCCAGCTCTTTACATTAGCTACTTGAACTGAGGTTTAGTGCCATACATTCTGAATGCCAGGGACATACTTAATAGCCCGGTACACTTCACTTCGTTCTGTACGTACAGAGGGTCTGGCTGTGCTGTATTTGCAAAATGTTTTTCTTCCTGGAGGTGTGGACTTTGTGGATTTAAGATTGGATCTGCCTTCACCCAAATTTTAATGTGAAGGAAGTTACAAAGCTTTCTGGAAACTATTGGACTAACTACTAACGCTCACGAACACTTACAAACACTTGCTCTGAACGCTGATTTGCCAAGGAAGGGTTCTGCCTACAACAAGCCAGTATTGGTAAGAATGGAATTTATTGATTTTTTATTAAATTTATATTATTAATCAATGTATATTAGGAAATGTAAAACATAAATATAGACGCAAAATAGCTACAATATCTGTATATGTGTGTTTTGTATGGTGTGCATGTGTGCATGCACCTAGTGAAGATGTGTGTGTGTGTGTGTGTGTGTTGTGTATGCTGTGCATGTGTGCATGTGTGCACGTGTGCATGCACCCAGTCCTCTCAGTGAAGATGTGTCTATGTGCATGCACCCAGTAAAGATGAATGTGAGTGTGTTTTGTATGCTGTGTGCATATGTGCATGCATG
>CM059281.1:27022341-27027341 GCA_030347295.1 Setipinna tenuifilis | reverse complement strand
TAAGTTCAAACAAACATGATGTTTGCAAAGACATCAACATGTAATCAATTATTGTAATCTGACATGTTTAAAAATATTATGAAATGAAAGGAATGGGACTACAAATCAGAAACACTTTGTGTTGTGTTCGTGTACATGGCTGCACATCCACAAAATATATGGTCATACCATAACCAACATACATTACCCTATATATTGAGTGTTAGAATTTCTTACCTATAACTGTGACAATCACAGTCGAGGAGTTGTCAGCTCCATGTTCATTTCTTGTCTCACAGTAGAACTGTCCTCCATCCTTAGAGGTGATGTTAGAAATGGTGTACTGCTGTCCTGATCCCACCGGTGTGGACTCATCTACCTTAAACCAGGTGTAGCTCTCCACTGGTGGGTTGGCATCGCTGCTGCAGGTCAGAGTCACTGAACCTCCGGCAAGGACTTCATCAGATGGGCTAACAGAAACTGAAGTGTTCCTTGGTGCAACTTGAAAAGAGAAACAGATCACCTTTTTTCATGAATTTCACACATCCTGGGGACAAAGAATATGATTAGTTCTAGAAAACATTTTCGTTTTACTTTGGCAAGTATTATACTCACACATGACACTGAGGATCACTGGTTGAGATGGATGTCCCCTATGGCCTTTTAGAGCACAGGAATAATGTCCATCATGCTCAGTAGTGACACTGGTGAGGACGAGTACATGGTTGTTTCCTGTAGCTGGCAAATCTTCTCCATCCTTTCTCCATATCACCATGACATCGCCCTTCAAACTGCAGGAGTTGTTGCAGCTCAGCTTCACCTCACTGCCCTCTATCACTGGTCTGGGAATCCACACAGACAGTTCTACAAGAACAAACACAATATAAGTGATAAACAAGCTCAGAAGTATGAATTTTGTCAACCAATAGTGTGACAGTAGGCTGTTCTTCGACCATACCTGTGACTTTCAAGTCAAGTCCAGGTTTTGCCAGCCATTTCCCCTTGTTATTGTTAGTGAGAATACGTGTTTGATAGACTCCTGCATCAGACAGTTGGACATCTCCCAAAGTCATGGTGCAGTTATTCCCAATATCTGGGTTGTATATCACTCTCCCTTTGTAGTCTTCATTATCAGAGAGATCAGATGGCTCTTTTCCCGCCTCTGGCTTTAGTACCCAGAAGACCTTAGTAACTTTGAGACCAGGAGGATGAGTGAAGGAACATGGCATGACCACTGATGATCCTCTCATAGCACAGATATGGTCATGAGTGATGTTCACTCCCCATTTCTGACTGGAAACTCCTGTAATTCAAAGTACTAATGTCATACAGTGTTTTAAAAACACACTGGCCATGACAGGTTTACTGCAATGTTTTCCACCGTAATGAATTATGTTAGTGTAAATGAAGAACATAGTTCAATAGTTTGTGATGTAATATTGCACTGTTGGTTATTTCAAGCTCCTGAAAGTAATGTAAATCTATCCTGAACTAGAAAAGCACTCAGAGAGCGCAGACCTCCGCCAAGGCAGCTTATGTCTCCACCTTATTGTCATTCTCACCTTAAGACGGTTCGTTCACTCATACTCACACAAACTTGGTTGGCTCTTCGGTGCAGGAAAGTACTTTATCTAATTTCCACATGAACTACTGGGCTGCTCACCACTACCGCTTTAACTCTCCTCTGTCTTTCACTGAACCCTCTAACCAAAAACTCAACAACTCTTTGACCCGCAACAGGAGCCTCAGTTCTGTACCAACCTATATTCCCTCCGTTCAAAATAAAAGTCTCCGTAGATTCCATGCTACACTGGTAACTTGACTGAATAAAATCAGTTCTAAGTTAGGCCACTTCTGACCTATCCTGAAAATTTAATCAAAATCCATCCATAACTTTTTGAGTTATGTTGTTCACAAACAGACAGACAGACAAACGGACAGACAGACAAACGGACAAACCAACGCCGGCGAAAACATAACCTCCTTGGCGGAGGTAAATATCTTGCAAATAAGAGTAAATTGTTTGAAAATGTTTACCTTGAGATAAAAGCAGACACATGAATGCCACTTTCAGGTATGTCTGACCTTGGGTCATCATTTACTCTGCAACCTACACAACAGGGAGAACTCTCATGCCAAAGAAAGATGAAATCAGACCATAAAACATACAAGAACAATAAAGGATTTAAGGAATTAAGAAGATTAGCAAAATTGTTTAGTGTAGCGACCTACATGAAAAGAAACAGAAGAACATTACATAACTGTGGTGGGCCTTCATGACACAATGTCTCCCCAAGCTAAAGATAACCAAATGTGACTACAGTGGTGGCCGTGTGCAAATGCATGCAGCATCTACAGTATCTATGTACCCACATGCGATTTAGTTAAACATGAATATATCCAGTATAATTTGCTGTATAAAAGATTATGAACATGCGCCATTATTTCAACAAATAATAAAAGTGTTTTGTGGATATAAAAAAACAAAACAAAACTAGCTGTAATGTTTTTTTTTTTTAATGCCCTCTTGCACTAGTTAAAAAATACACCGTGTCTGCCAAGTATTAATGTAATAGTAATAGTAATAAAATGTAATTCATGTAAAGAAATTAAAATAGAATGCAACGTGAAACAACCAAGCCACAGTGTTTGTTTAGGGCTTTTTTGGCTGATCAAAATGGAGACAGGAAATCAGCCTCAGTGCATATTTACAGCGCAGCTCAGCACAGCACTAGAACATATACACACACATACACACACACACACACACACATACACACACACATACACACACACACATACACACACAGACACACACACACACACATACACACACATACACACACACACACACACACACACACACATACACATACACACACACACACACACACACTTACACATATTCACAGCGCCTCAGCACGAGTACAGCTCAGCTCTGCTAACCACACGCACAAGAATTAGGTCACCATGCTGGTGGGCTGGTGGGCACACAGCAGTAACCACTAACAGGGGCACGTCTGCAAAGCTCATCTTAAAGTTTTTATTGATTTATTTTATTTTATTTTATTTATTTTTAATTTCACTGACCTAATTTCACTGACCTTTCACTAATTGACTTTATGGCCTGACTATGGAATGACTGAGATGATGAGCAGTCAAAATTGTCAAGATCTTGTACCATTATATCTTTTGTAGTGTGTAGTTCTACACAGTATGTACAGTACTACATAGAGCTAAACTTATATAGTTTAAGCTATGGCAATAAATGTACAAAATGAACACTGTCACCAACTTAAAAGGATAATCACAGAGAAACATGGGTAATTTAAAATGATGAAAATTCAGATCAGGTCAAGACTAACTGACTGCTAGAAAGCTAAACCAAAACAGTGTGTTTAGGTCCTCTATCCATCTCTTTAAGTCTTTAAAACACTGGAATGTCAATTTTAACATGTGCTGTGTGCAATATAAACAACATTGAATAGAAATAAAATAGAAAACTACATAACACTACATAACATAACATAACAGCCATAAAATGAACATATATGCTGAATTTGACAGTAAAGCACACTCTGGAGATTATTGCTCTGTGCAGCTGTTCTGAAGGCAAAAATAGATTAAAATGAATAAAGTAAAAAAAATCCTTTGTCTTAAGTGGAAATATACAGTAATTGTAGGTTTGAAAAAGAACACTAATGCAAACAGGTGCAGGCAACAGGGACCAGTGCCCACATACAGCACGACTGTTTGTCAAACATACTGTATGTAGTGCCAGCATGGCCTCGACCATCATCTCTAACCACTCACACACAACACATAAAGAAAATAAAAAATAGGTCGTGGTTGGTATCTGAGGGCACAATACAAAATGTCTATGCGACTCAAACGCGACTCAAGTCGTTTTTTTTACACTATCAGCATTTAAAACTGCTAAAACCAGATGCATTTATTTATTTAATTTTTATTGCGTTTTTGTTTACTTAAACAAGTTTAGTTAAAAGGACGACTAAATACAGCACACATGTAAAACACAGCATCTACAACTGGCTAACTAGATAATGAGCAACTAGGAACTCAAACACACGCAAAATCAGGGATGCATATTTCATATTAGTCATATAAAAAACATGACAAAAACATCAACACATGAATGCCGTAATGTTGAATAAAGATGTCATACTTGTATTCAAACTTATGTATATTAGACACTTTTGAGCCATCCTTACCATGCATATACAGCATCGACAACTAGCTAACTAGATAATAAGTGACTAGGAACTAAATGCATATTTCATATTTGTCATATATACTTGACAAAAACATCAACACATGAATGCTGTAATGTTGAATAAAGATGTCACATTTGTATTCAAACATATGTATATTAGACAAACATATGTATATTAGACACTCTTGAGCCATCCTTACCATGTGCTGCTGTAGTCAGCTTGGTGTGGTGCCAAGTGAGGAAACGTATGTAGGTGCAGGCTCACCACAGGCAGGCAGCTAACATGTCTGCCTGCAACCCAACAGCTCTGGCAGGCGATTGGCCCTTACACGCAGGCCTACTGTAGGGTCGCGTCCCGCTTTGGTCTGTGGTCCAGCCTTACACGCAGGCCTACTGTAGGGTCGCGTCCCGCTTTGGTCTGTGGTCCAGAAACACTGAGACACTTTTGGCTGTCACGGCTAGCATGCAGCCTTTGTCACGTGACATGTTTCGTGACAATCTACTCTAAACAGCCTCATGAAATCTGTATACTTGTAGGCCTGAATGTTTTTGTGTCTGTTTTTCCATATACTGTCTTTGTGTAGTTACAGTTCAAGGCCTATTTAGTGCTTTTAATGCAGTGTCACAGCTTATGTTCAGGATTTGTTTCTAGAAAATATTATCTGATAGGGATATATTGATACATGTTGCCCCCCTGGTGTTCATGAAAGGTACTGCTGAAAGGAGGTTTGTTATTGAGACACTCAGTAATTGAAAAGGGCATCTGAAATACTTTAGACTTTGTTAA
>CM059281.1:26999841-27014841 GCA_030347295.1 Setipinna tenuifilis | reverse complement strand
CGTTTTAGCACCTCTCCCCTGGACAGCCACCGGACTTTGTTGTGCAGCAGGAGATCCACATATGCATGGTCGACTTCTTCTAACAATGAACAAAACTGTCGGTGGCTTAACCCGTTCGCAATTATTTTGTTCACTATCTTGATAACGAGGTTCATCACTTCCACACAGTCAGGGGGGAAAGTTTGTGCGCACAGCGCTTCTTGGTGGAGGATGCAGTGAAACGTCATGAGCTCTCGATCCAGTGACTTTTAAAGCAAATTCACAAAGCCCTTATGTGCTCCTCTCATGCTGGGTGCCCCATCAGTAGACACTGACACCAGGTGAGTGGTGTTTATTCCTTTTGCTTCTAGACAACTCAAAACAGCATCACAAATGTCCTGCCCTCGTGTTTGGCCCTTTAGCGGTATGAGTTCAATCAGTTCTTCCTGCGGCCCATCAGAGTTTACATATCTGCATAACAGTGCTGTCTGCTCAACATCGTTTATATCACTTGACTCATCACAGGCAATTGAAAATGCTGGAGCTGAATTGATGTCAACAATTTGCTTACTGCTGATGTTTTCTGCCATTTTAATGGTCCTGTCTCTGACGGTCTTTGCGGAGAGAGGCATTTCTCTAATTTTCTGAATAATTTCCCCTTTGTTTTTAAAGTCGGAGAATAGATGCTCCGATATTTTCATGAACGACTCCTTCATATACTCTCCATCTGTGAACGGCTTCCCCCTCTTTACGATCTCCAGAGCTGCCACAAAGCTAGCAGTGCTAGTTGACTGTGGAGAACTGATCCACTTCTTGAAAGATAGTTTGTGCTCTTCAGCTTTTCGTAGCAGTTCCGAAATTGCTCTCTTTCGCTCATCCTCGGTTGAGTATTTTTCAGCGAATGCTAAGTGCTTGTTTTGAAAATGTCTTTCAATGTTACATTTTTTGTTGTTCGACATTTTCTCGCCACATATCAAGCATACAGGTAAGCCAGCGTCGTTGGCAGTGAATGCAAATAAATAAGTCCACGCTGAATTAAACTCTCTATTTTCTTCCGAAACTTTCCTTTTTTGGGTTTTTTTCATGGCTATTCAGGGTTCACAACTTCGCACACAGGTTCGGACGGGTTCACGCATTCTAAAAGCTGCCAGCAGGTAAAGGCGCGGGATGTTTACGTAGATGTGACGTAGCCTATATTTTGTTGACAAATTATGAATTAGAAATAGGTCTAGCTAGCTTTTTAAAAATGGGATCGTATCAACTCAAACTCCAAGATAACTGCGCAACAAAATTAACTAATAATATGTGAACACAAATGAATTAAGAAATACTCTTTATTTATGTTCGTTTTTTTTTTTTTTGTCAAGGCCACAGGGAGCCGCTATAAGGAGGCTGAAGAGCCGCATGCGGCTCCGGAGCCGCAGGTTGCCGACCCCTGGGTTAGACACACACACTCACACACACACACTCACACACACACACACACACACACACACACACACACACACACACACCCTCACCCTCACCCTGGTCCTCCTCTCCTCCGTTAGCCTAGCTGCTAGCCTCACACTGCTTCTCTCCATTGGGTTAGACACACACACTCACACACACACACTCACACACACACACACACACACACACACACACACACACACACACCCTCACCCTCACCCTGGGCCTCCTCTCCTCCCTTAGCCTAGCTGCTAGCCTCACACTGCTCATCGCCATTGGGTTAGACACACACAGACACACAGAAGAGGGGATAGAGGGAGGGACATTGAACTACTTTGAACTCTGAACTTTAATCACTTGGTGTGAACCTTTTTTTGTCCCTCTATGGAAATATGCTGCTAGACGAAAGAGCGAGCAGATATTTTAGTAAGTCGACACATTGTTGTCTGTCTCCTCAGAAGAGTGAGGCTGAGACGCCCGAGGTACAGGAAGGAGAAGGGGGGGAGTGGAGCGGAGGGAGAGGAGGAGGAGGAGGAGGAGGAGGAGGAGGAGGAGAGACTGGAGCTGATGACCCTAGTGGTGTAGTGGAGGGAGAGGAGGAGGAGGAGGAAGAGGAGGAGGAGAGACTGGAGCTGATGACCCTAGTGGTGTAGTGGAGGGAGAAGAGGAGGAGGAGGAGGAAGAGGAGGAGGAGGAGGAGGAGGAGGGGGAGGAGGAGGAGGAGGAAGAGGAGGAGGAGAGACTGGAGCTGATGACCATAGTGGTGTAGTGACAGCACTGAGAGAGAGACTGATGAAGAGGGATATTAAATGATTCATAAAGAAATTAGTAATAAATTCTAAATGTTGTTTTTTCACCGCCGACTTTGTGCTTTACTCTTCCACCATGTCAGACCACAGCGCATTAGTAAGGTGTGTGTGTGTGTGAGTGAGTGAGAGAGAGACAGAGAGAGAGAGAGAGATACAGAGAGAGTTTCCACATGTATGTGTGTATTCAAATGTGTGTGTGTGTGTGTGTGTGTGTGTGTGTGTGTGTGTGTGTGTGCGTCGCTGTGCAAAGATATCCACAAAGACACATGGCCTTCTGGGAGCGAGAGAGAGTCAAGTGAAGTTTATTTGTATGGAGCATTTCATACCCAAAGGCAGTTCAGTGTGCTTAACAAAAATAAAAGCAAGCAACAATTCGTAAAAGCAGATAAAATAAGTGTAGAATAAGTATACGGTAAATAAAAGACATTAAAATAAAAGCAAAGAACAATATATAAAAGCATGAATGATAAAATGGCAAAATAATAAATAAATACATAAATAAAATAATAAATGGATGAACAGCTGTGAACCCATGGGTGGGGGTGCTAGGTTGGAGTGGGGGGAGGAATGAATCTCTGTGTATTTGTAGTTACAGCTGGAGGCCTATTGAGAACTAACAGTACCCAACATAGTTTATATTATCTACACATTGCATGGTGCCCCCTGGTGTTGATGAAAGGTAATGCTCAAATGAGGCTTGCTAAAAACACACTCAGAAATTGGAAAGCGAGCATCTCAATAAGTTCTTTGGTCTTTAGCAAAGACATAATCTTACATATATAAATGTAGATGTAGCATATTCCTTTATGTGTGTGTTTGCAAAGAGCAAATGCAAACTGCAAAAAAACAACGAAACAAACAAAAAACAGAGCAACAGCAAAAACAGTAAGGTATTTGTACAAACATCATGTCTGCAAACAGGTAATATATTTTCTATTGTGTTTACAGGTTTTACAAGTAGTTTATTAGGATGTGGCAGATAGTATGGATAAAGGATGCGCAAAGCATGTATAAAAATCCTGACAAGTAAGAGCAGCATGATGTGTCCGATGTTATAGGCGTGCCACAATCTTAATAAAGTTATGGATTCAAACTTCAGGGTGCACCATGGCGTTACTACTGACCCTCTGGGCATGCCATTCATCTGTGTCTGGATTTCTCCTCATCTTCCCCCTCTGGACGTTCATGTAGATGCTCGTGGTCGCCTCCTCTGGTGGAACAGGGGCACTGCAACAGAACAGCAGAATCAATAAAGGAAACAAAGTGGAAACAAACAGACTGATGTGGTTGACAAAGGACACAGAAGTATGTGTTTGCAGAAACCACTGCCTGTTGTGTAGTTACAAGGTACATATGTATTGGTAACATAAATCACATTCAAAATCAGTTTAGAGAGCAAACATATGCCTCTATGTTATCCTCACACTCAGCTTCTGCAAAGACATTTAAGCATGCCTGTGCACAAAGCAGCACAATATCAAAGTTGAGTTACAGATCAATACTACTACTACTACTACTACTACTAATAATAATAATAATAATCATCATCATCATCATAATATACTGCATATGAAAGGGCTCAGAAAAGTGGAACGAAAAGAGACTGGTGTGTATCAATGAGCAGCATAAGTGTGGTTAACAAAGTAAAAACAAAAGTTGCTGAAACCACTGCCTGTCCTCTGTCTGTGCGGCAGAGTCACACTCACAGCTGTCCAGGCTGGGGGAGGTAAAGGGTGATGTAATGGACCTCTTCGTCCTGCTCATGCTGCTGGGGGTCTCTCTCCTCCCCCCTCCTCTGGACCTGAGGGTGGGGCTGGATGGTGGAGTACTGCGCCTCACCCCCCTGCAGTTCTGCAGCCTCACCACCGGGGGCAGCAGCAGCTCCAGGCTGGACAAACCACTGGAAGCAACACATGAACAAGGAGAGAAATGCACAGAGGGAGAGATAGAGAGATAGAGAGATAGAGAGATAGAGAGGGGGGGGGCAGAGAGAGACAGCGAGGGAAAAAAGAGGGGGAACACAGAGAGAGACACAGAGGGAGAACGAGAGAGGGAGAGAACAAAAGGAGGGAACAAAGAGAGATTAAGTGATAGAGAAAAAGGGTGAAAACAGAGCAAGATGGAGAGAGAAATAGAGGGATTAGGTGAGAAAAAGGGGAGGAGGGAGACAGAGAGAGAGAGAGAGAGAGAGAGAGAGAGAGAGAGAGAGAGAAGGGGGTGGGGTGGGGCGCAGACAGAGACAGGGTGAGAAGAAGAGGGGGAGCAGAGATAGAAAGAGAGGGGGAAACAGACAAAGAGATAGAAACAGAGAGAGAGAAAGACAGGAGGGGTGCAGAGAGGGACAGAGAGAGAAGGAGAGGGGAAGCAGAGAGAGTGAGAGGGAGAGACAGAGTGAACGAGAGAGGGGAGACAGAGAAATAGAGAGAGAGAAACAGGAATTGAGTGAGAGAGAAAGAAAGGGGGGGAAACCGAGAGAGTGAGAATGAGAAAGCAAGAGAGAGAGAGAAAGAGAGAAAGAGGGGGGACAGAGAGAGAGGGGGGGAAAAGAGGGGGGAGAAGAGAGAGAGGGACAGAGGGAGAGAGAGGGAGAGAAAGAGGGGGAAAACAGAGAGAGTGAGCGAGAGTGAGAGAAGGAGAAGGAGAAAGACAGAGAGAGAGAAAGAGGGGGGGCAGAGAGAGAGATAAAGAGAGGGGGGAAACAGAGAGAGAGAGAGATAGAGAGAGAGAGAGAGAGATATGTAAATAATGGCAGAATCATAAATACATTAGAAGGTAAAAAACGTACGTCTCTGTATGCCACTTACCTTCTCTTTAGCACTCCTTCTTCAAAACGAAACGGTGCAGCAAAATAATAAATACATAAATAAAAAAACATTGAATTATTTTAAATGACCATTTCATTTATAGATTCACCTATTGCTTGAAAGGGAAAAAAAGGCTAAAACTAGTACCCACCTGAGCCTGTGGATTGTGTAAGATGTAAGCATAATTACAAACACAAGGACTCCTATGATGGAAAATGGCACATAGTTTTGTGTGTGTAATGGAACTGCAAAACAAAACAAAAACATCACGGGTCACATGCATGCGTATGGACATCTGCAGCTGCATATCCTCAAACGTGGAACAACCTACTGCACCAGTCAGTGGCGGTTCTACAGTGTTTTACTCCCCGGGCAGGACCACCTCTACTTCTATGTTAGCTTGTTATGTACTCCTTTTTGTAAGTCGCTTTGGATAAAAGTGTCTGCTAAGTGTAATTTAATGTCATTTAATGATCACAAGGACAAAGGGGCTGATGATGTCACAGTACACTGCTTTACTCTAGCAGCCAGAGTGAGCTCTGCCCTCACTCTAACCTCCACTCGTTTTTTTAATGATTAAAACTTAACCACTTAACCTATAAACTTGATTTAAACTTTGTAAGGGAGGTCTGGGATCTGACTGTGACCTGTGTAATTTTCATGTGGCACCTATTTAAACTGTTTGAGGCAGGACAGTTTAAAAATGGTGTCAGACAGTCTATGGGATTTTGCCATACATTTCATCATCTTACTGTAAACAGGTCAGGGTGCATGTCTGAAGTTCCTTATTAATCAGTGTTTGAATGATCAGCACAATTCTTCATACCTTTAACATTGATGGACACAATAGGGGAACTCTTGGCTCCATGTTCATTTCTGCCTTCACAGTAGTACTGTCCTCCATCCTCAAATGTGATGTTAGAGATGGTGTACTGCTGTCCTGATCCTACTGGAGTGGACTCGTCCACCTTAAACCAGGTGTAGCTCTCCACTGGTGGGTTGGCATCACTGCTGCAGGTCAGAGTCACTGAACCTCTTTCAACGATATCACCAGGTGGGCTAACAGAAACTGAAGTGTTCTTTGGTGCAACTTGAAACAAACAAACAAACAAAACAATGTTGTTATGAATCATTTGTTTATCTGTAAATGCATATTGATGGTCTGTATCCTGCAGACACTTTGTTATCAGTTATAGGCTCATGTTACAAGTGGCGGTTCTACAGTGTTTTACTTCCTGGGCGAGACCACCTCCCAGCTGCTCTCTTTTTTTTTTTTTTCCCCAAGCGCTTCATGGCACCCCCCACAAAATGGTGCCCCGGGCAGCTGCTATGTTTGCCCCCTGCCTAAAACCGCTACTGAATGTTATACTCACACATGACAGTAAGCTGCACTGTTGGAGATGAATGTTCCTCCAAGTCCTTCAGGGCACATGAATAGTTACCCGCTGCCGCTATGCTGACATTGGTGAGGATGAGTTCATTGCTGTTTCCTGTAGCTGGTAGCTGGTCTTCTCCATCCTTTCTCCATATCACCATGGCATTGTCCTTCAACATGCAGGAGGTGGCACAGGTCAGCTTCACCTCACTGCCCTCTATCACTGGGCTGGGAATCCACACAGACAGTTCTACAAGAACAAACACAACAAATTGTACTGTAAGTGATTAACAAGCTCGGAAATAGTGTGGCAAATAGTGTTGCAGTAGGCTGCACTTTGACCCTACCTGTGACTGTCAAGTAAAGTCCAGGTTTTGCCAGCCATTTTTCTTTGTGATTGTTAGTGAGAATTCTTGTTTGATAGACTCCTGCATCAGACAGTTGGACATCTTTCAAAGTCATGGTGCAGCTATTGCCAATATCTGGGCTGTATATCACTCTCCCTTTGTAGTATTCATTAACAGAGAGATCAGGTGGCTCTTTCTCGTCCTCTGGCTTTATAGCCCAGAAGACTTTAGTGACTGTGAGACCAGGAGGATGAGTGAAGGAGCAGGACATGACCACTGATGATCCTCTCACAGCACAGATATGGTTATGAGTGAACGTCACTCCCCATTCCTGACTGGAAACTCCTGTAGTTCAAAGTACTAATGTCATCAACGGTTTTAAAAACACACACTGCCCATGCAAGACTTACTGCAATGTTTTCCATCTAAATAAATTGGAAGTGTGCATGCAAACACAGAACACAGTCCCATAGTTTATAATATAATATTGAAGTGTTGGTTATTTCAAGCTCCTCATGTAGCACAGGTCAACTCAATATAAATCTATCCAGAAATATTTTGCAAATAAGTTTAAATATTTCCTTCAGGGAAAAAATAGTATGAAAATATTTACCTTGAGGTAAAAGCAGACACATGAGTGCCACTTTCAGGTATGTCTGACCTTGGGTCATCATTTACTCTGCAACCTACTCTGCAACAGGGATATCTGTCATGCCAAATACATATAAAATCAGACCATAAAACATACAAGAACAATAAAGGATTTAGGGAATTAAGAAGATTAGCCCAATGTTTAGTGTAGCGACCTACATGAAAAGAAACAGAAGAGCATAACATAACTGTGGTGGGCCTTCATGAGAAAATGTCTCCCCAAGATAACCAAATGTGACTGCAGTGGTGGCCGTGTGCAAACGCATGCAACATCTAGTGTATGTATCCACATGTGATTGAGTTAAACATTAATATATCCAGTGCAATTCCGATACAAATAAAAACAGCCAGATCACGGGGGCAATCATCTGTACTCATCCTTGGTGACTTATCGGTTGCCTTCGATACAGTCAATCACATCATCATTCTGCTAACCACACTCACTAACATAGGCATTAATGTGTCCTGGTAAGATTGTCTATCATCGACTCACACCTTCTCCACCGGGGTCCCCTAGGTGTCAGTGCTGGGTCCCCTTCTGTTTGCCATCTACACCACCTCATTGTCCCAAGTTATTCGCTCACACGGCTTCTCCTACCACTGCTATGCCGGCGACACATAGCTCCACCTGTCGTTCCAACCAGACGACACCACGGTCTCTGCACGCATCTCCGCCTGTCTCTCTGACCTGTCCACCTGGATGAGAGAACACCATCTCCAGCTTAATCTGTCAAAAAACGAACTCCTGGTCATCCCTGCCCATGAGTAAGTCTGCCACAACATCAACTTGAATATCGGCACTGTCACTGTTGCCCCGAACAACTTTGCTAGAAACCTGGGTGTGGTATTAGACGACCATCTATCTTTTCTCTGAGCACATTTTCTCCGTAGCGAGGTCATGTCGCTATGCATTATACAATATTAGAAAAATCAGACCGTACCTGACCCAATATGCTGCTCAACTTCTAATACAGGCAACAGTCATCTCTCGACTCGATTACTACATTATCCAAGTACTGAACGAGCACATTTATGTGGCTAATGTTAGCTTGCAGACTACATTAAGTTTTGTCCAAAGGCATCAGCACACAGCCAAACTTGGATTTAAACCACCACCTTACTGACGAGCAAATAGTTTGCGAGCTACCTATATAGGCCTGGCTTGTATGTTATTAAACAAATGCCTGCTTCACTGCTCTGTTGCTTGTTGCACGAGTGAGTCTGGGGGCTAGACGAGTTCACGTGAGATTCGCTTATGCCTCCTAGCCGGCCTACCTGCCTGTGCGATCCAACCATTGCAAATCGTCCAGGTGTTCAACCAACCCAAAAAGACACTTGTCACCCCACTCTTCAGCGACCTGCACTGGCTGCTCGAGGCTCTGACACTAGCCTACAAAGTCATTTCAGGGTCCGCCCCTACCTATCTCAATGTCTTACTAAAGGCTCACGTCCTGTCCAGAGCATTGCGATGCGCTCATACAAATCATCTATTTGTACCCTCGCCTCTCACAAAGCACTCTAAGGTCACTCTAAAATTTTCTCTGTGGTTGTCCCCAAATGGTGGAACGACCTACCAGTTGCGACAAGAACAGTGGCAACCTTTAAAAAGCTTGTAAAAACCCTTCTCTTCCGAGAATGCCTCCCTTCCTAACAAAACTAACAATCATTAAACCAACTCTCTCTTTCTCTGTCCTCATGTGGGAGTACGTATGTCTGTAGTGTCCCTGCTCTGGGAAACTTACTCAGACACATGCTCCTCCCTGTATGTATAAAGGTTGCTTGCTTACTCAGTGGCCCTTTACACCTCTGTTAGCTTAGGTCCTCCTATTGTAAGTCGCTTTGGATAAAAGCACCTGCCAAATGCAATGTAATGTAAACAATTCACTGTATACAATTATGAAAGACCAACATGCACCTTTATTTCAACAAATAACAAAAGTGTTTATACTCTGTGTTCCTCTACACCTCTGTTAGCTTATGTCCTCCTTTTTGTATATCGCTTTGGATAAAAGCGTCTGCTAAGTGCAATGTAATGTAATGTGTTTTGTGGATTAAGAAAACAAACCAAGCTGTAATATTTTTTAAATGCCCTCTTGCACTAGTTGAAAGATACACAGGAAGCAAGCACGTACCCCCACAGCCTTTTGCTATGTATTCTGAGTGTGCTGCAACGTGGGTGAAGAGTGCATCTCCTAACCACACGCATATGAATCAGGTCGTGCTACAGTGTACTGGTGTGTGTGTGTGTGTGTGTGTGTGTGTGTGTGGGCATGTCAACGTCAAAGTTCACACTGGCTTAATTGCAAACTTATCTCAGCTTCTAATCTTCTGTGGCTAACAACATTTTCTTGAATTGTTTTGATTTTTCCATTCAATATGAAAGACCACTAAGACAGACCTGACTGACAGTTTGTTGGAATTCAGTCAATCTATCAAACATCACTGTAATCCAACCCAACTGTTTTAAGTATTAATTGTTAACATGCAGAGTTTTAACACGTAAAGTGTCAATAATATGCAGTTTGGCTTTTTTTTGCATTTTCACAGTGTACACTTAAACAGGACTCAATATTAGAAATACTATTCACTTTGGGCCAAAAACAACATGGCCGACAATTCCCCGCAAGCATTCTTTTGACATTGTAAAAAGTAGTACTACAAACATTGGTTAAGTGTTACCACGCTTGCTGTCAACACAGAAATTCATCACGCAAACCAGAAATGTACTTTTAAAGTCATGACGAGGCTCTACACAATGATGGTATGGCAACCCCCCTTTTGTCCACCTCCAAACCCAGACACACAAAATGTATCTATTAAGTTTATCTCAACCAGGGTAATGCTGCTCTTACCATGAGCTGCTGCTGTCCGGTCGATGTCGTGCTAAGTGAGGGTGTGTGTGTACCCTAGAATGTCATGTCAAGTGAGGGTGTGTGTGTACTCTAGAATCAGGCTCACCACAACTAGCTGACACACTTCCATCCAGCCCAGCAGCTCTGACAATAACTGCACTCGCAGATAGACGCATGGTGGTTTTACACACACACAAACACGTACATACAACCACACACACACACACACGCACACACACACACACATGACCAGAGAAAGAGAGGCAGGGAGAGACAGAGAGAGAGCAAGAGGGAGAGAAAGACATATGCACTAACATGCACAAAATAAAGACTTAGGTACATTTAAAAGGACATTGTCAGGTAAAGGAAATACATATTATATCTATTACTGTCAGCGGCTGGGTTTTTTGTTTCCATGTAGGTCTCTGCTTACCCGAGGTGTTACTCATGGCTGTGGTTTGTGGTTGACCCAGAAACACTGAAACTGTCAACGTGCATGTGCCTTTGCTCAACACAACATTCACACATCAGCTCTTGTTTGCCACAGCACATCACCAGATCATGGAAATGCACTCATTGACTCACAAGATTTTCACGTTCTTTCTTTTTTTTTATTTTTTTTTTTTTTATTTGAGGGGTATGTGTCTGCTGTGGGTGTGTACTGTGTGCCTGCAATACCTATTTTTGCCTGTAGAGGGTGTTTTCTGAAAGCACTGACGTAAGAGAAATGAGAAAGACAGAACCCTGCCAGTGTACAGTTACATTGTAAATACATTAAAATGAAGGGGTTGTTAGAAATAACAAACAGCAAAGCTATCAATCATAATTCTTTAATATGGTGAGAGGCACAGATACAGAGGAATAAGGAACAGCCAGTATGCTACACTATGGTTTGCTTGCTCTCTATGCACCCACATCCTCTGACAATGCAGTGACAACTTCAATTCAGCAGGGGGCAGTGTGGACATCTATTTCTCATGGCTTCAATGCAACATCATTTCATCAGACACTGTAGACATCACAGCTAAATATCCATTTCCATGAGTGTCCAAAACAATCAAGTAGAAATCGATGCATGCTATGACATGTAATACAAAAGCGAGCTTTGCTTGTTATACAATCTGGAGCTCATAAATAATAATAGAAAACATCTCATAGCTGTAGCTATAGCTGATGTTCCTATCTAGTGGTAATTAGGGTAAATTAGGTAGAGGGACAGTCCCATTGAAGTTATATGAAGTTAGAGGCCAGGAGGAAGTAAGCCATGGATAAGGGTGCACTGAAGCGCGTCCCTAATCTTTCCAATTATCCTGGGAATTAGAGTAAATTAGTGACAGTGCCATTGAAGTTATATGAAGTTAGAGGCCAGGAGGAGGTAAGCCATGGATTGGATGAGGGTGCACTGAAGTGCGCCCGTAATTTGTCCTACCTATCCTGGTATAGGAATTAAATCTATTACCCTCGTCTGTCATGACCATCTCCTTAGGCCCACTGAGTCCACTCAGCTCAGCATGGATGCTTAACATTGGCATAGATATGAGAGTGTTCAGATGGGTCACTGAGAGGACTGAAGAAAAAAAGATTAAGAAAGAAAGAAAGAAGCAATAAAAAAGAGAAATTTAGAGAAACAACGACACATAAAGACAGATTTAAACAAAGCAAAAGCAAATTATAACATTGTTTAAATGTTTTAAGAACATTGACCATAAATGATTTTTTTTTGTATGTTTTACTTTTTTGTATGTTTAACAACATGATGCCGTTCTCGGTAGAGTAGCAATAACTACTACTACACTGCAACATGATGCCAGCACTGTGGGCATTACTAAGTTACACCAGCATGCTTTTACTGCCTTTCTACGTACTGAATGTAACCTGATATTTTGCTTTTTAAGAATGTCATCCTTGCCTCCCTTCTGCTTCTGTTGATTGTGTAAAGAGACCATCTCTATCATTCAGCCCCTAAGCCTATGGCTAACCCAGGCCCTGTCCAGGTAGCGTCACCTGGGAGAGAGGTCCTTGTGGAGACTCACCTGTGGGTATGTTTGGGAAAACTGACAGTAGCGTACTGGGTTCTGCAGCCATCGTCATCCATACCACTGTCATTATCAGCACTGGAAAAGCCAGCAGTGCTGAGTCCACTAGATCTCTGACAGTTGTTAGAACACAATTCATCATTATTACTATTATTAGTAATAATATTATTAGTTAGTATTATTATTATTATTATTATTATTATATGTTTAGACTTCCATGAAAAAGCTTGCTCACCTCTTGATTATCTGTTTCTCTGAAACAAAGAAACCAACAGATAGAAAAAAATAAAAAAGAAAGAAAACCCTAAACAGTTACATTAAAACTGTAGCAATGTGACAAATGACATAATGATTTAATATGTTCAGACACAGAGTTTCATGATACCATACTATTTATGGTGTACAGTACACTAACATTACTGATGAAATGCAGTGGCAACTCTAATCCTATAGGAGGCACTGTCATCACTTACATAAATCTTACAGCTGGAATCCAGCATACTTATGTTAAGCACAATGCATTAGTAATTACATCTTAAAATCCGAATCAACAGAAATGTGAAATAATAAGCATACGCTACTCATCACCAGAATCAATTACTATCAGTCAGTTTGACACCAGATATGACACTGTTGTTACATGTTTGCATTTATTAATAATATTGTTATTATTATTAGCGATAATAATAACAACAATAATAACAGCAACAACAACAACAACAACAACAACAATAATAATAATAATAATAATAATAATAATAATAATAATAATAATAATAATAATAATAATAACAATAACAATAATAATAATAATAATGGTGGTGTGGGGACTCACCTTTGAGGAGAGCTGGGGATATTGGCAGTAGCATAGAGGGTCCTGTTGTCATCATCCTCCCCATCAACCCTACCAGTATCAACATTGGGAGGATCAGGAGCACCAACTCTACAAGATCTCTGTCAGAATAAACATAAATCAAATTAACAAAGAACCATTTTTTAAAAATAAAAAGTCCACATTTCGTACTACAACGGGTAAGACATCCATTTCAAAGCTCACTCACTTCTGTGTCACTTGTCCCTCTGAAACACAGAAACCAAGACACACGGGGCAAGTCAAACACAAATGCAATGACTGGCTGAGGGCCTGAGAGGAACTATACTGTGACACCTACCTGATCCAATGTATGGCGCCGGATAAACACACAGTCCCAAATATGATGGCTCCCATAATGACAAATGCTGCATAGTCACATAATCTGCAAGTGCTTAATGCTGAAAGAATGGTAAGAACAGATCCTATTCAAACTGACTAGATAGATAGATAGATAGATAGATAGATAGATAGATAGATAGATAGATAGATAGATAGATAGATAGATAGATAGATAGATAGATAGATAGATAGATAGATACATACATACATACATACATACATACATACATACATACTTAGATAGAAGGACACATACCAGATATTGTTAGCATCACTGTGGATGAGTTCTCAGCTCCATATTTGTTCCTGGCCTCACAGTAGTACTGTCCTTCATCCTCAGAGCTGATGTTAGAGATGCTGTACTGCTGTCCTGATCCTACTGGAGTGGACTCGTTCACCTTAAACCAGGTGTAGCTCTCCACTGGTGGGTTGGCATCACTGCTGCAGGTCAGAGTCACTGAACCCCCTTCAGGAACATCTCCGAATGGGGTAACAGAAAGTGATGTGTTCTTTGGTGCAACTTGAATAAGAAAAAATATACAGTATATATAAAACATTGATACAATACCTAGCATACTATCAGCCTATTCTAGGAAGATAATACATATTGAGTAACTAATCTGTCATTAATTATTAATAAATTACTAATATTTATTCATTCCACTACTGCTCACACATGACATTTAGCTTCAGTGGCGGAGAAGGATGTCCTTCAAAGCTCTTCAGAACACAGGAATAGTTGCCCTCATCCTCATGACTGACACTGACAATGACGAGTACATGGTTGGTTCCTGTAGCTGGCAAATCTTCTCCATCCTTTCTCCATATCACCATGGCATCGTCCTTCAACCTGCAGGAGTTGTTGCAGGTCAGCTTCACATCACTGCCCTCTATCACTGGTCTGGGAATCCACACAGACAGTTCTGGAGAGGCAAATTGAGTGGTGACCATCCGTGTTATATATCGTGTTAACAGCCACCAAGGCGTGCAAAGCGAAGCGGTTAACTTAGCCTATATGGTTGTTATAGTTACCATTTTGTGGGGCATTAACATGGAATGGTGCTTAAACTTTGTGCCAACAATTTTGAACTACTTTCCATAGTTGAACGGTTCCACGGAATTAATGCATACCCCGCCAGCCAATCAGAAAACAGCATACTATTTGACCGGGCCAAAAATAACTATATAACATATATTCCACAATGCACACATCAGTCTTTACCTGTGACAGACAAATGAAGGCCAGGATGTGCAAACCATCGTTCTTTAACATGGTCAGTAACAATTCTGGTGTGATAGACTCCTTTATCTGATAGATTGACTTGTTTCAGAGTCATAGTGCAGTTATTGGTCATATTGCCACTGTACAGCACTCTCCCAATGTAGTCTGGGTGATTAGACAGATCAGATGGTAGTTTCCCCTCCCCCGTCCAGAAGACTTCAGTGACTGTGAGTCCAGGAGGATGAGTGAAGGAGCAGGAT
>CM059281.1:26969841-26994841 GCA_030347295.1 Setipinna tenuifilis | reverse complement strand
ACCCCAATATAGGAGAAAACTTTAACCTGTTAGATGATTATGTAGGAGATATTTGATGCAGAAATCAGTGTTTTTTTGTTCAATTTTGATATCCCAAATACAAAACCAAAGAAAATAGATTAAATGTGATAAAATGTGTGATGTTAAATGATGTAATATTACAACACGGGGCTAGTGGGTGTTCCCCTCTGACATGCAGGTTAATGGGGCCCTCTGCTGGTGAAGCTGTGATATGACAGTGTCTTTTTTATTTTATTTATTTCTGTCTATGTTAAGCTGGGCAGATGTGGTGTAGTTGAGCTCTTTGCTGTTATTCTTGTCACTTCCTTCTACCTCCGGATTGTAGCATGGTAGAGAGAGAGAGAGAGAGAGAGAGAGAGAGAGAGAGAGAGAGAGAGAGAGAGAGAGAGAGAGAGAGAGAGAGAGTTAGAGAGAGGGAGAGAGAGAGAAAGAGAGAGAGAGAGATGAGAGTGTACTTACTTTGTCTCTTTTTTGCCCTACACCTGCAGATCATGACTGCTATAAGTACAAGAGCCACTAAGAACAAAGGGATAATCACTGCCAGAACTGAAAAAAAAATAACAACACAAGATAAGAAGCACACACACTATACAACTATATAAATATATTCTGTGACAGAGAGGAGAGGGAGAGACAAGGAGAGAGAGAGAGAGACAGAGAGACAGAGAGAAAGAGAGAGAAAGATGGAGGGGGAGAGAGAGACAGAGAAAGAGAAAAGGAGAGAGGGGGAGAGAGAGACAGATAGCGAGACCAAGAGGAGAGAGAAGGAGAGAGAGAGAGAGAGATGAATTGAATTGATAGATCAGTGTAAATCTCACCAATAGTCCGCTTGGGGCCTGTAACTATCTGGGGTGCGTTTGTGACCAATGACCCTTGCTCTGTCGTTGACATCCCCCCTTTTTAATGACAGCACAGCTTGTCAATGTATTTATTTTATTACAGCTTGTCAATGTATTTATTTTATTACAGCTTGTCAATGTATTTATTTTATTACAGCTTGTCAGTGTATTTATTTTATTACAGCTTGTCAATGTATTTATTTTACTACAGCTTGTCAATGTATTTATTTTATTACAGCTTGTCAGTGTATTTATTATTTAACACAGGCCCATCTGTGTTTACTTTCATATGTTCATCCACAATAAACCATTCACTTAAATACAGTCTTGTGTTTAAATACAGGGATAATGATATCATTACTGAAATACATACCTGGCACATCTTAGTCTTGGCAGTATGTCAACAATACAGGCCTAATTATGTATATTTATTAATTTCACACGTTGAACAGTTTGACTAGTTAACCAGTGAAAGCAACTGAAAAAAAGAACTTTTAAAGTTTAATCCCCCTCACCGGTGACGTGTAGTGTCAGCTCTGTTGTCATAGCGACGCCTCCGTGGATGCCTCCGGTTCTCGCCCCGCACCAATAGATCCCGGCGTCCTCAGGCGTCACGTTCCTGACGGTCACCATGGTGACATGCTGCTCCGTGTCGTCCCTCAGGGAATACCTCGGGTCCAAAGGTGGCGTCAGAGAGGAAGCCAGCTCAGGACACTCTGACATGCTGTCCTTCCTGTAGAAGTATTTGGTGTCGTTGGCAGTGCTGTCTGGGTAAGGGCAGTTGATGGTGATGTCCTCGCCCAACACGGCTGACCTCACCAAGGACTGCATATACAGACCATCTAGCAAGAACATCAACAACATCGGGTCATTTCACAGCTGACCTCACCAAGGACTGCATGTACAGACCATATAGCAAGAACATCAACAACATCGGGTCATTCCACAGCTGACCTCACCAAGGACTGCATATACAGCCCATCTAGCAAGAACATCAACAACACCGGGTCATTTCACAGCTGACCTCACCAAGGACTGCATATACAGACCATCTAGCAAGAACATCAACAACATCGGGTCATTTCACAGCTGACCTCACCAAGGACTGCATATACAGACCATCTAGCAAAACATCAACAACATCGGGTCATTTCACAGCTGACCTCACCAAGGACTGCATATACAGACCATCTAGCAAGAACATCAACAACATAGGGTCATTTCACAGCTGATATACATATACAGCCCATCTAGCAAAACATCAACAACATCCATCGGGTCATTTCACAGCTGATCTCACCAAGAGCTGCATATACAGACCATCTAGCAAAACATCAACAACATCGGGTCATTTCAAGTAGCATTTTTTTTAATGCACTTTGTTAAAAATGTTCATACCAGGGTAAAAAAAAAAATCAATATAAGTTATTTCATATTTAAATTAGATGCATCAGCATTCATGTATTTATTTAATCATTGATTTATTTAGTCGAAACGGCATGGGAAAGTTACTATGCATTGGATTTTTTTTTTCTTTTTTTGTAATACAGCAGTTATGTTGCAAGTCTCTGCAAGTAAAAAAAAAGTATTTAAAAAGTTTATTAGTAACAACATTTTGACAACTAAAGAAACAATACAATTGTATGTATTAATCATTTAATTTTAACTCAACAATTTCAACATGCTGTACAGTACATTTGAAACTCACGTTGGTTTACTTCCAGTCTGACTGTTTTCTTTATGTGAACATTAGGAGCCTCCTCTACAACGCACATATACGTCCCAGAGTCCTTCAGGGCGAGTGACGCGATGAGGACGAGGAAGTATCCACTGCTTGTGTCGAACAGAGACACCCTGGGGTTCGTGTGGCGAGAGGTGGTGTTGGAGAAACAGGCCCTGTCGTCGTCCTTACAGAAGAACTTCCTCTTGTCCTTGTCTGCAGCTTTGTAACTGCACTCGAAAATGACGACTCCTCCAACAAATGCTTTCAGCAAAGCAGAACCCATCCCTCGCACTGCAAATAGACTGAGATAGATATAAATAGCACACCTTTGCTTAGGGTTTGCTACTGTTGAAACTGATTTTTAATTATTTTTTTAATAATATATTTTTAATTTAATTTAATTTTAATTTTAATTTTCCTGTTACCTTTAGGATTTCATACTCAGAGACCAATGGACTTCATATTTGAGCAACTTTGATTGTTTGGCCCAGTTAGGACCCAAATAAAATCTAATATCTAATTATCTCTAGCATGAAGTATTATTGTGTTGGCACACTTACGTCTTGCCTGTAGAGGGGACACTTGAAACAGCACTTCCTAAAGCTGTGCACAGCTATTGAGGATACACTTTGAAGGCTTTTAATTTAATAATGCAGTGTTTAAATTTAAATTTGCAAAATAAAAAAGTAATATGAAAATGCTAGCTTTAGTACATTCCAAAACAACACCTTCTACAGTAAATTAGTCCACTCTTTGACCAAAGCTGCTTTGAATTAGCCTTTAACTTGAAAGGCAATAAAACCTGAGAACTACCACATAAAACAAGTTTGCTTACCTATGAGGAACTGAAGAGCGAGACTGAAAACGCCTGCAGATGCAGAGTCCTCAATGCAGCAATGTTGGAATGAGGGATGTAGCTCCTGTTATGACACTCAAAGCAGAGGTGGTCATTCGTCATTGTGACACCACTTGCATACAGGAACACACAGACACACACACAGACACACACACACAGATTTCCGTTTGTGCAAGATTGCAGATAAATCATGTTCCTCAAAAGAATGAACAGTCTGTGCAACAGAAGCATTGATGCAATGTTTGTGTTTGTGTGTGTGTGTGTGTGTTTGTGTTTGTGTGTTTGTGTGTGTGTGTGCGTGCGTGTGTGTATGTTTGTGTGTATTTGTGTGTGGGGGTGGGTGGAGGGGGTAGGCATGTGTGTGTGTGTGTGTGTGTGTGTGTGAGAGAGAGAGAGAGAGAGAGAGAGAGAGAGAGAGAGAGAGAGAGAGAGAGTGTGTGTGTTTGCTTAGTATTACGGTAATGACATTCAACTGTTGCTATTGCGAGAATATACTGTGCAACAAGTGTTGGAAAAAGAGAGTGGGATGAAAAGCATTTAGCCTTTACAGCTATGGTAAAACTTTCAGAATTAGGCCTTACAATTTGGTCAGCATGTGATTTCTACTGTATGTAATTTTATTAATGTGTTTTTTTAACCAAATATGTAGCACACAATTCCAAAATAAAACTGAGCTCTGGCAACATCAATAGATAGACTACAATATATCCAAAACTCTGCAGCAAGACTTCTCACTCATACCAGACCTTGGCACCACATCGCACCCCTGGTGGTTCTACAGTGTTTTACTCCCCGGGCAAGACCACCTCTCAGCACCCCCCTCCCAGATGAAGAGAGCTGCTTCTGTGCACGGCACCTTCTCAGCTAGCCAGCGCTCCTGCAGTTCACCTAGGGGGCGCCAATCTGCCGATTGCAGCAATATGATTCACGGAGCTTTTTATTTTATTTTTTTCCCAAGCGCTTGTGGCGCCCCCCACGACATGGCTGCCCTGTTCGCCCGTGCCTAAAACCACTACTGATCACTCCCATCCTCCATCAGCTCCACTGGGTCCCTGTTCAGTCACACATACAGTTTAAAATCCTCCCTCTTGTCTATAAGGCCCAGCACAATCTTGTACCCACCTACCTCGCAAGTCTTCTCACCCCATACCAACTGTAAGGATCTGGCCATAGATCCCCACGGTTTTCCACAGAAAGTTTGATATACTCCGCCGGACACGAAGAAAAAATGCTGTTCTTCATTTGTTATAAGAAGGTAACTATGCTAAGGCATAGGGCTGACATGGTCTATGGTATTTTAACAAATAACACACTTACGGTCCTTTTCTGGATAGATAGAATTTATACCCACACACGCTGCAAGCAGGGTATCAGAAGCAGAACAGAAGGGGGCAACAACAGCACGTGACATCATCAGGGGGCCATCATTACACAACCCACCTGCACTTCACGCTCCTCAGGTACACTCCTCCTCTCCACCCCCTCTGCACATCTTTGTTTCCGTGGGTGACAGGGCATGGAGTGTGTCTGGTCCCAAACTCTGGCACTCCCTTCCACTTGCACTGCGTCAATGCACTTCACTATAATATATATATATATATAATTATTATTTTCCCCACTCCCTTCCACTTCCACTGCGTCAATGCACTTCACTATAATATATATATATATATATATATATATATATATATAATTATTATTTTCCCCACTCCCTTCCACTTCCACTGCGTTAATGCACTTCACTCTCCACCTTCAAAACTAGGGTCAAAAACCCATGTATATATATATATATATATATATATTTTTTTTTTTTTTTTTTATTTATTTATTTATTTATTTTCCCAGAAACTTTGATATACTCAGCCGGGCACGAAGTAAAAATGCTGTTCTTCGTCCCAAACTCTGGAACTCCCTTCCACTTGCACTGCGTCAATGCACTTTACTCTCTACCTTCAACACTAAGATCAAATCCCACCTTTGCACCCTGGCTTTTCAATCACAGCCCTGAATGGTGATTGTATTATTTTGATTAATGTTTGTCTTGTCTCTTGATTATGGTTTGTGTATGATTTTGGTGGGGGTATTTGGTGTGTGTGTGATTGTAGTTTGTCTTTGCTGTATATATGTCTTTATTACTGTACAGTGTCCCTGGGTACCATGAAAGGTGCTTTAAATAACATTTAGGTGAGGTGAACAGCATGTGATTAACTGTAATACTTAAAATTAAAGCGCAGATGTAAGAAAGAAAAATATCAAACATGTCAAAATATCTACTAAACATTTTATTGTTCTGGCCAAAAAATGTTACACTTTTATTTTCTTGTATATTGACAGTAGTCAAGAGTTTCCAACAACAGTTAAAAAATTCCACAATACATATATCGTTAGCTTCATAGCATAATTGCCTAAGTCATTTTTTGGTCAAATTGAGATTTTTGCACAACTTTACTCCCCTACCACTTCTGCATCATCCTGTCTGTCTGCCTATGTCATTGGACAATCACAACACTCATAAAAGTAAAAACAAACATAGCTGCCTAAGTCATTCATTTCAGTTTTACCATTGGACTTAGGCAGTTTTTATACAATCAATTTGACTTAGGCAGATTATGCCTATGACTTAGGCAGTTTTACCATTGGACTTAGGCAGTTTCTATACAATCAATTTGACTTAGGCAGATTATGCCTATGACTTAGGCAGTTTTTCTGAGAATATAAAATAAACAGTACGTCTTCTCAGCCATTTTGCATACATCAAAACTGCCTAAGTCACTTTTATTTGATAAAAAAAATGATGTTCGGTTTTGTTATTTTTCCAAACTTTTTCTCACATCTACATGAATGTTCTGTGAAAATATCAATAAAAAATATGCATGTGATTTTTAGAAAATGTGTTTTTTCTTGTTTTCCAAAAACACAAATAAATGACTTAGGCAATTATGCTATCAAGCTAACGATATCATACATAAAATGTGACCGGAAATGGTACTAAAGTACACTTCAGCAAGGTAAAGTCCCCACACACAGAATTGAATTAATGCAGGTTGCAATTTACAGTTGTTGACCACACACACATTAGCAGTAACAGCCATAAGCAATGAAAATGGCCTAAGGATATATACGAGAACTCAATAGCTAATCTAGCAACACTAGCTAATCTATTTTATGCTTACAGAACACTACGAACATAGCGGCTTCCTGACACCAACTAGGAAAAGATGTACAAAGCTGACTAATTTACAGTACAGGACCATGGTGTTTTCTTCTAGCCTACTGTTAAATATATATCTCAGAGCTTGTAAAACAAGCCTTTTTTACTGGTAAAGGACATTTGTGTGAAGATCAGCTAATCGCCATAGGCTGTGCACAAGGACTTTGTTTTTGTAGCCTGTATAGTTCAATATTTTATAGTAATAATAAACTCATGAATGATAACAGATTGCAGTAAAAACAATGTTTGATGTTATATCACCCATTACCATTTTAAATGTAAAAAAAATGTAGGCCTATGCACTAAACATTCAGATTCATCAGTGAAATGTTTGGAAAATCTGTTTTTTTTTTTCACATTTCATTGTACATATAAACAGTTGCTAATCAAATGCATTTTATCATTCCGCTCGAGTCAACAGGAGTGGCACATACATTTTCTAAACAGCACGTGGCGGAACACTGCTGTAAACCACAGAGAAATCCTGCTTTGGCTGCACACTGCTGTAGATTTTGGAGGGCTCCCCCTCTGGCAGAACAGGGGAACTGCAAGAGAAGTGACATCACTAATGAGCACAACTCAATAATGAGTCATGGATCCGATATTAGAAACACACACACGCACAGACACACACACACACACACACACACACACACACACACACACAAACACACACACACACACACACACACACAAAGCTAGACCCAATGAAAATTCTGCTTCGAAATAAATGAAGTGAATTTAAATTCCTACAACATGGTCGCTTTGACCAGATAGAAGAGGGGACAGACAGTTGAATAGTCCCTCTATAATGGGAACATGCAGACAACAGTGACACCTCCTGGTGGTCACAACATAACTCTGCTTAAATCAACACTAAGTAGCGTTTTCACCCTTTATATAATATTTCTAAAATCGTTTCAGTGATTCATTAACTTGTAACAAGGGGAAAAGGCACTTATGAATTTGTTTTGCCACCCTCCATGAGCTATAAGTGCACCAAGTAAGTTTGGAGGAGAGGGCCTGTCGACCTATAAATTAAAATGAAAGACAATTCCACTTCCAACCTGTAGGTTCAACAAACAGGAAAACTACTTAGTGATTAAGATTACAGTGCAAAACAGTTGCCAATTCCAATGTTAACAAAACAAAAAAATGTATAAGTTACAGATAATCACTAAAAAATAAAGAAAACAAAAAGTAAACCTACAATAAATCTGACTATAAATGAGATAAAAAGACCAAAAGCTGGACACTCACTTTGAAGTCAACCAATTAAGTCTAAATACATTTAAAAAAAAATAATGCCAACAAACATGCCAACTTCAACCGTGTTTTAGCTCTCTGAGGTGTCGAAAACTAACCTCTGTGCAGCTGCGGCCTTCTTGAAGTGGACGCTGGCGTACTGGACATCGTTATCTCCTCCTGCTGCGGTCTGCCTTAAACGCTTGGGTAGGACGGTGGAGTACTGGACATCGTCCTGCTGAGCTCCTGCAGCCTCTCTGCAGCAATGAGGCTGGACAGTGGAATACAGGACATCATCCTGCTGAAGTCCTGCAGCCTCTCTGGAGCTCTTGGGGTGGATGGTGGAGTATTGGACATCGTCATCTCCTCCTCCTCCTCTGCTCTGGAGGTGGACAGTGGTGTTCTGGTGGGCCTGGGAAGACATACAGTATGAGGGCACAGTTAGGTGGTGATATACACAGAATACACTTTACAATGGAAGAGAAGACATGTTACCTGTTCCGCTGGTTTCTGTCCCTTTTTCAACTTTCTGTGAAGCAAGAAGACATTGAAACATAGAAAGGAAAATATATAAGCATACATAGATCTGAAACTTTTGAGAAAAAAGTGTAGGCAGAGAAGAGGGGAAATATGTATTGACTGAGGAAATAACAGAATAATAATATGTGTAATGTGTAATAATATATTATATCCAATAGTATGTTAGGGTTTGGTTTGTAGTCAAGAAAGCTCAAATATCTTCTCACAAATGTACTTTTCCTAGGTGCACACGTATCTTGTGTTTTCTTAAAAACATGTAAGGATCGTTGCCTTTCAGTATCACTGTCGTGCTATCTTACCTCACCCAGAGAAGCACACACAGCACACAAACCAGAGCACACGCTAAGACTGCCAGCACAGCACCCAGCACCGGGCTTTGCCCTCCTAAAAGGGGTTAATGACACATAAATACATTGAGGGGTTAATGAGGCATCAGTACATTGAGGAGGGAAAAATACCTTTTTTATTCATAGGCACCTAGCCTGGGCCTGCCTATACTGCCTGTGATGCTACATAGAGTTTCACGTTCAAGTCAGTCTGGCTAGCCTGCATATTCTCGGATGTTCCTGTGCCCAAGAAATCAGGCACCAATGAAGAATGAATCATGCTACGCGTACGTCATTGGATTCAGTAGTCTGATTGGTTGTAGCTCTATCCAGTAGTATACAGAGGCATTAGACGCCCGTTAATCCTGCATCCGAGAACTTACTGTGTATGGGGTCTTTGCCGGACCAAGCTGTGTCTACAAGCTTGGTGCGACAGCCAGGCTAATAGGCACCCTTAAAACACCTCATCAATAAACATTCACATAATATACACAAATTACACAATGATGTACACTCCTAAAGTGCACAACACAAAATGGAACAAATTGTGTCATACCTGCAACATAGATGGTCACACTAGATGAGTTCTCAGCCCCATATTTGTTCTTGGCCTCACAGTAGTACTGTCCTCCATCCTCAGATCTGATGTTAGAGATGCTGTATTGCTGTCCTGATCCTACTGGAGTGGACTCGTCCACCTTAAACCAGGTGTAGTTCTCCACTGGTGGGTTGGCATTACTGCTGCAGATCAGAGTCACTTTTCCACCTTTGTCAATCACACCAGTAGGTGCAGTCACAACTGATGTGTTCTTTGGTTTGTCTAGAAACACAGAAATGTAAACAAAAACACAGATACTAGAACTGAATAAGACAGGTCAAATTCATTTCAGTAAACACACGTACATTTACATCAGATTTTTAATCTATGCTGGTTTCTGCTCTTTATGTACATTACACTCACATAAAACCTGGAGAGACACAGCAGGAGAGTCCTGTTGGCCAATCTTATTTGCTGCCTGACAGAAATCCTTCCCACTTCCATAAGAAACTGGGAAATAAAACTAAAACTAAAAGTCAAACTCTGTCTCTGTTGCTTAGTCAAGTCTGCCCCTCTCTTGTACCAGCTGAAAGTGAGTGCTGGTGGGTTGGCATCAGTGCTACAGGTCAGGGTCACTCTGCTTCCCTCAGTTATCTGACCAGGAGGATCAATCTTCACCAGTATATCCCTAGGACGGTCTTATAATGATAACAAATGAACAAATGAAAGTGCTGACTGTAGCAGTTAGACATGAGTGTAAAAATGTCTGTCTGACCGTCTAAACAAAATATAAACATACTCAATGAATCTATGCCATTTCAAATAAATCAGGAAAAACACAATAGCAAACTTCTAATACTTGTCACACTAGATGAAGTGAATTCAATGCTCAATGTTATGCAAAACTAAATGCTCAAAAATGTCTTAATGTGCTTATTATGCATAATAGACTTATATGTAGAAAGTTAAAAAAAATACTCACACATAACCTGTACGTTTACAAGAGCTGAAATTTTATGGCCACATGGGGAATGTGTTTCACAGTAATATTCTCCACTGTGTCCAGGTGTGAGGCCATTGATGGTGTATGTACTCCATGGTCCTTGCTGCAGGGCTGTCAGGCTACCATTCTTGAACCAGCTGTAGCTCTGCACCGGATAATAGGAACTGGTGCAGATCAGAATCACAACTGTGCCTTCCTGTATGTTACCAGCAGGGCTGATGGACACTGAAGGTATCTGTGGGGTAAGCTCTGTGGGAGAGTTACATGTGTAGCTACATTAATATGCTAATAAAGTCACTATTCATTACATTTACTTCACATTTAGGGTAAGGAGTTCTCCCATTAAAAGGCTATCCTAAATCTGTGTTACACATTTGTCAAATGTACACACACAATTAACGCAAGATATGCAAGATCACAACAATAATCCTCATGAAAAACATACTATTACAGGCAGATAGAGCACAAATACACAATAATAACAATAAACATACATGCAAACATTAAGTTAGAGAGAAGTACAGAGGTCTCTTACTCACTCTCCCATTTACTTGCACAACACATGCACACACACACACACACACACACACACAAACTCACACACGCACACACACACACACACACACACACACACACACACACAAAAGTAAAATAGTAATAGAGAGAATTGTACTGTGAAGGGATGCAGCTTAAGTTAACATGATGTCATGATGATGTTTACCTCTAACCTCCAGGTAAACCCCTGGTGTTCCAATCCAATAATATCCTGCAGTGTCTTTTATCATGCAGAAATATTCTCCTGTGTCTGATGCAGTCAGTGAGTCTATGCGCAAATTACATTGGTTAGTGCCATGCTGACTGAATGCTCTATTAATGTAGTTTGGGTCAAATCTAAGATCAGGATGATCCCCATAATTCTGTTTTGTCCAGTAAACTTCTTTGAGGCCCACATGACTGGGGTAGGTGTAAGAGCAGGACATGTCTACTGCAGACCCCACTGAAGCACAGATGCTGCTGGGTTGGTAAGTGACACTCCATGTCTGTGCACACACACCTGAAAAAGAGAACACACACAACACAAATACACACACACACACACACACACACACACACACACACACACACACACACGCTGAGCTGGTAAGTGACAGTCCATGTCTGTGCACACACACACCTGAGACAGAGAACACACACAACAGAGTTAAACACCTTCAAACCAGTGGACCAAAAAGTGGTCGTAGTAGATTGACCGATGTGAAATAGTGTTCTTGAAGTCCCCAACCCTCTGCCACATCCTCTCTGTCTCTCTGTCTCTGTTTCTGTCTCTGTCTCTCTCTCTCCCTCTCTCTCTCTATCTCTCTTTCACACACACACACACACACACACACACACACACACACACACACACACCATCATGCATATACACACACACACACAGTTTGTGTGTGGTTAACAACACACTAACATCTGTCATATTCATCTATCTGGTGTGTGGGTGACATACTAACACTTACGTCATTATACACAGAAATGGGCAGCCCACACCCAAGAAAAATAAAACAAACAAACTGAGAGCTTGAACATACTCATATGTTATCTGATCTGTAATCTACCAACAAATTAAATGAAATGTTTTAAAAGGACAGTCAATTTAGCATACCTTGTACTGTACAGATAGTCAACACGATAAAAGCAGTCATACTGTCCATCATCATGAAGTTCAGATCCTGAAAGATTTAAATTCAACAGGTTCGCTTTCACACACTTGTGCCATGAGTAAAGAAGTCTGACACGTGACCTCAAACTCAATCAGTCTTAAAACATAAAACACACTTACATGTGGAATTAGATTATGATAACATAGATGGATAACAGCACTGGACCCAAAGACTAAAGCGAGCTGCATTTTAAGCACACTTCCTAAACTGATATCAGACCCAGAGATAGTTTAGCATGCGAGGTTGAATTGGTTGATCAGACAAGGCCGATACAACTAGTGGAGGAAATATTGTGAATGTTTAAAAGTTCTTACCTCCCCGTCTCCCCTGACCACCAGTAACTTGATGTCGAAGAAATTAATGTCTCTAATCAGGAACTGGGCTTTTGTCTCAAGCAGAAACTAACACAGGAAGACACAGTCAGCCACCACCCCCAGTGACAGTTTAACACTTCACCATTAGACGTCTGCCTGCCAGTAAATGTCTTCTTTTCTTTTTCTAAGTTACTCTGTATCGTAAATGAATTACAGTGTTTAGCTTTAATTTAATATAGTGTTTCAGATGGTGGAAATGATTACATCATACACTAAGGCCAAGAGCAATGTCATCACTATGTTATGAGTAGTTATGACTATGGCATAGACTGTGGATATCACTATGATTAGCATCTCCCTCTCTCTCTCTCTCTCTCTCTCTCTCTCTCTCTCTGTCTCTCTTTCTCTCTGTCTGTCTGTCTCTCTCTCTCTCTTTCTCTCTCTCTCTCTTTCTCTCTCTTTCTCTCTATCTGTCTCTCTCTCTATCTGTCTCGGTCTCTCTCTATCTATCTTTCCCTCTCTGTCTCTCTCTCTCTCACTCTCTCTTTCTCTCTCTCCCTCTCTCTGTCTCTCTCTCTCACACGCTCTCTCTCTTTCTCTTACTCTCTCTCTTTTTCTGTCTCTCTTGCTCTCTTTCTCTCTCTAGCTCTCTTTCCCTCTCTCTCTCTCCATCTATCCCCCCTCTCTCTCCCTCTCTTTCTCTCTCTCTCTCTCTGTGCTAGAGGCCTGATTATGCTACTGACTAACATCCATCTGCACATGCGCGCCATTGACACACACACACTTGCCCTCTCATTTCCACCACCAGCTATGCTATTATAGAACTTCCTGTGCTTGGCCAGACATCCAACAACCCCCCCACCCACCCTGTTTGAGTGTGTGTGTGTGTGTGTGTGTGTGTGTGTGTGTGTGTAGAGTAGAGTAGAGTAGAGTAACTCTACTATTAAGGTGTCTCGTAGCATACACATAATACACATTACACATAATAAATACACATTACAAAACGAATCACCATATTGCACACATCAGCATACATACAACATTCACTTAAATGGGTAAGGGGAGGGGGGTACTAAGAAGTGTCATTATAAGGTGCCTTGCCGTAATCCAAGTGAACAGAATTAAAGTGACTAATAAGATTGTCCAGAGAGTGTGTGTGTGTGTGTGTGTGTGTGTGTGTGTGTGTGTGTGTGAGAGAGAGAGAGAGAGAGAGAGAGAGAGAGAGAGAGAGAGAGAGAGAGAGAGAAAACAGACAAACAGACATATCTTGAGGCTGACCTTTGAGGACATCATGAGAAAGTCCCTCCCCTCCACAGCTTTTTATAGATGTAGCATCCTGTGTGGTTAGGCGTCTTTACACTATACAGCGTATACAGCCTACCCACTTGTTGTTTCCTCTAGTAGTGACGGCTATCAGAATGGACATATAGCTGGTTTTACCCCTTTTAGTCAATGTACAAATTAAAATGGCCTTAGAGAAAGCACATGGAATATAGTTTATCATGAGAGAGAGAGACAGAGAAGGAGGGAGAAGAAAGAGAGAGAGAGAGGGAGGGAGAAGAGAGGGAGGGAGAGAGAGAGAGAGAGAGAGAGAGAGGGAGGGAGAAGAGAGGGAGAGAGAAGAGAGGAATGGAGGGAGAGAGAGAGAGAGAGAGAGAGAGAAAGAGAGGGAGAGAGAGTCTCTGTAGTTCTTCTTTTGTTAAAGTGTGGTCAGTGTGTACATCTGGAGAGAAGAGAGCCATGCCCACTGCAGCTTTAGAACAACAAGCACTGAAAATGAGCAAGGATGGCAGATGAACCAAACTCCTTTTTCTGTCTCACAATTGTGTCGTACAACAGTCATTCTGCTGTCAGAGAAAGAGGGGCAGAGAGAATGAGTGAGAGAGAAAGAAAGACAGAGAGAGAGAGAGAGAGAGAGAGAGAGAGAGAGAGAGAGAGAGAGAGAGAGAGAGAGAGAGAGAGGGAGAGAGAGAGATAGAGAGAGAGAGAGAGAAAGAAAGACAGAGACAGAGAGAGAGAGAGAGAGGCATAGCCTTGTGATATCTGCCCTCAGGGCCACTTATTGCACCATGCGTTTGTGACCACCAGGGGGAGCTCTGTTCAGGTTGATTACTGGAACTGTTAGTAGCTCCCTCTGCAGGATCTCAGACCTCTGTTCTCTTATCAGCAGTGTCACTTAGTGCACCGTCACCATTTCACCACTAGAGGGAGTCAAGTCAAGTCAAGTCAAATTTATTTGTATAGCGCATTTAAAAACAACAGCAGTTGACCCACAGTGCTTTACAAACAAAAAGTATAATAACATTTAGAAATAGGGCAAAACATGGGCTATAGCATAAGAAAGGCAGATACATATATAACATAGTATGAAAACAATGCGATGGGTCTGATCAATAAATACATAACATAAAATAAGTAGATAAATGCTAGGGAAATTAAGATGGGTTTTCAAATTAGATTTAAAATTGGCAATGGTTTGGCATGATTTAATGTGAAGTGGGAGCTTATTCCAAAGCTTTGGTGCGTAAACAGAAAAAAAAAAATGTTTTGTAGTAGGATGAGTGTTGAATGTTAGATGCATGGAGTTGTTATATTAACTGGAGGAAGTAAGCAAGTCCCACCACCATTCATTTCAAAAGGAAATGCTAGGCTAGTGAATTCAGCCAAAATTTTGAATGCTGTCAAAATGGAGTTTCAGAGGGCTTGCTTCTACCCCATTTCATCCAGCTACTGTTTGACGTGAGGTAGAGCAGAGAGTTATATTTGAGGAAGGGCAGCCCCCCACCACTAGATGTCATCGGAGCCCCCCCTCCTTCCATCATGTAGCAAACACAAAACACACGCAGGACACAGCCTCTCTCTGCCTACAATGCTCTATAACAGATTATTTACATTGAGCCATAACATCATCTCCCATTTTTATAATTAAAACAAACATTCAGATGGACTGCTTCTTTAGTTTAATAAAAAAAAATATATACACAGTAAGATAAAACATTATGCATCACATGTCATCCATATACAGAAAAATGTTTTGAGCATTTTCCAAAATATGTGGCAGGCATTGTTTAAGCCTGTCACTGGTGAAAAAATACCATTGCTAATCTAAAATATTACAAACTGCAAAGAAAGGCATCACAAGGCATTGCTGACAACATAATACATTTATGAAAGCATTCCATTAACTATGTTATTAAAATGAGAAGAAACAAAACCTGCTATTTTCACATGAGCTTATGTAAGAGGCTAAGAGGATAAAGCATAACATCACACAACAGATACATGACCTCATGAAAGGCTTCTTTTAAAGAAGGGTGGAAGTGTTTCCATTTCTCTTTAGAAAAGCTTGATGTTCTTTCACACAGATATATCAACAAAATGTACATCCATTAGTGGGCAGCTGTGGCCCAATGGTTAGGGAGTAGGTTAATCTGAGGGTTGCAGTTTAATTCCCTTACCAGTAGTTTAAAAAAGTGGGTGGGAGAGTGAATAACCAGTATCCTCCTGCATCCTCATCCATGGCTGAAGTGCCCTGGAGGAAAGCATCTAACCCCACATTGCTGGAGGGGGACGATCCCTGTGCTTAATTCACTCTAACTTGCTGTGGATAAAATCAACAGCTAATTATAATGCAGATTTTGGTTTTAGGCTCAATTATTTCTTCACTCAAGATGATTTGAGTGTTTCCTAAAAGTTCAGAGAAGAGTTCAAGGTAAAGAGGCATTTCCTTTAAGGGTTTGATAGACAGGCTCAAGCTGTATGGTGTTGGGGTTCAGGCTCTGGTAGACTGCATCAGGTTGGGTGGTGTTGGGGTTCAGGCTCTGGTAGACTGCATCAGGTTGGGTGGTGTTGGGGTTCAGGCTCTGGTAGTCTGCATCAGGTTGGGTGGTGTTGGGGTTCAGGCTCTGGTAGACTGCATCAGGTTGGGTGGTGTTGGGGTTCAGGCTCTGGTAGAGTGCATCAGGTTGGGTGGTGTTGGGGTTCATGTTCTGGTAGTCTGCATCAAGCTGAATGGCGTTGGCATTTCCACTCTGCATAACACTTTCATGTCAATAGTCTAATAGCAAAGACCTTTACTGAAAATAATGATGATAATGAATATTTAATCTTCCTACTGGATTGTCTTTCTCACCTGGCCATGTCTTGCCTGTGTCACAGCTTCACTCTTGCATTTTCTGCTACATGAAAATTGCCATAAAGTCAAAGGCATCCTTTACCAATGTCTGATTAGTCACTTTTTTCTATTGGACTTACATTGTTATTATACACTACGTGAAAAACTGAATGGCAATGCGTTAAAATTACACTACTTGAATTACAATTGACTATTACACAGTACTAAGACCTGTATCCAGCCTGTACTCCAACATTAGTTAGACATTATTATAAGACACAAGAATTGATTTGTGATATCACAATAGATTATGGAATTTCAGTATAATTTAAAAGTTGAATATCATGAATATCATATCTATATACATTCACTCACCTCACAAAGAAAAGCACACACAGCAGACACAGCACTCCACACACTAAGACTGCCACCACAGCAGTCAGTACAGGGCTCTGCTCTCCTAAAGGAATTAATGAGACATGAATAAAGTCAGGAGGGGAATCACAAGTGAGATCGTCATTGAAGAGAAATACAGATGCACTGGTACCTCCAACTGTGATGGAAACAGCAGATGAGTTCTCAGCTCCATATTTGTTCCTGGCCTCACAGTAGTACTGTCCTCCATCCTCAGATCTGATGTTAGAGATGCTGTACTGCTGTCCTGATCCTACTGGAGTGGACTCGTCCACCTTAAACCAGGTGTAGCTCTCCACTGGTGGGTTGGCATCACTGCTGCAGGTCAGTGTCACTGTTCCACCTTTGTGAATCACACCAGGAGGGGCAGTCACAACTGATGTGTTCCTTGGCTTGTCTGGAAATACATAAATGTAAACGAAACACAGACACTAGAATTAGTCAGGATAAATTAATTTAAGATAACACACATGTAAATTTACATCATAATTTTAATCTATGCTTCTGCTCTTACATTACACTCATATGAAACCTGGAGAGACACAGCAGGACAGTCCTGTTGGCCAAATTCTATTTGCTGCCTGACAAAAATACTTCCCACTTTCATAAGAAACTGGGAAATAAGTCTGGTCCTCTCTTGTACAAGCTGAAATTGAGTGCTGGTGGGTTGGCATCAGTGCTACAGGTCAGTGTCACCCTGCTTTCCTCAGTTATCAGACCAGGAGGATCAATATTCACCAGTATATTCCTAGGACGGTCTTATAATGATAATAAAAAAATGCAGCAGTTAGACACGAGTGTAAAAATGTCTGTCTGACCATCTAAACAAAATATGGAACAAACATACTAAATGAATCTATGCCATTTTAAATAAATCAGGAAAAACACAATAGCAAACTTCTAATACTTGTCACACTAGATGAAGTGAATGTAATGCTCAATGTGATGCAAAACTAAATGCTCAAAAATGGCTTAATGTGCTTAATATGCATAATATGCATAGTCAAACAAGCAAACAAGTTTATTATTAAATGTTACATTATGTAGAAAGACCTATATGTAGAAAGAAAAAAAAATACACAAAACCTGCAGCTTTACAAGAGCTGAAATTTTACTACACAGTGAAGAAAGTAATAGAGAGAATTGTGCAACTGTGAAGGGATGCAGCTTAAGTTAACATGATGATGATTACCTCTAACCTCCAGGTAAACCCCTGCTGTTCCAATCCTGTAGTATTCTGCAGTGTATGTTGTTATAATGCAGAAATATTCTCCTGTGTCTGATGCAGTCACTGGGTCTATGCTCAAATTATATTGGTTAGTGCCATACCAACTGCGTACTCTATTACTGTAGTTTGGGTCACGTGTAAGATCAGGACCATCCCTATAATTCTGTTTTGTCCAGTAAGCTTCTTTGACGCCCAGATGGCTGGGGTAGGTGTAAGAGCAGGACATGTCTACGGCAGACCCCCCTGAAGCACAGATGCTGCTGGGTTGGTAAGTGACACTCCATGTCTGTGCACACACACCTGAGACAGAGAACAGACAAAACAGAGTTAAACACTTTCAGACCAGTGGACCCAAAAGTAGATTGACCAGTAGATTGTGAAATAGTGTTCTTGAAGTCCCCAACCCTCTGCCACATCCTCTCTCCCTCTCTCTCTCTCTCTCTCTCTCTCTCTCTCTCTCTCTCTCTCTCTCTCTCTCTCTCTCTCTCTCTCATTTTCACACACACACACACACACACACACACACACACACACACACACCATCATGCATACATACACAAAGTTTTTGTGTTGTTAACAACACACCAACATCTGACACATTACTGTAATCTGTCTGGTTTGTGGGTGACATACTAACACTTACGTCATTATACACAGAAATGGGCAGCCCACACCCAATAAAAATAAAACAAACAAACAGAGAGCTTGAACATACTCATATGTTATCTGATCTGTAATCTACCAACAAATTAAATGAAATGTTTTAAAATGACAGTCAATTTAGCATACCTTGCACTGTAAAGAGAGTCAACACGATAAAAGCATTCACACTGGCCATCATCATGAAGTTTAGATCCTGAAAGATTTAAATTCAACAGGTTCGCGAGTAAAGAAGTCTGACACATTGCCTCAAACTTAATCAGTCTTTAAATATAATACACATTTACATGTGGAATTAGATTACGAAACAGCACTGGACCCAAAGACTGAAGTGCAGCTGCATTTTAAGCACACGTCCTAAACTGATATCAGACCCAGAGATATTTTAGCATGCAAGGTTGACTTGGTTGATCAGACAAGGCCGATACAACTAGTGGAGGAAATATTGTGAATGTTTAAAAGTTCTTACCTCCCCGTTTCCCCTGACCACCAGTAACTTGATGTCGACAAAATGAATGTCTCTAATCAGGAACTGGGCTTTTGTCTCAAGCAGAAACTAATACAGGAAGACACAGCCACCCACCACCCCCAGTGACAGTTTAACACTTCACCATTAGACGTCTGTCTGCCAGTAAATGTCTTCTTTTATTTATTTTTTACTCTGTATCATAAATGCATTACGGTGTTTAGCTTTAATTTAGAGTAGTGAATATGAACAGGGGTAATTACTATGGCATAGACTGTGAATATGACTATGATTAGGTCCTCCCTCTCTCCCTCCCTCTCTCTCTGTCTCTCTATCTCTCTCCATCTCTCTCTCTCTCTGTCTCTCTATCTATTTCTCTCTCTCTGTCTTTCTCTTTCCCTCTCTTTCCCGCTCTCTCTCTCTTTCTACCCCCCCCCCCCTCTGTCTCTCCCTCTCTTTCTCTCTCCCCCTCTCTCTCTCTCTCCCTCTCCCTCTCTCTCTCTCTCTCTCTCTCCCTCTGTCTCTCTCTGTGCTAGGGGCCTGATCATGCTGCTGACTAACATCCCATCGTCATCTGCACATGCACGCCATTGACACACACACTTGCCCTCCCATTTCCACCACCAGCTACGCGACTATGGTGTGTGTGTGTGTGTGTGTGTGTGTGTGTGTGTGTGTGTGTGTGAGAGAGAGAGAGAGAGAGAGAGAGAGAGAGAGAGAGAGACAAACAGACATATTTTGAGGCTGACTTTTGAGGAATTGAGACATTGAGAAAGTTCCTCCCCTCCACAGCTTTTTATAGACGTAGCATCCTGTGTGGTTAGGCCTCTTTAAACTATACAGCGTATATAGCCTACCCACTTGTTGTTTCTTATAGTAGTGACGGCTATCAGAATGGACAGATAACTGGTTTAACGCCTTTTAGTCAATGTACAAATTAAAATGACTTTAGAGAAAGCTCAGTCACATGAAATATACTTTACCATGAGAGAGAGAGAGAGAGAGAGAGAGAGAGAGATGTGTACATTGTACACATGGTGGTAAATAAAAGTGTGACTTTTCATGGAAAACACAAAATTGTCTGGGTGACCCCAAACTTTTGAATGGCAGTGTACATATCTCTCGAAAGCATGTCTTATCATCTTACTGTGCAATATTTTCAAGATTTCTGTTTAGAATGAAATACAATAATGGTAGGTGTGTGCTCAGTATGTTGTCCTTAACTCTCTATAAATAAGCAGACGTGCACAAGTTTCTGTACTATTCATGTACTATAAAAACACAAATACATCCATAAAGTATATCCCTATAAGGTGATAGCAAAAGTTTACTGTAAAATGTATTCCCACTCACTGCTGATGGACAAGCTGTGTTGACTTGAGCAGCAAAATGAATAGTAGCGACATCTGCAGTGGAAACAAATCAATGGAGTCTATTAGAAGTGTCGCCATGTTGTACTGCTGTGCAGTATTGTCTACGATATAATGGGGCCAGTACCAGTTCATCGATGCCTTAGAAGGACTTTTACTCTCCATGGAACCATCCAGAGATTTAAATAACTATTTAAGCACCTTTATTTTTAGCGTGTCTGTGAAAGGTACTTCACCTTGGAAATGGTTCTTCGGAGCCTCAGAACATAATGGGCTATGTTATGTCATATTGGCCTCAGCGTTTCTTTGAAGCACTGAAAAACATCCTTCTATGACATTGCTCTAAAGAACTGGTATTGGCCCCATTCTTTTTTATTTATTTATTTTAAAGTATTTATTGGCCTTTTTCTGGCTTTATTTAGACAGGGCAGTGAAGGTTGTGACAGGAAGTAAGTGGGAGAGGAAGATGGGGAAGGGTTGGGAAATGACCGCAGCCTGGATTCGAACCTGGGTAAACGCGAACATGGGCAAACTCCCGTTCATGGTCAGATGTGCTATCCACTCTGCCCCCCCCAATTCTCTTATATGCAGCTGTGGTAATTTACTCCTTCCTCCTACTTCCCATACTGCTCTATTCTGTCTGCTGTTATGTCTTTGCATAAATTGTCACATGTATCTTTTTTGGTGAAAATCAATTCATTGGTAACGTCACAAATCAATTTGTAAAATTCACCCGGGAAATCCCATTGAAATAAAAAAAAAGCCAGGGGGGTGGTTGGTGGTGGAATTGAACTGCTTGGTGGAGGTCTGCACTCTCAGAGGGATTTTCTGTGTTCAGACGGTGGCCTCTTAAAACCCCCACTAACCCCAATATAGGAGAAAACTTTAAACATGTTTGTAGGAGATATTTGATGCAGAAATTATCGTTTTGTTTTGTTCAATTTTGATATCCCAAATCCAAATGCCATCTAAATCCAAAACAAGGACAATTGTTTATTTTATAGAATTAAATGTGATTAAATGTGTGATGTTAAATGTAAACACGGGGCTAGTGGGTGTTCCCCTCTGATATCCAGGTTAATGGGGCCCTCTGCTGGTGAAGCTATGATATGACAGTGTCTTTTTTATTTTATTTATTTCTGTCTATGTTAAGCTGGGCAGATGTGGTGTAGTTGAGCTCTTTGCTGTTATTCTTGTCACTTCCTTCTACCTCCGGATTGTAGCATGGTAGAGAGAGAGAGAGAGAGAGAGAGAGAGAGAGAGAGACATGAGGGTGTACTTACTTTGTCTCTTTTTTGCCCTACACCTGTAGATCATGGCTACTATTAGTACAAGAGCCAAAAGGATGATCACTGCCAGAACTGAAAAAGAAAACAACATAACAACATAACATTAGACAAACACACACACACACACACACACACACACACACACACACACACACACACACTAAGTATATATATATATATATATATATACATAGTGTGTGTGTGCATGCATGTGTGTGTGTGTCTCTCTCTCTCTCTCTCTCTCTCTCTCTCTCTCTCTTTCTCTCTATCTATCTGTCTCTGAAAGTGCTTGCTAGCTTAACAGAGACGTGTTACCTTGCTACATTTCTTTTATATGTATATACTTAGTGTGTGTGTGTGTGTGTGTGTGTGTGTGTGTGTGGTTGAGGTGTATATAGGAGAGAGAGAGGGAGAGAGACAGAGAGAAAGAGAGAGAAAGATGGAGGGAGAGAGAGAGAGAGAGAAAGACAAAAGGAGAGAGGGGGAGAGAGAGAGACAGATAGCGAGAGAAAAAGAGAGGGAGAGAGAGAGAGAGAGATGAATTGAATTGATAGATCAGTGCAAATCTCACCAATAGTCCGCTTGGGGCCTGTAACTATCTGGGGTGCGTTTGTGACCAATGACCCTTGCTCTGTCGTTGACATCCCCCTTTTTAATGACAGCACAGCTTGTCAATGTATTTATTTTATTACAGCTTGTCAATGTATTTTTTTTATTACAGCTTGTCAATGTATTTATTTTATTACAGCTTGTCAATGTATTTATTTTATTACAGCTTGTCAATGTATTTATTTTATTACAGCTTGTCAATGTATTTATATTATTACAGCTTGTCAATGTATTTATTTTATTACAGCTTGTCAGTGTATTTATTTTATTACAGCTTGTCAGTGTATTTATTTTATTACAGCTTGTCAATGTATTTATTTTATTACAGCTTGTCAATGTATTTATTTTATTACAGCTTGTCAGTGTATTTATTTTATTACAGCTTGTCAATGTATTTATTTTATTACAGCTTTTCAGTGTATTTATTTTATTACAGCTTGTCAGTGTATTTATTTTATTACAGCTTGTCAATGTATTCATTCACAGGCCCATCTGTGTTTACTTTCATATGTTCATCCACAATAAACCATTCACTTAAATACAGTCTTGTGTTTAAATACAGGGATAATGATATCATTACTGAAATAAATACTTGGCACATGTTAGTCTTGACAGTATGCAGGGGTGGACAAACTGGACTGAGAGAGTAAAAGTCCTGCCACATCTTCTTTCTGCCCGTACTAACACAGGTGATTTCACTAGCGAGCTCATCTACCTGGCTGAAGAGTTGTGCTAAGTGGGAGTGGCTGGTTCATTGCATTTGGCTAGAGGAAATATGCGGCAGGACTTTTACTTTCTGAACCTGAGATGTTCGCCTCTGACAGTATGTCAACAGTACAGGCCTAATTATATATAATTATTAATTTTACACGTTGAACACTTTGACTAGTTAACCAGGGAAAGCAACTAAAAAAAAAAGAACTTTTAAAGTTTAATCCCCCTCACCGGTGACGTGTAGTGTCAGCTCTGTTGTCATAGCGACGCCTCCGTGGATGCCTCCGGTTCTCGCCCCGCACCAGTAGATCCCGGCGTCCTCAGGCGTCACGTTCCTGACGGTCACCATGGTGACGTGCTGCTCCGTGTCGTCCCTCAGGGAATACCTCGGGTCCAAAGGTGGCGTCAGGGAGGAAGCCAGCTCAGGACACTCTGACATGCTGTCCTTCCTGTAGAAGTACTTGGTGTCGTTGGCAGTGCTGTCTGGGTAAGGGCAGTTGATGGTGACGTCCTCGCCCAACACAGCTGACCTCACCAAGGACTGCATGTACAGACCATCTAGCAAGAACATCAACAACATCGGGTCATTTCACAGCTGATATACACATACAGCCCATCTAGCGAAACATCAACAACATCGGGTCATTTCAAGGAGCATTTTTTTTTCTTTTTTTGTAATGCAGCAGTTATGTTGCGATCTAGTGGTATAAAACAACAGTTCGTTTTCAGCATTTACCAAGTATCTGCAAGTAAAAAAAAAGTTCTACCAAAAAAAGATCTAAAACACATTAGTAACAACATTATGACAACTAAAGCAACAATAAAATGGTATATATTAAGCATTTAATTCTTAATTCAGCAATTTCAACATGCTGTACAGTACACTTGAAACTCACGTTGGTTTACTTCCAGTCTGACTGTTTTCTTTATGTGAACATTAGGAGCCTCCTCTACGACGCACACATACGTCCCAGAGTCCTTCAGGGCGAGTGACGCGATGAGGACGAGGAAGTATGCACTGCTTGTGTCGAACAGAGACACCCTGGGGTCCGTGTGGCGAGAGGTGGTGTTGGAGAAACAGGCCCTGTTGTCGTCCTTACAGAAGAACTTCCTCTTGTTCTTGTCTGCAGCTTTGTAACTGCACTCGAAAATGACGACTCCTCCAACAAATGCTTTCAGCAAAGCAGAACCCATCCCTCGCACTGCAAATAGACTGAAATAGATATAAATACCACACCTTTGCTTAGGGTTTGCTACTGTTGAAACTGATTTTTAATTATTTTTTAAATTTAATTTAATTTTAATTTTCTTGCTCCTGTTACCTTTAGGATTTCATACTCAGAGACTAATGTACTTCATATTCAAGCGACTTCAGTTGTTTGGCCCAGTTTATAAAGGATCCAAATAAAATCTAATAGTTAAGATTATCTCTAGCATGAAGTATTATTGTGTTGGCACACTTACGTCTTGCCTGTGGAGGGGACACTTGAAATAGCACTTCCTAAAGCTGTGCGCAGCTATTGAGGATACACTTTGAAGGCTTTTAATTTAATAATGCAGTGTTTAAATTTAAATTAGCAAAATAAAAAAGTAATATGAAAATGCTAGCTTTAGTACATTCCAAAACAACACCTTCTACAGTAAATTAGTCCACTCTTTGACCAAAGCTGCTTTGAGAATTAGCCTTTAACTTGAAAGGCAATAAAACCTGAGAACTACCACATAAAACAAGTTTGCTTACCTATGAGGAACTGAAGAGCGAGACTGAAAACGCCTGCAGACGCAGAGTCCTCAATGCAGCA
>CM059281.1:26959841-26967341 GCA_030347295.1 Setipinna tenuifilis | reverse complement strand
TGAAAGACAATTCCACTTCCAACCTGTAGGGTCAACAAACAGGAAAACTACTTAGTGATTAAGACTACAGTGCAAAACAGTAGCCAATTCCAATGTTAACAAAAAAAAAAAGTTACATATAATCACTAAAAAATAAAGAAACCAAAAAGTAAACCTACAATAAAGCTGACTATAAATGAGAAAAAAAACACCCATATCTGAACACTCACTTTGAAGTCAACCAATTAAGTCTAAATACATTTTAAAAAACAATGCTAACAAACATGCCAACTTCAACTGTGTTTTAGCTCTCTGAGGTGTCGAAAACTAACCCCTGTGCAGCTGCGGCCTTCTTGAAGTGGACGCTGGCGTACTGGACATCATGATCTCCTCCTGCTGCAGTCTGCCTTAAACGCTTGGGCAGGACGGTGGAGTACAGGACATCATCCTGCTGAAGTCCTGCAGCCTCTCTGGAGCTCTTGGGGTAGATGGTGGAGTATTGGGCATCGTCATCTCCTCCCCCTCCTCTGCTCTGGAGGTGGACAGTGGTGTTCTGGTCGGCCTGGGAAGACATACAGTATGAAGGCACAGTTAGGTGGTGAGGTAAACCAGAACACAGTTTACAATGGAAGAGAAGACATGTTACCTGTTCCGCTGGTTTCTGTCCCCTTTTCAACTTTCTGTGAAGCAAGAAGACATTGAAACATAGAAAGAAAAATATATAAGCATAAATAGATAAACTTTTAGAGAGAAAAAAGTGTAGGCAGAGAAGAGAAATAACAGAATAATAATATGTGTAATGTGTAATAATATGTTATATCCAATAGTATGTTAGGGTTTGGTTTGTAGTCAAGAAAGCTCAAATATCTCCTCCCAAATGTACTCTTGCTAGATGCACACATATCTTGTGTTTTCTTAAAAACATGTAAGGATCGTTGCCTTTCAGTATCACTGTCGTGCTATCTTACCTCACCCAGAGAAGCACACACAGCACACAAACCACAGCACACGCTAAGGTCGCCACCACAGCACCCAGCACCGGGCTCTGCCCTCCTAAAAGGGGTTAATGACACATGAATACATTGAGGGGTTAATGAGACATCAGTACATTGAGGAGGGAAAAATACCTTTTTTTATTCATAGGCACCTAGCCTGGGCCTGCCTATACTGCCTGTGATACTACATAGAGTTTCACGTTCAAGTCAGTCTGGCCAGCATATTCTTGGATGTTCCTGTGCCCAAGAAATCGGGCACCAATGAAGAATGAATCATGCTACGCCTACGTCATTGGATTCAGTGGCCTGATTGGTTGTAGCTCTGTCAAGTAGTATACAGAGGCATTAGACGCCTGTTAATCCCGCCTCCGAGAACTTGCTGTCTATGTGTCTACAAGCTTGGTGCGATAGGCACCTAATAAATAAACATTCATGTAATATATTCAAATTAGAGAATGGTGTACACTCCCAAAGTGCACAACCAAAATAGAACAAATTGTGTCACACCTGCAACATAGATGGTCACACTAGATGAGTTCTCAGCTCCATATTTGTTTCTGGCCTCACAGTAGTACTGTCCTCCATCCTCAGATATGATGTTAGAGATGTTGTACGTCTCTCCTGATCCTACTGGAGTGGACTCATTCACCTTAAACCAGGTGTAGCTCTCCACTGGTGGGTTGGCATCACTGCTGCAGGTCAGAGTCACTGTTCCACCTTTGTCAATCACGCCAGTAGGTGCAGTCACAACTGATGTGTTCTTTGGTTTGTCTAGAAACACAGAAATGTAAACAAAACACAGATACTAGAACTGAATAAGACAGGTCAAATTAATTTCAGTAAACACACATGTAAATTTACATCAGGATTTTAATCTATGCTTCTGCTCTTTATATACATTACACTCATATAAAACCTGGAGAGACACAGTGAGAGAGTGCTGTTGGCCAATCCCATTTGCTGCCTGACAGAAATACTCCCCACTGTCATCAGAACGGATCTCGCTAAAAGTCCAACTCTCTCTGTTGCTTAGCAGTGTGTGTGCCCCTTTCTTGTACCAGCTGTAGGTGTGTGCTGGTGGGTTGGCATCAGTGCTACAGGTCAGGGTCACTCTGCTTCCCTCAGTTATCAGACCAGGAGGATCAATCTTCACCAGTATATTCCTAGGACGGTCTTATAATGATAATAAAAAATAAATGAAAGTACTGAGAGTAGAATCAGTCTATCTGACGGTCTAAACAAAATATGGAACAAACATAATAAATAAATTCATGCCATTTCAAATAAATCAGGAAAAACACAATAACAAACATATAATACTTGTCACACTAGATGAAGTGAATGCAATGCTCAATGTGATGCAAAACTAAATGCTCAAAAATGGCTTAATGTGCTTAGTATGCATAATAGACTTATATGTAGAAAGTGAAAAAAAAATACTCACACAAAACCTGTAGGTTTACAAGAGCTGAACTGTTACGGCCACATGGGGAACGTTTTTCACAGTAATATTGTCCACTGTGTTCAGGTGTGAGGCCATTGATGGTGTATGTACTCAATGGTCCTTGCTGCAGGACTGTTGGGCTACTAATCTTATACCAGCTGTAGCGCCACACTACTAGATAGGAACTGCTGGTGCACATCAGAGTCACAGCTGTGCCTTCATGTATGTTACCAGGAGGGCTGATGGACACTTAAGGTATCTGTCGGGTACGCTCTGTGGAAGAGTTACATGTGTAGCTACATTCATATGCTAATAATGTCATTATTCATTACATTCACTTCACATTTAGGGTAAGGAGTTATTAAATTAAAACTCTATCCTAAATCTGTGTTACAAATGTGTCAAATATACACACACTATTAACGCAAGATATGCAAGATCACAACAATAATCCTCATGAAAACCATACTATTACAGGCAGATAGAGCTCAAATACACACTAACCACACATGCAAACATAGGCAACGACTAAGAGAAAAGTACAGATGCCTCTTACTCACTCTCTCATTTACTTGCAAAACACATACACACACACACACACACACACACACACACATACACATACAAACTCACGCCCACAGACACACACACACACACACACACACACACACACAAAGTGAAGAAAGTAATAGAGAGAATTATGCAACTGTGAAGGGATGTAGCTTAAGTTAACATGATGATGTTTACCTCTAACCTCCAGGTAAACCCCTGTTGTTTCAATCCACTGATGTCCTGAAGTGTATGTTGTGATGCAGTAATATTTTCCACTGTCTGATGCAGTCAGTGGGTTTATGCGCAAATTATATCGGTTAGTGCCATACCAACTGCGTACTCTATTACTGTAGTTTGGGTCAATTCTAAGATCAGTAGGATTCAAATAAAAATGTTTTGTCCAGTAAGCTTGTTTGAGTTTCATATTACTGGGGTAGGTGTAAGAGCAGGACATGTCTACTGCAGACCCCACTGAAGCACAGATGCTGCTGGGTTGGTAAGTGACACTCCATGTCTGTGCACACACACCTGAAACAGAGAACACACACAACACAAATACACACACACACACACACACACACACACACACACACACACACACACACAGACACACACACACACACACGCTGAGCTGGTAAGTGACAGTCCATGTCTGTGCACACACACACCTGAGACAGAGAACACACACAACAGAGTTAAACACCTTCAAACCAGTGGACCAAAAAGTGGTCGTAGTAGATTGACCGATGTGAAATAGTGTTCTTGAAGTCCCCAACCCTCTGCCACATCCTCTCTGTCTCTCTGTCTCTGTCTCTGTCTCTGTCTCTCTCTCTCTCTCTCTCTCTCTCTCCCTCTCTCTCTTTCACACACACACACACACACACACACACACACACACACACACACACACACACACACACACACCATCATGCATATACACACACACACAGTTTGTGTGTGGTTAACAACACGCCAACGTCTGTCATATCCATCTATCTGGTTTGTGGGTGACGTACTAACACTTACGTCATTATACACAGAAATGGGCAGCCCACACCCAAGGGAAAAAAAAAACAAACAAACTGAGAGCTTGAAAATACTCATATGTTATCTGATCTGTAATCTACCAACAAATTAAATGAAATGTTTTAAAAGGACAGTCAATTTAGCATACCTTGTACTGTACAGAGAGTCAACACGATAAAAGCAGTCACACTGTCCATCATCATGAAGTTCAGATCCTGAAAGTTTTAAATTCAACAGGTTCGCTTTCACAAATATGTGCAATGAGTAAACAAGTCTAACACGTGACCTCAAACTCAATCAGTCTTAAAATATAAAACACACTTACATGTGGAATTAGATTATGATAACATAGATAGATAACAGCACTGGACCCAAAGACTAAAGCGAGCTGCATTTTAAGCACACTTCCTAAACTGATATCAGACCCAGAGATATTTTAGCATGCAAGGTTGACTTGGTTGATCAGACAAGGCCGATACAACTAGTGGAGGAAATATTGTACGTGTTTAAAAGTTCTTACCTCCCCGTTTCCCCTGACCACCAGTAACTTGATGTCGACGAAATGAACGTCTCTAATCAGGAACTGGGCTTTTGTCTGAAGCAGAAACTAACACAGGAAGACACAGTCACCCACCACCCCCAGTGACAGTTTAACACTTCACCATTAGACGTCTGCCTGTCAGTAAATGTCTTCTTTTCTTTTTTTAAGTTACTCTGTATCGTAAATGCATTACAGTGTTTAGCTTTAATTTAATATAGTGTTTCAGATGGTGGAAATGATTACATCATACACTAAGGCCAAGAGCAATGTCATCACTATGTTATGAGTAGTTATGACTATGGCATAGACTGTGGATATCACTATGATTAGCATCCCCCCCCCTCTCTCTCTTTCTCTCTCTCTCTCTCTCTCTCTCTCTCTCTTTGTCTGTCTCTCTCTCTCTCTGTCTCGGTCTCTCTCTATCTTTCCCTCTCTGTCTCTCTCTCTCTCACTCTCTCTTTCTCTCTCTCTCTCTCTGTCTCTGTCTATCTCTCTGTCTCTCTCTCTCTCACACACTCTCTCTCTCTTTCTCTCACTCTCAGTTCAGTTCAGTTCAGTTCAGTTCAATAGCTTTATTGGCATGAATGTGTATACAATATTGCCAAAGCAATTATCAAGTACTGATAACAATAGTAATAAGTAAAAAAAAAAAACAGAATAGTAAAGAAATAAGAAAAGAAACCTTTGCTATTTACCAATGTAAATTATAGTAAAAATAACAATAATAATCATCTAAAACAATTCCTTAAGTAAAAGAAGAATCATGGAAAGTAATAATAATAATAATAATTAATGATAAGAGGGGAAAAAAGGAAGAAAAAACAAAAGAAAGAAACAATTAATAAGCATAGTTAATAGTCATGTGGTGGACTGTTCTCTTAAAATGTGGCAGGACTCTAGGTATTCAGCAGCTAATTTGGTGACGTTATCTGTTTCCCCCAAGAGGACTGATATTTTTTGGTCATTGTCCAAATTTATAAATTCAGGGAGAATTTCTTTTATTTTTTTGTAGTAAGATTCTCTAATTTGATCGTATTTTGTGCACTTAGTAAGGAAATGTCCTTCATCTTCTATCTCTCCAGTATTACAGTGTTGGCATATCCTGTGTTCTCGACACACCCAGCTTTGCCTGTGTCTTCCTTTCTCTATGGCAAGGTTATGATCACTAAGCCTGTATTTACTTAATAATTTTCTTTGGTGATAGTTTTTAATTTGAGTTAAATATGGTGCCAAATTATACTCTTTTCTGATTACTTTGTAACAATTTAATTTACTTATTAGTTTAATTTTTTCTTTCCAATCATTCACATAATGTTCTTTAGATACTTTTTCCAAATGTTTTAATTTTGTCACGATACTTAGGTCAGTGTTGTTGAGATTGAATTTTTGAGTGATGTGACTTAGGGGTTCCCTCTCAGGATGACTGTTCCTTAGCTGGGCAGCAGTGTGGTGGTACCGCTCAGGGTTGCTTGTCTGCAGGTGATGCCAGAATTTTGCTGCTCTTTTTTCGATGTCAATAAGTAGGGGATACCTTCCCAGCTCTGCCCTGCAAGCTAAGTTGGGGGAACTTCTGTTTACCCCCAAAATGCCTCTACAAAATTCCAAGTGGAATATCTCAGGCAGGCTTTTGTCCCATGTGTCAAATTTTTGTATGTATTTTGGGCCCCAAATTTCACTCCCATATAACAATATTGGTTTTATTAATGTATCAAAAATCTTCAGCCACATTTTTAGTGGGGGATTAAATTGAAATAGTGTTTTTTTTGAGCATGTAAAAAGTTTTCCTTGATTTTTCTGTCAGGTTTTTGATGGCACTATGAAATTGTCCTGTTGATGATATGACAAGTCCTAAGTAGCAGTATTCATTAACTTCCTCCAGTATGTGGTTGCCAATAGTAAAGTTATATTTGTTGTTTTTGTTAGAGTGTTTCTTTTGGAATACCATGATTTTACTCTTTGCCATATTAATTGGAAGGGCCCATGTTTCACTGTATTTATTAAGGATATTAAGGCTTTCTTGCAGCCCTTCAGCACTTGGGGATACTAGAAGTAAATCATCTGCAAATAACAGACATTTGATGACTTTATTCAAAAGTTTAAGCCCTGGAGATGGGGATTGTTCTATTTTATCAGCTAATTCGTTAATATATATATTAAATAATGTTGGGCTCAAGCAACAGCCTTGTCTCACCCCTTTTGTGTGACTGAAATAATCCGTTCTTTTGTTATTCATTTTTATACAGCATCTGTTATTTGTATACATGTCTCTAATTATGTCGTATGTTTTGCCACCAATATTATATTCTAAAAGTTTTAGGAAGAGTCCCTCATGCCAAACCGAATCAAATGCTTTGCTGAAATCAATGAAACAGGCAAATATTTTTCCTTTTTTTATTTTTTGTACATGTTCATCTATAAGTGTGTTTAAAGTATATATGTGATCAGTAGTTCTATTATTTTTTGAGAAGCCAATTTGTGATGAATTTAAAATGTTATTGTGTTGTAAAAAATGTGCTATTCTATTATTCAAAATGCCACAAAATAATTTCCCAAGGTTGCTACTTTGTGAGATGCCTCTGTAATTGTTCGGATTTAATTTATCTCCATGTTTAAATATTGGTGTAATTTGGTTGATTTTCCATTGATCTGGAAAGTGGCCAGTTGATAGTATCAAATTGAATAATTTCAGGATAGCTTCCCTAAGTTTAGGGGTGCTGTGCTTTAGCATTTCATTATAAATGCCATCGATTCCACATGATTTTTGGTTTTTGAGGGATTTTATTCTAGTGTTCAGTTCATGTAAAGTTATAATTGAGTCCAATTCATTTAATTGATCTTTTTTCGTATGTTCAAGCTTTTTTAATTTGGAATATAAGGGTGTTTGTTCAGTAGTTAAGTCTACTTTCTTCAGTAAGCTTTCGAAATGTTTGCTCCACGTTTTGCCATCAACTAATGGGATAACA
>CM059281.1:26944841-26954841 GCA_030347295.1 Setipinna tenuifilis | reverse complement strand
AAGATGGGTTTTCAAATTAGATTTAAAATTGGCAATGGTTTGCCATGATTTAAATTAAGGTGGGAGATTATTCCAAAGCTTTGGTCCATAAACAGAAAAAAAGAAAAAAAAACTTTGTTTTGTAGTAGGATGCGTGTTGAATGTTAGATGCATGGAATTGTTATATTAACTGGAGGAAGTAAGCAACTCCCACCACCATTCATTTCAAAAGGAAATGCTAGGCTAGTGAATTCAGCCAAAATTTTGAATGCTGTCAAAATGGAGTTTCAGAGGGCTTGCTTCTACCCCATTTCACCCAGCTACTGTTTGACGTGAGGTAGAGCAGAGAGTTATATTTGAGGAAGGGCAGCCCCCCCACAACTATGTCATCGGAGCAACCCCTCCTTCCATCATGTAGCAAACACAAAACACACGCAGGACACAGCCTCTCTCTGCCTACAATGCTCTATAACAGATTATTTACATTGAGCCATAACATCATCTGCCATTTTCATAATTAAAACAGACATTTAGATAGACTGCTTCTCTTAGTTTAATAAAAAAAATACATACACGATAAGATAAAATATTATGCATCACATCCATATACAGAAAAATGTTTTGATTTTTTTTTTCCAAAATAGGTGGCAGGCATTGTTTAAGCCTGTCACTAGTGGAAAAACACCATTGCTAATCTAACATATTCCAAAATGCATAGAAAGGCATCACAAATTACTTACAACATAATACATTTGTGAAAGCATTCCATTAACTATGTTATTAAAATGAGAAGAAACAAAACCTGCTATTCTCACATTAGCGTATGTAAGAGGCTAAGAGGATAAATCATAACATCACACAACAGATACATGACCTCATGAAAGGCTTATTTTAAAGAAGGGTGGAAGTGTTTCAATTTCTCTTTAGAAAAGTCTGATGTTCTTTCACACAGATATATCAACGAAATGTGCATCCATTAGTGGGCAGCTGTGGCCCAATGGTTAGGGAGTAGGTGGATCTCAGGGTTGCAGTTTGATTCCCTTAGCAGTAGGATAAAACAAAGTTGGTGGAAGAGTGAATAACCAGCACCCTCCTGCATTTTCATCCATGGCTAAAGTGCCCTGGAGGAAATCATCTAACCCCACATTGCTGGAGGGGGACGATCCCTGTGCTTAATTCACTCTAACTTGCTAAGGATAAAATTTACAGCTAATTGTAATGCAGATTTTGGATTCAGTCTAAAATATATCTTAACTCAACATGATTTGAGTGTTTCCTAAAAGGGCAGAGAAGAGTTCAAGGTAAAGAGGCATTTAAGAGGCATTTCCTTTAAGGGTTTGATAGACAGGCTCAGGCTGGATGGTGTTGGGGTTCAGGCTCTGGTAGACTGCATCAGGTTGGGTGGTGTTGGGGTTCAGGTTCTGGTAGACTGCACCAGGTTGGTTGGTGTTGGGGTTCAGGCTCTGGTAGACTGCATCAGGTTGGGTGGTGTTGGGGTTCAGGCTCTGGTAGACTGCATCAGGTTGGGTGGTGTTGGGGTTCAGGCTCTGGTAGACTGCATCAGGTTGGGTGGTGTTGGGGTTCATGTTCTGGTAGTCTGCATCAAGCTGAATGGTGTTGGCGGTTCCACTCTGCATAAGACTTTCATGTCAATAGTCTAATAGCAAAGACTTTTACTGAAAACAATGCTGAATATGAATACTGAATATTCGTAGTGGATTCTCTTTCTCACCTGGTCATGTCTTGCCTGTGTCACAGCTTCAGTCTTGCATTTCCTGCTACACGAAAATTGCCATGAAGTCAAAGGCGTCCTTCACCAATGTCTGATTAGACAATGCTAGGAAGTTTTTTTTTTCTTTTTTTATTGGTCTTGTATTGTTATAATACGCCACAAGAAAAACTAAATGATAATGCATTAAAATTACAATACTTGAATTACAATTGACTCTTACACAGTACTAAGACCTGTGTACTCCAACATTAGATGAGTTATTAGTTACTAGTAGTGTTAGTTAAACATTATTACAAGACACAACTTAAAATATAGTCGAAATTACAACACTAATGAATAAATGGACCCAGACAACATATTCACTCACCTCATATAATGTCATTATTAATGTGTGTGTGTGTGTGTGTGTGTGTATGTGTGTGTGTGTGTGTGTGTGTGGACCCAGACAACATATTCACTCACCTCATAAAGAAAAACACACAGAACAGACTCAGCACTCCACACACTAAGACTGCCACCACAGCAATCAGTACAGGGCTCTGCTCTCCTAAAGGAATTACTGAGACATGAATAAAGTGAGGAGGGTAATCACAAGTGAGATCATCATTGAAGAAAAATAGAGATATGGTGGTACCTTCAACTGTGATGAACACAGCAGATGAGTTATCAGCTCCATATTTGTTCCTGGCCTCACAGTAGTACTGTCCTCCTTCCTCAGATGTGACGTTAGAGATGCTGTATTGCTGTCCAGATCCTACTGGAGTGGACTCGTCCATTTTAAACCAGGTGTAGTTCTCCACTGGTGGGTTGGCATCACTGCTGCAGGTCAGATTCAATGTTCCCCCTTTGTCAATCACACCAGTAGGTGCAGTCACAACTGATGTATTCCTTGGTCTGTCTGGAAATACAGAAATGTAAACAAAAATACAGATACTAGAACTGAATAAGACAGGTCAAATTCATTTCAGTAAACACACGTACACTACCGTTCAAAGGTTTGGGGTCACCCAGACAATTTTGTGTTTTCCAGGAAAAGTCACATTTTTATTTACCACCATGTGTACAATGTACATCCTACTGTATGTAAATATTGCACCAAAAATCATACACTTGCAGGTAGAATAGTCATTTACCACAGTAGCAATGTATACAGTGTGTATTTGTGATTAGTTTCAAGTTATCTTCACTGAAAAAAAACCGGATTTCTTTAAAAAAAAAAAGGAAATTTCTAAGTGAGCCCAACTTTTGAACAGTAGTGTACATTTACATCAAAACTTTAATCTATGCTTCTGCTCTTTTCATTACATTACACTCAAACGAAACCTGGAGAGACAAACAGAGAGAGTCCCATTTGCTGCGTGGCAACGTGGGAAATCAAACTAAAAGTCAAACTCTCTCTGTTGCTTAGCAAAGTCTGCCCCTCTCTTGTACCAGTTGAAATTGTGTGCTGGTGGGTTGGCATCAGTGCTACAGGTCAGGGTCACTGTGCTTCCCTCATTTATCAGACCAGGAGGATCAATCTTCACCAGTATATTCATAATACGGTCTTATAATGATAATAAACAAAGAAAGGGAAGTGCTGAGTGTAGCAGTTAGACACGAGCGTAAAAATAACATAACATACTAAATGAATCTATGCCATTTCAAATAAATCAGGAAAGTCACAATAGCAAACTTTTAATACTTGTCACACTAGATGAAGTGAATGTAATGCTCAATGTGATGCAAAACTAAACGCTTGAAAATGGCTTAATGTGCTTAGTATGCATAATATGCTTAGTCAAACAACCAAACAAGTTTATTACTAAACATAACATTATGTAGAAAGACCCATATGTAGAAATAATAAAAAAACAATACTCACACAAAACCTGCAGGTTTACAAGAGCTGAAATTTTACGGCCACATGGGGAATGTGTTTCACAGCAATATTCTCCACTGTGTTCAGGTGTGATGCCATTGATGGTGTATGTACTCCATGGTTCTTGCTGCAGGACTACTACTGTCAGGCTACCAATCTTGTACCAGGTGTAGCTCATCACTACTAGATGGGATCTGCTGGTGCAGGTCAGAGTCACAGCTGTGCCTTTCTCTATGTTACCAGCAGGGCTGATGGACACTGAAGGTATCTGTGGGATAAGCTCTGTGGGAGAGTTACATATGCTGTACCATCACAGGCAGATAGAGTACAAATACACAGTAACCATACATACAAACATATCTCTCATTTACTTACACACACACACACCCACACACAAACACACACACACACACACACACACACAGACACACATACATGCACACACACAAACACACAATTGTACAACTGTGAAGGGATGCAGCTTAAGTTAACATGATGTGTTTACCTTCAACCTCCAGGTAAACCCCTGGCATTCCAATCCTGTTCTCTCCTGCAGTGTGTGTTGTTATCATGCAGTAATATTTACCACTGTCTGATGCAGTCGGTGAGTATATTTGCAAATTACATTGGTTAGTGCCATGCTGACTGAATGCTCTATTAATGTAGTTTGGGTCAAGTCTAAGATCAGGAGGATCCCCATAATTCTGTTTTGTCCAGTAAGCTTGTTTGAGGGCCAGATGACTGGGGTAGGTGTAAGAGCAGGACATGTGTACTGTAGACCCCACTGAAGCACAGATGATGCTGTTGAATTGGTAAGTGACACTCCATATCTGTGCACACACACCTGAAACAGAGAACACACACAACACAAACACACACACACACACACACACACACACACACACACACACACACACACACACGCTGAGCTGGTAAGTGACCATGTGTCCATGTCTGTGCACACACATCTGAGACAGAGAACACACACAACAGAGTTAAACACCTTCAGACCAGTGGACCTAAAAGTGGTCGTAGTAGATTGACCAATGTAAAATAGTGCTGTTGAAGTCCCTAACCCTCTGCCATATCCTCTCTCTCTCTCTCTCTCTCTCTCTCTCTCTCTCTCTCTCTCTCTCTCTCTCTCTCTCTCTCTCTATCTCTCTCTCTCTCACTCTTTCACACACACACACACACCATCATGCATACACACACACACACAGTTTGTGTGTGGTTAACAACACGCCAACGGCTATCATATTCATCTATCTGGTTTGTGGGTGACATACTAACACTTACGTCATTATACACAGACATGGGCAGCCCACACGCAAGAAAAAAAAACAAAAAAACAAACTGAGAGCTTCAACATACTGATATGTTATCTGATCTGTAATCTAACAAAAAAGTACATTAAATGTTTTAAAAGGACAGTCAATTTAGCATACCTTGCACTGTACAGAGAGTCAACACGATAAAAGCAGTCACACTGTCCATCATCATGAAGTTTAGATCCTGAAAGATTTAAATTCAACAGGTTCGCTTTCACACACTTGTGCCATGAGTAAAGAAGTCTGACACATGGCCTCAAACTTAGTCAGTTTAGTCAATTTAGTCTTTAAATATAAAACACATTTACATGTGGAATTAGATTATGAAACAGCACTGGACCCAAAGACTGAAGTGTAGCTGCATTTTAAGCACACGTCCTAAACTGATATCAGACCCAGAGATATTTTAGCATGCAAGGTTGACTTGGTTGATCAGACAAGGCCGATACAACTAGTGGAGGAAATATTGTGAATGTTTAAAAGTTCTTACCTCCCCGTTTCCCCTGACCACCAGTAACTTGATGTCGACAAAATGAATGTCTCTAATCAGGAACTGGGCTTTTGTCTGAGGCAGAAACTAACACAGGAAGACACAGTCACCCACCACCCCCAGTGACAGTTTAACACTTCACCATTTGACGTGTGCCTGCCAGTAAATGTTTTCTTTTCTTTTTTTTAAAGTTACTCTGTATCATAAATGCATTATATTGTTTAGCTTTAATTTAGAGTAGTGATTTGAATATGAACAGGGTTAATTACTATGGCATAAACTGTGAATATGACTATGATTAGGTCCTCCCTCTCTCTATCTCTCTCTCTCTCTATCTCTCTCTCTCTATCTATCTTTCCCTCTCTCTCTCTCTCTCTCTCTCTCTCTCTCTCTGTGTGCTAGGGGGTGTGAGAGAGAGACATATTTTGAGGCTGACCTTTTGAGGAATTGAGACACATCATGAAAAAGTCCCTCCCCTCCACAGCTTTTTATAGATGTAGCATCCTGTGTTGTTAGGCCTCTTTACACTATACAGCGTATACAGCCTACCCACTTGTTGTTTCCTCTATGGCTATCAGAATGGACAGATAGCTGGTTTAACCCCTTTTAGTCAATGTACAAATTAAAATGGCTTTAGAGAAAGCTCAGTCACATGAAATATACTTTACCATGAGGGAGAGCGAGAGAGAGAGAGAGAGAGAGAGAGGGAGAGAGAGAGAGAGAGAGAGAGAGGGAAAGAGAGAGACAGAGAGAGAGAGAGGGAGAGAGACAGAGAGTCTCTGTAGTTCTTCTTTTGTTAAAATGTTGTCAGTGTGTACATCTGGAGAGAAGAGAGCCATGCCCACTGCAGCTTTAGAACAACAAGCACTGAAAATGAGCATGGATGGCAGATGAACCAAACTCCTTTTTCTGTCTCACAATTGTGTCGTACAACAGTCATTCTGCTGTCAGAGAGAGAGGGGCAGAGAGAATGAGTGAGAGAGAAAGAAAGACAGAGACAGAGAAAGAAAGACAGAGAGAGAGAGAGAGGGGGGGGGGGGGTATAGCCTTGTGATATCTGCCCTCAGGGCCACTTATTGCACCATGCGTTTGTGACCACGAGGGGGAGCTCTGTTCAGGTTGATTACTGGAACTGTTAGTAGCTCCCTCTGCAGGATCTCAGACCTCTGTTCTCTTTCAGCAGTGTCTCTTAGTGCACCGTCACCGTTTCACCACTAGGGGAGTCAAAGTCAAGTCAAAGTTATTTGTATAGCGCATTTAAAAACAACAGCAGTTGACCCACAGTGCTTTACAAACACAAAGTTTAATAACATTTAGAAATAGGGCAAAACATGGCCTATAGCATAAGAAAGGCAGAGACATATATAACATAGTATGAAAACAATGTGATGGGTCTGATCAATAAATACATAACATAAAATAAGTAGATAAATGGTAGGGAAAACAAATGAATAAATAAATAAAAACTGTGTCACACTGAAGTAAAACCAAGGGTAAAAAGATGGGTGTTCAAATTAGATTTAAAATTGGCAATGGTTTGGCATGATTTAAATTATTATTCCAAAGCTTTGGTACATAAACAGAAAAAAAAAACTTTGTTTTGTAGTAGGATGAGTGTTGAATGTTAGATGCATGGAATTGTTATATAACTGGAGGAAGTAAGCAACTCCCACCACCATTCATTTCAAAAGGAAATGCTAGGCTAGTGAATTCAGCCAAAATTTTGAATTCTGTCAAAATGGAGTTTCAGAGGGCTCGCTTCTGCCCCATTTTAGCCAGCTAATTAAGGGGCATGTTACTGTTTGACGTGATGTAGAGCAGAGAGTTATATTTGAGGAAGGGCAGCCCCCCACCACTAGATGTCATCGGAGCCCCCCCTCCTTCCATCATGTAGCAAAACACACACAGGACACAACCTCTCTCTGCCTACAATGCTCTATAACAGATTATTTACATTGAGCCATAACATCATTTTCATAATTAAAACACACATTCAGAAGGACTGCTTCTCTTTAAGTTAAATAAAAAATATATACACGATAAGGTAAAACATTTTACATCATATTTCATCCATATACAGAAAAATGTTGTGAGTTTTTTTTCCAAAATAGGGGGCAGGCATTGTTTAAGCCTGTCACTGGTGGAAAAATACCATTGCTAATCTAACATATTCCAAACTGCATAGAAAGGCATCACAAATTACTTACAACATAATACATTTGTGAAAGCATTCCATTAACTATGTTATTAAAATGAGAAGAAACAAAAACTGCTATTCTCGCATGAGCTTATGTAAGAGGCTAAGAGGATAAAGCATAACATCACACAACAGATACATGACCTCATGAAAGGCTTCTTTTAAAGAAGGGTGGAAGTGTTTCCATTTCTATTTAGAAACGTCTGATGTTCTTTCACACAGATGTATCAACGAAATGTACATCCATTAGTGGGCAGCTGTGGCCCAATGGTTAGGGAGTAGGCTGAGGGGTTGCAGTTTGAATCCCTTACCAGTAGGTTAAAAAAAAGTGGGTGGGAGAGTGAGTAACCAGCACCCTCCTGCATCCTCATCCATGGCTGAAGTGCCCTGGAGGAAAGCATCTAACCCCACATTGCTGGAGGAAGACGATCCCTGTGCTTAATTCACTCTAACTTAAGATAAAATTTACAGCTAATTGTAATGCAGATTTTGGATTCAGTCTCAAATATTTCTTCACTCAAGATGATTTGAGTGTTTCCTAAAAGGACAGGGCAGAGGTCAAGGTTAAGAGGCATTTAAGAGGCATTTACTTTAAGGGTTTGATAGACAGGCTCAGGCTGGATGGTGTTGGGGTTCAGGCTCTGGTAGACTGCATCAGGTTGGGTGGTGTTGGGGTTCAGGCTCTGGTAGACTGCATCAGGTTGGGTGGTGTTGGGGTTCAGGCTCTGGTAGACTGCATCAGGTTGGGTGGTGTTGGGGTTTACATTCTGGTAGTCTGCATCAAGCTGGCATGTGTTGGCATTTCCACTCTGCATAAGACTTTCATGTCAATAGTCTAATAGCAAAGACCTTTACTGAAAATAATGCTGATGATGAATACTTAATCTTCCTACTGGATTGTCTTTCTCACCTGGTCATGTCTTGCCTGTGTCACAGCTTCACTCTTGCATTTCCTGCCACACAAAAATTGCCATGAATGTCTGATTAGTCAATGTTAGGAAGTTTTTTTTTTCTTTTTTTTTTTCTATTGGACTTACATTGTTATAATACACTACGTGAAAAACTGAATGATTATATAATGCATTAAAATTGCACTACTTGAATTACAATTGAGTATTATGCAGTACTAGGACCTGTATACTCTGACATTAAATGAGTTATTAGTTACTAGTAGTGTTAATTAAACATTATTACAAGACACAACCTAAAATATAGTCGAAATTACAACACTAATGAACAAATGGACCCAGACAACATATTCACTCACCTCATATAATGTCATTATTAATGTGTGTGTGTGTGTGTGTGTCTGTGTGTCTGTGTGTGTGTGTGGACCAAGACAACATATTCACTCACCTCATAAAGAAAAGCACACAGAACAGACTCAGCACTCCACACACTAAGACTCCCACCACAGCAGTCAGTACAGGGCTCTGCTCTCCTAAAAGAATTACTGAGACATGAATAAAGTGAGGAGGGTAATCACAAGTGAGATCGTCATTGAAGAGAAATAGAGATATCGTGGTACCTCCAACTGTGATGGACACAGCAGATGAGTTCTCAGCTCCATATTTGTTCTTGGCCTCACAGTAGTACTGTCCTCCATCCTCAGATCTGATGTTAGAGATGCTGTACTGCTGCCCTGATCCTACTGGAGTGGACTCGTTCACCTTAAACCAGGTGTAGCTCTCCACTGGTGGGTTGGCATCACTGCTGCAGGTCAGAGTCACTTTTCCACCTTTGTCAATCACACCAGTAGGTGCAGTCACAACTGATGTGTTCTTTGGTTTGTCTAGAAACACAGAAATGTAAACAAAAACACAGATACTAGAACTGAATAAGACGGGTCAAATTCATTTCAGTAAACACACGTACATTTACATCAGAATTTTAATGTATGCTGGTTTCTGCTCTTTATGTACATTACACTCACATAAAACCTGGAGAGACACAGCAGGAGAGTCCTGTTGGCCAATCTCATTTGCTGCTTGACAGAAATACTTCCCACTTCCATAAGAAACTGGGAAATAAAACTAAAACTAAAACTAAAACTCTGTCTCTGTTGCTTAGTGAAGTCTGCCCATCTCTTGTACCAGCTGAAATTGAGTGCTGGTGGGTTGGCATCAGTGCTACAGGTCAGTGTCACCCTGCTTCCCTGAGTTATCAGACCAGGAAGATCAATCTTCACCAGTATATTCCTAGGGCGGTCTTATAATGATAATAAAAAATAAATGAAAGTGCTGACTGTAGCAGTTAGACACGAGTGTAAAAATGTCTGTCTGACTGTCTAAACAAAATATGGAACAAACATACTCAATGAATCTATGTTATTTCAAATAAATCAGGAAAAACACAATAGCAAACTTATAATACTTGTCACACTAGATGAAGTGAATGCAATGCTCAATGTGAT